>JACGWO010000001.1:46356598-46956598 GCA_034509735.1 Sesamum alatum | reverse complement strand
TTCATGTAAAATATATGTGTTTTGATGTGTGTAATTCGAGTTCTTTTCAGAAAATTTCAATTTCATGTAAATATATGTATCTTTATGTGTGTGTAATTCGAGCTCTTTTCAAAAAAAGTCCACACGATTGTTTGAATTTTGTTTTCTTTTGTATACTTTAATTTAATCAAAAATTTTGTAGAGATGTGTTGAATTAATAATAAATATAGAGGTTACTTCAATAAAGTTTTAAAATTAAATGTTTAACTATTTTTATTTATTCGTAGTAAAACAATTATAAAACTTTTTTTTTGCTTTGAGATATTAAATCATTTTAGTTATTGTACGATTATTTAATTTTATAAATGAGATATCATTAAATTCAACTAACTTGTAATTATTTTGGAGAAAAATAACTCTTTGAATTTTGGAAAACAAATTATATCATTATAAATACTCTTTGCTTTTGTAATTGGTCGAACGAAACAAAAAAAATAAATAAATAAAAACCCCAAAGTTCACTAAGTTTATAAAAGTTTTGGAACATATATTTATATGGTGACAAGAAAAATTATTTTTTAATTAAATAATAATAAATAAAATAATTTATAAATAAAAATACCAATGTTTTTTTTATTGTCGTAAAACAAGCCAAGAATTAATAGTTGAAAATGAACATTTGATGAATGAATCTTATAATTTAAGAATAATTTAATAAGTTTTCAAAATATAACAATATATTGTAAAGGGATTGTAGTAATTTTTTATTTTTTATCTTGAATTTAGCTAATTCTTTTGATAAATGAAAGAATCTTATGTTGTGATTCTCTTTTTTAAAAAATGAAAAAATTAATATAATTTACTTATTAGTAAGTTATCACATTTAAACTTTTTAATTCACTTTATGCAGAATATGAACTATAGAATAATTAATTACTTGAGTTTTTATGGAGATAAAGTTTCATATTTTATCCTTCAAAAGTCGCTATAAGACATACTATTCGTCGTTTATACTTTACAGTGTTATATTGCTTCCAAAAGTCCCAAAAATTGAATAGGGAGTAGTATGGTTTGCAAATTGCTCGAGTCTATAGCATATTAATACGGCCCATTTGTTATTTTTTTGGGATAATTACACCCCCCCTTAAAGTTTGGTGTAATTACACGTAGACTCCCTGTGGTTTGAAAAATTATACCTAGTACCCTTATTTTTATTTTCATCCAACAAATAGATACTTTAATTAATAAAATTGATAAAATTTACTAAAATCAACAAAAAAATTGAATGAAAATCCATTTTTGCCCTTGGGTGACTTATTGCAAGTCAAATAAATATATTTTGATCAAAATACCCACTACCAAAAATGCGATATTTGGAACGGTTTTTTTTGTAACGGCTAGGAAGCCATTCCAATATCAACGGTGTTTGTAACAATGTTGGAATGAAAGAAGTTATATGACGTCACAACCTTGGATGAGAGGAATTGTATTCCGGAGGTATGAAACACTGTTACAACGACCGTTACAAATTGTTGGTGTATGTAAGGCCGTTATAAAAATGAAGTCGTTACACGTTGTACCGGCCTTTGGAATAGCTTCTAAATCTTGTAACAACTGCCCACCATTGTAAGACAGTGTGTTACAACATCCGTTACAAAATTATAAGCCGTTACAATATTGGAACGACCGTTTAAACGGTCTTTTTATTTTGTAGAGGTTTTCTTTAAATGTAAGTTCCCGTTACATATACTGTACCCTAAAACTGCTACAAACAGTAGGTAACATGGTGTGATACAAACACAGTTACAATTGCAACGACTTGTTTGTTGAGAACACAATCGTTTCAAAGACCCTAACAAATATTTATGTATCTAACAGCAATATTCCAATGGTAATATTTCAACGGATAGTTTGTTGCTACAAAGCCGTTACAAAAGCCGGTACATATAGTTCTGTGTATTATATTGCATGATATTTTTAATTTATTTTATTTGTTCTAGTCTTGATTAACCACACACACTTTCAATCTCTCTCGACCACAATTAGTAAATATACACTTGTTCGATTACCGTTAATTTATTGAGTTGCTCCGACCAGGTAACAAACTGAACCCTTTTTTTAAAGTAAACACCGTTTAATTATTTTTATAGATTGACAATATATGTAAATATATATGATTCTAAATGTGTGTATATGTATGTCTGCACATATGTAGTTGTCATCATGTTAAGGCAATTGAGAAGATGGATGTATGAGAAGAATCTCCCGAATAGGGCGTATTACACCGCAATTTGAGAATGGTGTTAAAACTTTCATAGAGTGGGCTCAGTCCCAGGGTCAATATATGGATGGAGATAAGATTAGGTGCCCATGTGCGAAGAGCAAAAACGGAAGGTTCAAAACACCTGATGAGGTCAATTTTGACTTACATAGGCGTGGGTTTGTTCTAGAATATTATAATTGGACTTGTCACGGCGAGGATAGGGTACAGGAGTAGTTTGATGCTGTGACCACCCCTCCAGCTCAGGAGGAGCAAACCCCATCTAGTCAGGAGGAGAGTAGTTCACATTGGGGTGATCAACAACAGATGGATTGGGCACAAAGGATGGTTTATGATGCAGTCGGGTCGGGTTATTTTTCTTATTACCACGAGGGTGTGGTACGATGCCAGTCCCAGTTCATGGTATGGGGGTGGACCATATGATTATATGTCAGGGTTGTCAGACCATTTTTTCGATGTAGTGCGCGCTGTCGACCAGCGGTTGTACCCAATCTCAGTTGGGGGCGGTTGCTAGTTTGGTGAATATCATGGCCGAGAGCAATTTATCCAATCGCTCATATGATCGAATGTGCCAGTGGGTTGATCATATAATGCCTCGCAATCACACTTTCCCTCCTGATTACTACAGTATGAAGAAATTGATTAGAGACTTGGGTTTACTTGTTGAGAAGATTGATGCGTGTAAAAAGAGTTGCAATCTGTACTGGAAGGACGACATTGATCTGGAATACTGTAAGTTTTATGGAGAGGCTAGGTACAAGCCGATCAGACAGCGAGACCCCCGCCGCCAGAAGTCCCCGTTTGTCGTTCTTAAGTACCTGCCGCTTACTCCCTGACTGCAAAGGTTGTATGCTTCGGTAGCGACTGTTGAGCACATGACGTGGCATGTCACACATCAGACGGAGGAGGGCTCCATGTGTCATTCGTCCGATGCAGAGGCTTGAAGGCATTTCGACCAGACATATCCCAACTTTGCGTTGGAGCCCCGTAATGTTAGGATAGGGTTGTGCACAGACGGGTTTGTGCCGCACGGGCAGTATGGTAAAACTTACTCATGTTGGCCCATTACACTCATACCGTACAATCTCCCGTCGGGAATGTGCATGAAATCTGAGTATATGTTTCTCACTATGGTGATCCCTGGCCCGTCAAATTTGAAACGTCTGATCGATGTGTATCTAGATTCATTGATTGAGGAGCTTTTGCAATTGTGGCATGTGGGTGTACGGACGCACGACAATGCCACCAACGAAGTATTCATGATGCACGCGGCATTGATGTGGACCGTGAACGACCTACCTGTATGGGATAGCTTCTGGATGGAGTACCGCTGGTATCATGGGGTGTCCAGTTTGTATGGATGACACACGGGCATTCCATCTGCAGTACGATAGGAAGGCATGCTACTTTAATTGCTACAGACAGGTTCCACCACTGGACCATCCTTACCGCAGGAATAAGAAAGCCTTCACTAGAAATCGAGTGAAAAGGAAGGTTGCACGCCTACGATTGACTGAAGAGCAAATTCGCGATTGGGTAACAGACTTCAGTCCTGCTGTCGAAGAACCTATGACACTCCCACCAGGATATGGTACCATCCACAAGTGGACGAAGAAAAGCATATTTTGGGATCTTCCATACTGGTCAACGCTTCTGATACGACACAACCTTGATGTCATGCACATTGAGAAAAATATTTTTAACAACATATTTAACACCATGATGGATATAAAGGGAAAAACCAAAGACAATCTGAATGCACGCAAAGACTTGAAAACTATATGCAATCGGCCAGAGCTTGAGTTGGATGAACGAAGACCGAACGCGATGCCTGAAGCGGTGTATACACTGACCAAGGAGCCAAAGAGGAGGATATACGATTGGATTGTGAGGTTTCCTAATGATTATGCATCTAATATTACCCGTTGTGTCGATTTCACGGAGTTAAGGATGCACGGCATGAAGAGCCATGACTGTCATGTATTTATGCAGAAGTTGATCCCAATTACCTTCCGTGAAATGCTTCCTGAGCACATGTGGAATGCATTAACGGAGGTGAGTTTGCTATTCCAGCATATATGCTCGACTACGCTTGATGTCACCAAACTACAGGAGTTGGAAGACAGCGTAGCCGTGATCAACTGTAACCTTGAGAAAATTTTTCTGCCAGCTTTCTTTGACTCAATGGAGCACCTCATTGTTCACTTGTCATACGAAGCTCGTGTGGGAGGGCCAGTGCAGTATAGGTGGATTTACCCATTTGAGAGGTAATTAAGGCTCACGTATTTAATTTATTGCACTTTTATTGTCATCCATATGTTAATAATTAAATATTGATATGAATAGATTCCTTCACGGTTTGAAGAAGAAGGTAAAGAACAAAGTACACATCGAGGCGTCAATTGTCGAGGCATACATTGTGGAGGAAATCAGGCTATTCACTTCCCACTACTTTGAGCCGCACGTTCTTCGCAAACGAAGCAAACCCGATCGAAACGACGATCTAACCACCAACAATGACAGCATCCAAATGTCTATTTTCAACTACCCTGGCCGAACTAGTGGTGCCTCAAAGAAGTGGTGGCTAAGTGGTGCAGAATGGCATATAATAGAGACGTATGTGTTGTGCAATTGTGCAGTAGTCACGTCATATTATGAGTAAGTATATGTATATATATATAGGTCAATCTTGGTTGTGAGCGTGCATTTTCATTAATATGTATTTGCAACCAGGGAATTCATAAACGAACTATATGGGTGCAGCCATCATTCGGAAGATCCAATTATTAATCAACTAGTAGCAACTGATTTCAAGGATTGGTTCAAACATCGTGTAAGTTGATGAATTTTTTCGTAGGGGCTGATGACTTGGTTCCAAAGGCCGTTATTAATTTGTATTAATACAAATTTTCAGGTTTATCTCGAGTTGAACAACACAGATCAGGAGCTCCTTAAGTGTCACTATTGGGGTCCATGCGGTGAGGTGACAACATTCGCGTGTTATTTTGTGAATGGTTTCAACTTCCAAACGGAACAACACAACATGGGAAAGTCAACAATGAACTATGGGGTGTGTGTGAAGAGCTCATCGTACACAGATACGGACAATGACTTCTGTGGAATACTCGAAGAGATAATTTAGTTGACATACCCACTTATTCCGAACTTGCATGTCGTGTTGTTCAAGTGTCGTTGGGCCGATCCGATAGAGGTATGAAGGTACACCCTCAGTATCACCTTGTTGATGTTAATTTCAAAAGTTGTACCAGAAAGATGAACCATTCATACTGGAACAACAAGCAGTACAAGTTTACTACACAGAGTATCCAAGCATGTAGAGAGATAAAGCCGATTGGATGGCCCTTTGCAAAACCACGGCTCAGAGAGTAATTGAAGAATCTCGATGGACCAATATCGCGTATCAACCAGATGAAGACATACCTGTACCTGAAGTTTCTTCGGACAATCAAACGTACAACCTACATGATCCTGATGGTATACAACTTTCTGTTGATCTTCCGGTAGCGCGCCAACATGGAGCAGGAACTTCTCGAATGGCTCAAGGTGCAGACGAAGAAGACGAGGATGGCGAAGATAGTTTCGAGGATAATGAGACTGATGAAGACGAGTCACCTGGTTTCTAATGCTTTGTAATGAACTACTTAATATTGTTGTATTTTATGAATATTTAATATTTTTTTTTTGACAATATTAATATTTGGAACGGCCTTTAATAAACAAGTTGATACAAAAGCCATTCCAAAAGGTCTATAAAAAGGCGCCTCAATTTTTTGTCAATTAAAAGTTTTAGAGGGAAATCAAAAGACTTGTAACAGCTAGCAACCAAGCCGTTACTAAAACCGTTTCAAAATAATTACTGAGGCGGAAAAGCCAAAAATGTGGAGGGAGATCTAAAATTTTCACGGATATTACTATATATATTACAAATACCGTTACAAATTACAGAAATAACTGATTATTCCTAAGGCCGTTACAAATCGTGTGTGTATATCAGAAAATATCATTCCTGGTTCGATATTTAATAATCCGTGCACTCGATTCATACCAAACTTGAATATATTTAAGAATTTGGTCTTTTGATCACATCTGACGGTCCGATTTCAAATCAGACGGCCCGTTTCAATGATGCACCGGATTCACAAGCTACTATTATGTACCAGATACGATATCTCGACATCCGTAAACCAAATTAGTACAAAACTTCATCAAATGTATTCTTTTACCAGTTTGATCATATCTAGCGGTTGGATCTTTTATTTGACGGTTTGATTAAGCGATGCAGTACAAAAATATATAATCAAAGTTACATCAGCGAATTACTAACAATTATGCATATACAAATTTATTTCATTATGTGACCATATATATCAATCTGCATTCAAAATGTATTGTGATTCATAATGTATTATTCACACATTATATAACTTTATCTAACATTAATAATTCCGAAAATGTGTTATTATGAATTTTTAATGATTATTTTTTGCAAAATAATTTTATTTTGTAGCAGCTTTTGTATCGGCTTTTCCACTACACAGGCAAAACGACATCGTATTTTTTTACTGCAAACTTTGTATCTCACTTTGTAACGGCTCTGTAAACGGAGCCCAATTGTGTGTGCATACAAATGATGTCGTTTCAATATTTGTAACGACTTCAATAACGATTTTTGGGCCGTTCCTAAATATATTTTGTAACGGCTATGCATTAAAAGTATATTACAAAAGCCACTACAAAAAAGTCTTAGTATAAAATGGGACACTTAGCCATTCTTTTTCTCCCATCTTCTGAACCCCCTCCCCCACCCCCCCCCCCACCCAAAGGCGTTTTGTCTCCCCTTTCTCCTCCCACTCACCGTCGACCACCACCACTCACCGCCGACCACCAGTCCTCACAACTGATCGCCGATCGCCGCCACCAGTCCTCACCACCACTTGCTCTCACTCTCTCTCTCACCACTACTCACCACCACCTTCAACCCACTAATCACCGCCTTCCACCCGCTCACCACGACTCACCACCGCCATTTTTCTGCCACTAGTCCACCACCACAACTCTCTATTTTTCTGCCACCAGTATTCACCGTTGATCGCCGCCACCAGTCCGCCACCACCAGCACCACTCTCCTCTGTCACTCTCTCTCCCACACGAGCGCAAATCAGGAACGTCTTCTTTTTTTTTAAATTATTTATGTAATGGAGGGCTTAAATTATTATGCAAATTTTAAAAATTATTGGCTTGTTTCTCTCGTTTCTGAAAATATTGGGTTGTTTATGAAATTATTGTGTACTTTTTGTAATTTCTGAAATTATTGGGTTACTTTTGTGATTTTTGTGAAATTTATTATGCCATTATGTAATTTCTGAAATTATTGGATTATTTCTGTAATTTTCTAAAATTATTATGCAATTCTTGTAATTTCTGAAATTTTTGGGTTAATTCTGTAAATTTTTTGAAATTATTATGCAATTTTTGTAATTTCTAAAATTATTGTGTTAACTCTATAATTTTCTGAAATTACTATGCAAATTCTATAATTTCTGAAAATATTGGTTTGTTTCTATAATTTTCTGAAATTATTATGAAATTCTGTAATTTATGAAATTATTAGGTTGTTTCTGTAATTTTTGAAATTATTATGCAATTCTGTAATTTCTAAAATATATGTGATTTTCTGTAATTTTTGAAATTATTGGGTTAGTGATGTAATTTTCTAAAATTATTGGGTTGTTTCTGTAATGTTATGATGACATTATTACGCATTTCTGTAATTTAGGAAATTATTGGGTCAATTCTGTAATTTCGTGAAATATTGGGTACCTTGTGTAATTTTATTGTAATTTTTGTAATTTTATTGGAATTTTTGTACTTTTAGGAAGTATATGTAGTTTGATGTAATTTTAGAAAATATATGTAATTTCATGTAATTTTAGGAAATATACGTAAATTTTAGGAATTTTTGTAATTTTAGGAAATAAACATAAATTTTCTGTAATTTTGAAATTTTTGTAATTTTAAGAAATATATGTAATTTTCTATAATTTTTGAAAATGTATGTAATTAATTTTCTGTACTTACATTGTAAATTCACTACATTTTTGTTATTTTAGGCCATGATGATCGGTGCTCCAGCCCCTCCCGGACGTGGTCGTGGTAGCCGTCGTGGCCAAACGACTCCGGATCCAGCCATTGGAGCGACTCCACCAGCACAGCCTGCAGTGCCACATGCCCCGACAGTCAACCCGACCACTCTGGTGTCTCGACCACGGAGGTTGGTAGTGGACAGGCCCAGGTGGTCTCCAGTTCTCAGGCCCCGGGGGCCTCCAGTTCTCAGGCAACGGGGCCTCGGCCATTGGATTTACCACCACCACCGGCGCTTGAAGTGCCACCTTCGTCTGCACGTCATTACATCAGCCTCCGCGATGCGAGGTAATCTAACACTTAGCCATTTTTAATTTTTTTTCAGTTGATTTGGTTCCAATTTTAATTTGTAATTATTTTTTCAAGTCTGATCGAGATTTCCATAGTTTCATAAATGCGACAGTGAAAAACCACTATCCTCACCCTTGGGGATGCATCAAGTAGATTCCACAGGAACACATCCTGTTTTGGCAAGATAATGTTAAGGTAATTAATATGTTATTATGTAATAATTATGTTTTATAGATTATCAATTACTAATTCTTTCTTTTAATACGTCAATATGCAACTTAAATACTGGTGAGACTGCGACGACGAGTCGATGTACAAGGTCATCCGATGGCAGGCCGGACGGTTCTTGCGGAAGCAGTTCTTCGATGCTCGAGCCCAGCTGTCCCGACCACTTTGGCTAGCCGAGCAGATTTGATGACAGCTGTTGGAGTACTGGGACAACCAGGACTTCAAGGAAATAGCGGCCAAGAATAAGGCCAATCGGGCAGCTAACCCCGCTGCAGCAGCTACGTCTACAGAGGGGGCTCCTCGTCCGTTGGCCACCACAAGAAGAAGAAGATGGTAAGTATAAAGTTTATTTTAAGTGATTTTCATTATTTTAGATGCATTAATTAATTATTTAAATTTGTCTTTAACAGGAGGCACAAATCGGTTGCCCAATCAAGTAGATGGAGTTGTTCTCGAAAGTCTACAAGAGAAAAAAGGACGGCCCATGGAGCGACCCGAGGGCGGCGTAGGTGGCGGTAAGTTTATTTTCAATTTCCTTTCCAATTTATATTATGATTTCATTTTTTTCATACTAAGTCCAGTATTCCAATTGCAGGAGGCATTCGAGAGGATGATGGAGGAACAACAAGCCGACCAGCCACCAAATGATTAGCCAGATCCTCCACCCTCTTCTCAAAGCTCGGTGGCCATGATCGAGAACCAGATGCGGATGGCGGCAGCAGGCGATCGGAAGAGGGGTCGGGTATTCGGAGTCAGCTCTGAGGCCCACCACACGATCGCTGGACCCTCGCAGCCGAGCTCATCATCTGCTCCACCGCCCCCGCCACCAAAAAGAGCAACGCCCAGACTTTGATGATCGGCTCACCAGGCTCAAGGAGATTGTCCAGCGTCTGGCGAACGACAGGTCCGAGCCTCCACCAGCGCCACTGTCCCAAGATCCACTTGATCCCCTGCAGCACGACGATGAGGCAGACGACGGGGAGCTCGATCCGGATCTAGATTAGGGTCGAGTTTTGTAGTTTCCATCTTTTTGTTTTCCAAAATATGTATTTATATTTTAAAAATAATTTTATAAAGACAATTTTAATTTCGTTATTAATATTGTTATTTTTTCTTGCTACCACAATTCGATACATTTTTATATTCAACAAATTAAACAATAAATTATAAAAAATAATATATAAAATAAATAGAATTTAAATTAATATTTTATACAAAACAAAAATAAAATTTTTGTAACGGCCTTAGCATGGGTTCTAGGAATACACAAACACACAAACAACAGCCGTACCAAAGACCGTTACAACATACACAACAAGGCCATTACAAAGACCGAATGTACAATAATTACAAGAAATGATACCAGACTGGTTAAAAAACCGTTCCAACGGGAGGTACAAAAACCGATTCAAAAACTGCTATAAATCAATAACAAACATGCGCAGAGGTGTATAACCGTTACAATATTTGTTACATGCACATTACAATAAGAATTATAAAAATCGTTACAAAACAAACAACACCGTTACAAATACAGATGAAAACACCGTCCCAATAGTGATACACTATTATCACATTCTTTGTTACAAAAGCTGCTAACTTTCCAATTTATAATTCGTCAAAGCCGTTCCAAACGGAGATACAAAATCATTTTCTGGTTTCGGTCAACGGGTGAAATGGTTCGACTGATCATTACAAAGACCGGTTAAATTTGTAACAGCTTTTGTGTTAGTCGTTACATTTATTTTGTAACTCATGTTTTTGGGGCGGATGGTGTGGCCGTTACAAAAATGGCTACAAAACCTTATTTGTCTGTTCCAACGTTAAATTTGGCCGTTCCAAAATCCGTTATAAAATTAATTTTTTTTTGTAGTGATCCTTATATATTTCACACTCTTATGCATGTGAGTTTGTTCTTATAATTAAATTAAATCATAAGAGTAATACTGTAATATATTTAATATATTTAAAGCATTATTATATTAAATAATTTTTAATTAATAAATAAATTAGATCGGTCAAAATAAATTTAGCTCTTAACATAATATACACTATTTTTTTTTTTATTTTGAACATATTTATATACTATAAAACTATATATATACACTATATGATGTAATTTAACTAAATATTTAGAAGACATATATTCTGATAATTCAATCGTAAAATATATCATTATGACAACATAAATATAGTATTTACATTCATTGTGATACTTTAATAATAGCAAAAAATATTTCCTGCAATTTTGTGTTCTTAGTCTAATGCATTTGTTTATTTCTACACATATAGAGCATTAATGTCATTTTAGTCTTTCAAATTTTCATATTCTTTTTTAGTTCTTTTTAGCCACATATTATGGTAGAAAGGTAAATTGATTACTTTTGTTAGGGGGTCTTGTCATCTTTTATAACTAGGGATACTAAATGTAATTCTTCAAACTACAGGGTCCACGTCTAATAATACCAAACCTCAAGAGAGGAGAGTGTAATTATCCCTTACTTTTTTTGTTAAAACTTAGTAGTTATAATTGCCTACTTAATTTCAATTTATTTTGTATTTTAAATTTTAGCACATTTTATCTTTTATTATTATAGTTTTTTTTCCTCTTGCTAACTTTTTTTTTTTTTAATGTATTCAGGCTTATGGAAAAATCTAAGATAAATGTTTATTATTTTAACATGATTTATTTTTGTTCAACTCATTCTTTTGTTTTCACATTAATCTTTTCATCTTTTAGGATTTCTTTGCGCCGATAAAAGTGTTTTTATTCTCAGAATCGATGATAATGTTGCTATATTTTTTATTTAATTGAATTTAGTCATTTATGTTTATTTGTTCTTACTTTCTTTTGTAATTCATGATCATTAATATACACCTTATCTTTTTTGTTCAAAATGATGAGAAAATATTGAGATGTTTAAATTATTTTAAATTAATTTTTCTTTTTATCGTCCATCTTTACTTTTTTTTTTTTTTACCATTTTACTTATCTTTTTTATAAATCATTAAAAGTAAATTTTTATTTTTTCTTTAAATTTTATTTTATTTTAATATGGAAGATCATTTTTAGATTTATTTATTTTAATATGGTTTTTTTTAATGAAGATGAAGTATATAATACGAACAATCTATCTATCTATTTTTTTAGTTTTTTTATTTTTATATGAATGTATGTAAAAAGTATATATATATATATATATATATTTATATTTAATAGAATGTGATAACTGTTTGAAAGTAATCCTCATATAATATAAGTTTTAGTACATTAGTAGAAATATTTTGTATATGTAGGAAATTATCTTTGTCAATAATAATCAAAATAGATTAAAGTTTCAAAAATTACTATATTTTATCTATTAAAAATGAAAATGTTTATTTTATGTTAAAGATCTTTATAGCATATTATATTATAAAAAATATTATTTAATTGAAAAATATATATATATATATATAATCGTTCATAACATGAGATTTATACTAGTATATACATATATATATATATATAGAGAGAGAGAGATCATTATTCGCGAGTAATGAATGAAAGTTTTATAAATTCAAGCTTTGGAGAAATAGAGTTTTAGATTGAATGATTTAAGGGTAAGTATTTCGAATAATTGCAATATTAATTAAGTGGGGCGTGAGCTTTATCACCCCGAAAATATATGTGGATATTTCCAAATTTAAAACAAATATCGATTTTTTATCACAATTAATTAATTACTATAGCTAAAAGTAAAAATATCATGTTGAATACTAATTAATTAAGTATGGTTATATAATGCATACATTGTTGTTTTTGTTTTTGTTTTTTTTTTTTTTTTCTGCAAGCAATGTTAAATAATAATAACAACTAAAAATAATGAGAAAAATGTTTTGGCCATAACTAAACCATAATAAATATCGATTAACCAATCGCATTAGTTTTGTACGGCCATAGTAGGTAGTACTAATTCACAATGATTTTTAAATTATAGTAATTTATAATGTACGGAATAATCCAATTTTTTTTTGTTAATATTTGTAAACTTAACACATTCATAACATTTCTACTCAATTAATGAAGAGTGCCTCGTTTATGTTTCGTGTGTAACAATTTCAATTGATTGGTTTAAATGAATCAATCATAAATCAAGTTAAGAGGGTGTTTGGCTAAATTTTTTTAAAATATCTTATAAGCTCCTACATCTTATAAGATTTTTTAGGAGCTTATAACATATTTTCACATCTTATAAGATGTTAGGGTGTTTGGCATTCTAAGATCTTTTTTATTGGTAAAATGATTAAAAAGGGCCTTATACTATTGCAATCAAATAAGTTACTATTTTTGACATATTTTGTATTCAAACATTTTAAAAATACTTTCATAATAGTATATAGTAATATAACTCCAGACAAAAATTTAATAGTTATTTTCTTATATAAATAAAAAAATGACAAATTATTATTTCTAAAATTTTGCATCGAAAAAATATTATCATTCATGCTAGTCAAATAATAACATAAATATATAATTGACATATATTTTTAATTCCAATTACTACTTTTAGCCAAATTATAATTTATAATGTCTTGAAATTTTATTATTTTTTTCAGTAAATATATCTATAGCAATTTTATTCATCATTATTATAATTAAAAATCAATATTAAATATGTAATTAATGTCATAGTTATAAATTACTAAGGTTATTGTTGTCTTATCAATTATTAATTTCATAAAGCATATAAGATCTTTTCAAAATAAGTTAGAAAAGTTAACTTTTTTTAAAAGATTTTATAAGCTCCAAAACATCTTATTTTGTGATTTTATAAGCTCTTTTTTTTAAAAAAAAATGCCAAACAGTTTCAAACATCATAAAAGCTCTCAAACATCTTATAAGATGTTTTGAAAAGCTTTTAAGCTTAGCCAAACACCCTCTAAGTGGAAAGTGACTGTTAAATAATTGGAATTTCAAAGTCAAATAAAATACGAGAATATCTAGACCATTAATGTTCTTCAAATTTTCTTTAAATCATATAAGATTCATATTTATTTATAGGGTAAATTACATCTACTTCCCCTGAGATTTGGCATAATTACAAATACCCTTTCATTGTTTGAAAAATTATAAATACCCCCTGAGGTTTGTAATTTTTAACCAAAGGCCTAAAATTGACCATTTTGCCCTTGAATTTTTTATTAAAATTGTAGAAAAATCGGCCAAGGCAAATTGTATTATTGTTCCTTTGTGTAGAAAACTTAAGAAACCTCTTCCTGCACATTGTAGTCCAAAAAAAATATTAAAAATTAAATAAAAATAACTTAGTGCATAGGGCATTTTGGTCAGTTTACCCATAAAAATTAATGGAAATGGGTTATTTATTAGACGGTTACAAATTTCAGGGGGGTATTTGTAATTTTTCAAACAACAAGGGTATATTTGTAATTATGTCAAACCCCAGGAAAAGTAAATGTAATTTACCCTTATTTAAAACAACCCAGATTAGATTCGCCAAACTTAATTAAGTCAATCATATAACAAGTAAAATGCATATTGAAATATTAACGATGATAATCAACTTTGCGCATTAATTGAAACATTATGAGAAGCATGCGTAGTGGTGACTGATCAGGAAGCGTAGATGATCTTGATACGACCAATGGAAATGCCTTCGCCCCCAGCTTTGGGCACCAAAGAGACCAATATCTTGTCATCGTCTTCAACATTCAAATCTTCTATTAGCTCTGTCAATCCCACTCTGATTTTAGTCCTTATCTTTGCTGATTTCTTGGTCGGCACCTGAGAGTAGCATCCCGCATACATCGCCGTGTCAAGTGATGCATCTGCCTTGTCATTCACATAAACCTCAAACCTCAGGAATTTTGCTGAGTCCACCTCTATCCCCTCGATCACCAGCAATTCCTCTTCTTTTTCTTTCTCCATGTTGCTCCTCGATTTCTTAGGCCTGTCGACCAACACTTGGACAACCTTGTTGAGTATCACTGGGAAAATAATCTCTGGCACGTCCGAAGGGCCGGCATTAATCTTGGGCTTGTCGCGTCTCTCCCGCTTGTATTCCAACCACGGATTGTCCACCTCTTGATAAATGTATCCCATTTTCTTATGGTCCAGGGCGTCTCGAACCCTCACGCGTACGAGCTGCGCATTCTCGTCGTAGAACAGGAAATTTGCGTCTAGAAAGTCGGCGTGCCGAAAGTATTTCTCTGTCCACTTGGAGCCCCCCCGCTCTTGCCATATCGACCACAGCCGATCTACATTCCCGTGGTGGGCAAAGAATATTGGGTCTCGACTGGCTGTTGAAAAGTTGCCCATGTCCAAACCTTCCTGCGTGTTCTGCCCAACCCATCTATGCACCGCCGTGTGGGATCCTCCCTCCACTGACCCTGCCCCTGGATCTGGGCAAGATCCGGTGACGTATTTCGCTCCGTAGAAGCCCTCCAGAGTCGTGGCACAGGTAACCATCTCCCTGTACATCTCGATGACATTGTTGTCCTTTATAGTATCGGAGCTCTCGGTGGTGGGTTTGCCGTCGTATTTGAGATCGACAGTCGCCGGGGGCAGATGGTCCTGGTTACGCCGCGGATCATACAGTGAAGAATCCTTCACCACGAACATGTCTGGCATAACCATGCCGTCACGATTATCCCAGTTCCAAAATGGCAGACCGAAACTTGGGTCGTCTATCAATTTGCCCAAGATTCTTTCGTAGAAATACAAGTACCATCTATGCCAAGGATAGAAGAGCCAGCACTGGTGAACTTGAAGTTTCAGGCATGAGTCCTCACTTTGTTCATACGTGAGGTTGCAGTAAGCGCAGTGGACGTTTGCTTGTTGCATGAAACTTCGTGGGTCGTCTTCAGGAAGAGCCTTCATCAACTCAATGGCCTTCTCGAGTTTAGCTTTGTATTCTTCGCTGGCCAGGTGGGCGGCGGGACGGAAGCGCTTCTCGAAGCACGTCCATGGTAGCTTGTAATCAATGATTTCCGGCGACACCGGAGGCAGCAATTCGCTTCTAGGGGTTCGCCGGTGTTGAGATTTGTGCCTCTTGTGCATTTGGAGAGATCGGGAGCTTCAATTGGTCCACCTATACCCGCAAATGCTGGTGAATGATCCGCAGAAACAAGATTCGCCGCCGCACCATACAGGCCTCCCATGCCCACGAGCAAATTTCTCCGGTCGAGTTTCCCCTGGAAAGTTTCCTCATTTCCGGGGGTTTCTTTCTGGTCATTGCCGCCATTTTTGGCGTTGCACGACACCTTAGATTGATGGGTTCGTGTTGACAAAAGTGGTGGTGGCTTTGTGAAGAAATTGGGCCGTAAAGAGAATGATTCGGAGGAGATGAAGGGAGAAGGCGGCAGAGAAGCCATAGCTTGTGCTTGGATACCGGAAGTGCTAGAGCCCGACTATATATATAGACTCTTCAAAAAAATTTATCCAAATCAAATTTAGTAGAACCAAACTAATAACAGAGAAAGTGTTATGTACTTATGTAATTTGTCATATTTTTTGTAATGTACATCAATCACAATGACAAATATATTACAATTGTCATATAATTGGTTTAGGTTGAACGAAAATCTAATTTGGATTAGAATTTCCCATAGACTCTGCAGTACTTAATTATTGCTTGGAGCTCAACTTTAATCAGTATTTCTCATAATTTTAGCTATGTAAAATTATTACATGTTATTAACTTTTATCCATAACTAATATTTTAGCATCATCGGAAAAAATATGAATTAATTATAATCAATGTGCAACGATACTTAATTCCTATATTTACTAAAAAATAATAAATTATAACAAAAAAACTATACTTTACTTGTAACGGAAAAAGGTTAAAATGAGACTCTTATGCCCTTCAGGTTAAAAGAAAAAAAAAATGTCGATTTATTTCCTCAACAAAATGCTTCATAGTGATTCGCATCTCACAACGTAACAAGTGATAAAATTCTTATCCAAAATTAAAGCCCTATTTCGATTTGATTGGCCATATAATTTCATATGTATAGAAGTTGAAAATCTAAAAGTTTAGCGGTAAAAAATTAGTAGTAAATAGTGTCACAATCATTAGGTTCCAGTAAGAAATTATATATATTGCCAAACAGTCCCTCCTTTTCTGATTCAACATTTAACTTTTCTGATAGAGTAAAGTGAGCTATAAGATCGCTACAAAAAGAAATTAATATTGCTTACAATTTTATTGGCTATGGATTAAAGCCGTGATACATAACTATTTTTTAATTACAGATAAATGAAAGTTGATGCAAAAATATAACTATTTTTGTCATGGCTATAAGTCGTGACAAATGTTTTGTCGAGCCCTTTAGCCATGAGAAATGTATTAGCCACAAAAATTATGGCCAACAGCCAGTGCGTTGCCATGATCATAGACTTTTTACTATGGTATTTATTTTTAACTATGTCAATCAACCATGGGTTAAATGATAAACTTCTTCTAGTGGATTGAATCCAAAATATAAAACCATTATTACACCTGATCGTAATGGAGTCCAGTAACACCACAATGGTCGAAAAACTTTCACAAAAATCCCAAGATCAAAGGATGACTAACTTGCAAAATAAGAGTTAACACTCCGATATGTTTAATTGAGTAATATTCTTACTAAAGAAATAAAAAAAAAAAAAAAAACTTAAAATATAGTGACAATAATGATTGAAAATGTGATTGTAGAGTGTTAACCCCTAATTGTAGGTTAGTCCTCCTTTGACTTTAGGATTTTCATAATAGTCCTTCGACCATTGTGGCGTTGTTTTTCCTGGTACACATCAATACCAATAACAAATTATAACTTTAGTTGATAAAAATAAAATAAAATAACTTCTTGCATTTCTCTCCCGCCTTTTCTCATCTTAGATTAAGAAAAAGGGGAAAGAACGCAGTTTTAGTCATGTAACTATATCGGGTGGCAATTTTAGTTTCTTCGAAATTAAATTTCGCAATTTAATCCTATAATTTTTAAAATTTCGCAATTTTAGGACAACTTCATTGTAAAATCTTTTCCAATCAAACTATCTTTATACATCTTCATAATACATATAATGAGGTATATCTTTACCTTATAATGGTAGTTTGGTCATAAAATATTTGTTTGGCCTTGGGATGGTAGATGAGTCAAGCCGGCTCGCTAAATCTCGATTCGAACTCGAGCTCCTTGATGACTCAAACTCGAGCCAAAATATTTCTTCTCAAAAGCTTGCGAATCGTATCTGAGCTTTTTTCTATTTTTTAATATTAATTTTTTAAGTAAGTATATATTTTTGGAAAACACATATAATATTATATCAATTTAATATACAAGATTTTTAGAATATATTAGAATTATATTCAAATAATATCTCATATTTTAATTTTATATCATTATAAAAGTATGGTATTTCAATATTTATCTAAATATCAGCATAATCAATAAGTACTTTTTATTATTATTGAATAAATTATTATGTAATATAATGCATTTAAATTTTTATTATTGTATTTTATATCAATTGGTAATTTTCTAACAATTTTAAATATTTTATATATTTATTTGGGAGTATTACCTAGATTATATGTAAGTATTTGGATAATTTCTATGTACATTTTTATATGTTTACTTATTAAGTTACTACTAAACTATATTAGACATATAATAATAATATGAAGTTGTATTTTCTTAACATTAAATTAATTTAATGGAAACATATGCTTTATGATTTTATTAATATTTTATTTTATATTAATTATTGGTTTTTAAATTATCTAATAATTGAAGAAAATCAGGATATATGTTTATTAGATGCAAAATGATTTGCGTTTGTCAATCTAATATAATTAATAAATATTTTAAACTAATTATATTAAATTATTAATTAAAAAATATTTTTTTAAGGAAAAAATGCAAGTAATCCCCTTGTGATATTGCAAATGAATAAATTACCCCCTATGAAAAAAAAATAGCACTTTACCCTTCTGTGTTTTATAAAATGAAGCAATTTACCCCCTGTGTTTTTTTAGGGAGGTAAATTGCTTCATTTTAAAAAGTACAGGGGGGTAATTTTTTTTTTTTTCGTATGGGGTAATTTGCTCATTTGCAATATCACAGGGGGTAAATTACATTAAATCCATTTTTTTAAGCTCGAGCTTTAGCTCGATCGAGCCTAAACTTGAGCTCATCGAGCTCAAGCTCAAGTTCGACTGAGCTCGAAGCTCAAAAACCATGAGCTCGAACTAAGCCTGATTTTATTTTGTCCGAGCTCGACTCGACCTAAGCTCGTTTGCAACCCTAGCTTGTCATGTAATAGATCAGAAATAAGTCAAGTGGGGTTAAATATGTATTTTTATTCAAATTTTTTCTTTAATAACAATAAATTCGATAAATTTTAACTAACATAAGGATTTATTTGTTAGACAAAGACAAATATCATGGTACTAAATGTATTGCAAACTATAAAAGATTTATGTGTAATTAATTACTCCAAATTTTAGGAGAAGGCAATGTAATTATTCCTTAAGAAACATGCGAGACAAAGCAATAACATAACAATTTTTTTTTTGCAATCACTAACCAAATACTTATATTTATATATTACGCTTCAAGGTTTTGTTACAGAGAGAAAAAGTCGAACGATTAATATAATTACATAGATTCGTTTGAACAAAATGTAACAAAAAAGGCGTGCATAATAACAACAAATTATTCTTTCAAAAAAAAAAAGGAAAAGTCGTGTCAATGAATAATATCCACCAAATAAATATCCGAAGTCCGAACAGGTCCATGAAGACAATTAAACCACGGCAATCCCCACCGCTCACGTGATCCATACGTGTATATGACCAAAAAAAAAAAAAAAAAAAGGTAAATTATAGTTATATATTATGAGGTTTGACATAATTATAAAGACTACTCATTATTTGAAAAATTATAAATATCCAAAATAGAAAATAATTATGTAGCCCCTAGACACATATATGAAAAGTACTACTTTACCCTTACTAATTTTTTTGTCTTTTTCCAATACAACGTTTAAAAAAGGGATAATTACACTCACTCCCCTGCGATTTTGTGTAATTACACGTAGATCCCCTGTGGTTTGAAAATTATGTTTAGTACCCCTGAGGTTTGCTTCTTTCTAACAAATAAGTCCCTTTGTTAGTCAAAATTCATCGAAGTTGTTGATATTCAAAAAAAAAAATAAAATTAAATGTGATATTTGTTATTGATTGTCTTATTACTGATTTATTGTAGGTCAATTGAATCTTCTTATGACCAAACTACCCTTATAATCGTCATACGTTAATTCATGAGAGGAGGTATATCTTCACCGTTATAAAGATAATTTAGTAATAAAAGATTTATTTGCCCTGCATTAAGTTATTAATAAGTCAGTCGAGGGTAAATATTGATTTTCATTCAGTTCTTTTGTTAATATCAACAAATTCGGTGAAGTTTAACTAATGGGTGGACCTATTTGTTAGACAGAAGCAAACCTCAAGGATACTAGATATAATTTTTCAAACCACAGGGGGCTACGTGTAATTACACTAAACCTCAGGGGAAGAGAGTGTAATTATCCCTTAAAAAATATAAAAAAAAAATTTGAGGGTGGGTAAAATAAATAACCATATAGAATATTAGTCCATAAAAATGTTTTAGAAAATTTTAAAAAATATATAAAATTATAACTTATAATCCAAAAGGACATTTTAGACAATTCACCACATAAATTGGATGAGAACTTAACGGAATGGACTTGTTGTTAGATGGACATTAAAATAGGTATTTGTAATTTTTAAAATAATAAGATATTTATAATTATGTTAAATCTCACATAATTAACAGGCTTCGGCGTTTCCTTCGTTCTTCATTTTCCTACAACGATGCTTTCATCTTGGTACGAAGCTGCCAATTTGTGTAGGGTGCACGGCTTTTAATTTTCCTAATGTTTCCATTGAATTTATGATTATTTTGTAATTTAGTTCTATAATTTTAAATTTTCACAATTTAAAGACAACTCCAACCAATTTTATTGGAAAATCACATGTAATTTGTACATGATCCAATTAAATTGAAAATTCTGTCGAATGGGCTGGAATTGTCCTAAAATTGCAATTTTTTATTACAGGACCAAATTATGAATTTTAATTTCAATAGGATCAAAATTGTCACATCCCCTATAATTACAAGACTAAATTTGCATTTTTTTCCTTAAGAAAAATATGATAACAAAGTAATAACAAAAAGTTTAATTCATTTTTAGTCCTATAATTAAAATCATTTGATATTTTTATTCTGTAACTTACTAGGGTTGCAATTTAGTCCTGTTCGATTTTGATTTTCACAATTTCGAGGCAAAATTTGCTGGAATTTTCGTCATCCCGCCAGAAAATTGCAAAAAAATATAAACGCACAGAGCTAAATTACACCACCATAGTAAGTTATTAAGAACAAAATACCAAAATGCTATAATTACAGATAAAAAATTCATTTAAGTGAATAACAAAATATTGTCCGTGTGATGGGTTCGTAATGGCTAATGAAGCCTAACTCAATTGGCGAAGTTGAAGCCCATGACTATAAGGCCATAGGTTCGAACCCACCAACGTGTGAGATGTTATTCTACTTTGGTAGTTGGTGTAGTTCTACTTTAATAGTAATTATTAATTAAATATAATTATATGATATTAACGATTAGAATATGATTGTTATAGTTGTCGATAGTAGATAGATATAGATGTTTGATATTTATAATTATCATAAACTTACTTAAAAATTATTAATTCATCGTTTTCACTTAAAAAAAAAAAAATAAATACATAATGACTCCACGAAGAAAATAATTCCCCACTGCTCACCGTGATACATATGTGTATATGGCCAAGATAGACCGTGATACATGTGTGTAAGACCAAAATACAACCGGGCACAGATGTCTCCTTCGTTCTTCCTTCATTTTCCAGCGTACAATGATCGATGCTCTTACCTACGAAGCTGCCAATTTGTCTGCATATTTTTTTCGAGTTTAATGTAATATGTCTCTACGTGATATTACAATGAAGAAATTATTTTCTATGAAAAGAATAACAATTTACCTTCATGTGTTTTTTAGAATAGAGAAATTTACTTCCCTAAACAGTGAGATAAATTGCTCCATTTTAAAAAATATGATGAGGTAAATTGATTCATTTTAAAAAACACAAGGAGGAAAATTGCTATTTTATTTTTCATAAAGGGGTAATTTGCTCATTTGCAAATCACAATAGAGTTGCTTGCATTTTTTGCTAATTTTTTCCCTTTTCTCCTGATTATGTTTAAATGACTTTGAATAACTATTTTGCTTCAATTTTGTTCTTAGAAATAAAAAAAAAATGCAAGATTTAGAGTATGTTTGGTTTGGGGGAAAAGTGAAAGTATAGGAGAAGTGGAAGTAAAAGGGGATGCATAAGAAAAAGTTTAGTGTTTGGTTTGGGGGAAGAGATTGAGAGGAAGTAAAAGTGAATATATATGAAATCCCTCCGGAGTCCAATTTCGTTTCTGTCTGAAATTGGCGGAAAAGTGAAAGTATAAGGTCAAAAAACATAAAAAAAAGACATATTTAATTTTTATTTACTATATTGGCCATATATATATGTATATATATATATATATTACCTTCTAATTCTTTTCTCCTCCCCGCTGATAATATCGTATATAATCACTAGAGAAAAGATAATTAAACTGTTGGAAAAAAACTACTAGATCAAAGGCAACAATTCGGTAAACATACTTTGCATTTGTAATTTTTTTTAAAAATTTATTGCTAATTTCTATTAATCTTTATTGAATAATCCTTTTTCCTAATCGTGTTCCCTCTTCCCGCCGCCGGTACGAGTAATTTTTATTTTATTTAAACTGAATAGTTTAGAATAAATAAACAATATCCATTTTGATGAATATTTTTATTAATAAAAAATATTATTGTTCTTGTTTGATATATATTTTTATTACTAAGGTTTTTAGATCTTTGATATTAGTATAATATTAACTTGTTTATTTTCTAATACAAAATAAAGAGAAAGAGTTAAACTGAAAAATTACAAAAATAAGTCTTTTCTTGTCAATCTAATTTTCTCATACCAAACAAGGAATTTTTTTGAGATTTACTCCCCTTCTAATCACACCAAACAACTTGAAGGAAAACTGCTATTTTTTCCCTCCCCTTCCCCCTCCCCTTTCATTTCCCCTTTCCTCTCATTTGAACCAAACGAACCCTTAATTACGATTAGAAATTGACTTTCTATCTTCAGCCATGGATCCTTTACTCGTACTTATTCAATTGGAAATCTTGGTCCAATTCAAAAATTATGTTTCGCGATTTCATAATCCAACTTTTCGATTTATAAGTGACTTTGTCGATACAAATCATGAGAATGGTATTTTTTTTCTCAAATTTCTCATTGAGAGGTAATCTGTTGACATCGAAATATTTTGAAATAAATTACCAATTAAAGCCCAACTAAATTGGCTAATAATTGGGTTCCAAAATGATAGTCCATAATAAATATGAACTTATCGTAAAAGAAATTAAATTCATAAGCCCATAATAAATTTGGGTCTTATGTAATTTTATGGGTCGATCCAAAATATAAAATTATTATTTTTGGATTGACTAAATTGGACCAGCTACATGTTCAAAATGCAGTCCATCAAAAGATTAGTCCATGTCAAAGCCCATGGTGATCAAGCCCAACGGACATGAGCCCAAGCTATTGTAGCCCTACTCATGCCTATAAATAAGGCCCTCCATCATCCACGTAAAGAGGATTAGATAGAGCATTGGAGCACAAGACAAGAAGCCACTCCATACAACACAAGAAATCCAAAGGGACCCAAGTCCAAAAGCTCTCTGCCACGACGAAGATCCACGACCACAAGGTTCCACGTCTTCCTTGGCATCAAATTCATCAAACCTTGATACCAAATTTCAAGGTGACACGTAGTTCACTCCATAAATCCGGAGGAGATTACACATCAACGTCCAAGAACAAGCGTCAGCCCTTGGATTGAAATTCGGAGAGAAGAATCAGGGGATTACATCCAAATTAGAGATTATATCCACTTTTTTTTTTTTTTTTTAATAAATCAATAAACTCCATTTGTCCATATTTTTCTTGTCTCGTAATTATTTTTGCAGACACGAAATTTTGTGTGAAACAAATTTCTGGCACGCCTAGTGGGACCATCTCTTGCCCCTCATCTCTTCCTCCAATATCAAAGTTCAAGCCATCACGTCAAAGTACTCAATGGCGCCCAAGAAGGACCAAGTCACCATCAACGCCCCTACCACCTGTCAAGCCTCCATCGGGGGCAAGATTGTTGACACGACCTCTTCAGACGGTTCAAACTCGATAAGTCCTACCGAGATCAACTCCAAATCCTCGCATTTCGCTGTGCTCTCCGCCAAGATGGCCGACGTGACTGCAATGAAGGAACAACTAGCACAAATGGCCGAAGCCATTGCTAATCTCCAGAAGATCGTCGGGGAAAAAGACCTCCAAATGGCCCAATTGATGAGCAACCAAGAGCATACGAGTGTTGAAAAAACCAACGACAGCCACAAGCATGCCTCTTTCTCAAACCATGTTAAAGTGAGAAGCAAGTAGATAAATCACCACCGACGCATGACTTCGTGCAAAAGTCTACAAATTCTGAAACATCTATTGCTACATGGTCTGTTCAACAATTGCAAGAGATGATCTCCAACACCATCAAAGCTCAATACGACGGAATAACCCCAAGCTCGCCCGCGTATTCAAAACCATATACCAAGCGCATCGACGTATTGAGGATGCCAATAGGATACCTACCGCCGGAACTGCGACAATTCGATGGAAGAGGCAACCCAAAACAACACATCATCCATTTCATCGAGACATGCAACGACGCCGGAACTGACGGTGACCTCATGGTGAAGCAGTTCGTTCGATCGCTTAAAGGAAATGCTTTCGATTGGTATGTCGATATACAACCCGAGTCAATTGACAGTTGGACGAAGATGGAAAAGGCAATTCCTAAATCGCTTCTATAGCACCCGTCGGACGGTGAGCATGTACGAACTCACCAACGCAAGGCAGTGGAAGAACGAGTCAGTCTCCGACTACATCAACTGTTGGCGCACTATAAGTCTGAACTGCAAAGATAAACTTTCGGAGGCCTCGGCAACAGAAATGTGCATCCAAGGTATGCATTTGGGTCTTGTTTACATCTTGCAGGGATCAAGCCAAGAAGCTTTGAGGAGTTGGCTACCTGCGCGCATAACATGGAGATAAGCATCACCAATCACAAACCTAAATTCCCAATTGACTACCAAAAGAAGGAGTCAAAAGAGGATGAAGACTTCATCACACCCGACATCAAAGAGTCCATGGCCATCAAAGCAACTTCTATCAAATTTTCACTAAGCGAAAGGAGCGAAGTGCCTCAAAACCACCAAACGCCACGTTACAAAGGTTGGCTCACTTTGGGTGACGAAGATACGACGAGCACGAACATCGCCAGCGTCACTCCAACAAATAACTTACATGTTTTGGAAAGCAAAGAAGAAGCTCTACCGGCAACGCCACCAAAACTTTAATTAGATAGTCTTGAGCCTATACGAGTGGAGGCCTTTGATGCTGACATGAAGCACTTCACCAAGGTGGAGTATGCAAGAAGCAACACCTCAATGATCCCACTCTGTCAACCAATCAAGGAAACACACCCCAAACCCACTCCTTCAGAAAGCGATGATGAAGAGCTCGGCAAATTGACCATCGGTGAAGTGCCGACAAGCAGAAGTCATAAGTCAAAGAGGCCACCTTACTCGTCAATATTCCCTTATGTGGTTCGGTCTGACGACAAAGACAAACAAAGCTCGTCACAAGACCATGCTCTTCCACTATCCAAAAGAATCAAGCAATCAAGTCAGGTGAAGTCCAACGACCCTCAAAGTGCTAAGGTTGAACTAACCAAGCCGGTCACCGGTATACACTCGTTGGACTCAAGTAAACTACTTCTCCTGAAATATCAACCTGAAAAAATGCCGGGGGCATTCAGCTCGAAAGCTTACCACCTCTTGGCGAAAGCAGGGTACGACTTTTCTGCCCCATCTCGACTCAGCAAGTTGAATCCCGAGTTGACAGGTGAAAAGATCCATGGATTAAGTAAAGCACAACACAAGTTGAGAAGAAAAGGCTTCCGCGCCAACCAACCACGCACTGGCTTAGGCTTCACTCCCGACGGACTTGTGCGCGATCGCCTCGAAGATGGTTCTGCGCGACAACTGAAGAAAAGAAGTCAATGTAACCCAACAAAAAAGTTGATAGAAAAAGTTGAAAGTCCAGCACTTCATCTTTCTCGGCCCTAGGGAAGTAAGACATCATCCCTGCTCATTCTTTCGAACAAGCCAATCAAGGTGAAATAACGCCTCGCCAGACGATTGCATGATCAAGAAAACACTTCAGATAAAGAGGAGGTTGAAAGCATCAAGCTATGTCCATCCAACCACGTTAGTGTTGATGAAAACTCTGACTTTAAGATCTTCAAAAATGAGATTCAAGACGCTCCCAAGCACAACTTGAAGGTAGAGAACATGAAACCTCCATCATCTCAAATCAAAGATACGGCCTCGGCCTTACAAATGTAAAGTTCATGAAGAAGTTGCTCCTTGACGCATGAGCTTAAACTACATGTTGCTCCATGACGCATGAGCCTAAACTGCATGTTGCTCCTGGCCGGCATGAGTATAAACTGTGTACAGCATCCCTCCTGTTAAACAAAGAAAAAAGAGAGAAATAAAGAAAATTCAAGTTTCTTTGAACTATATTTTGACTTGATCCCTTCACGGGGTACGTAGGCAGCTTGGGTATATGTTCCTAAGTTCAATCATATCTTCAAACAAGTCCGTCGTTATTTTAAGCAAGACCTCTTTCCCACAATGAAAATGCAAGCAAAATGCATTCTAGCGGTGTCGAGCATACTAAGCCATGTTGTGCATGCTAAGTCGTGCTCTTTTCGGGAAGAAATCAGGGAAAAAAAATGAAGGGAGATAGTTGAACACGCCCTAGCCGTGTTCAAGAACACGGTTGTGTCCATGGGGGCAAGCAGAACACACCCTGGGGGTCCAAAAACACGGCCGTGTAAAAAAAGAGGGTCTCACTGGTAACAAACCGAGAGGAACACGCCTTGGCCGTGTTCTCTGACATGGCCGTGTTCCTCTCGGCCATGTGAAAAAAAAAATTCTCTCAAGAAGGAAGAGGGCAATGCAGAGGTTGGTCGATTTCATATCCAAAGTAAACAAGTTTTGAAGTTCCGATTGATCTTCAATGTGCATTGCAACCGTTCGTATCATGGTCAATGTCAACAAGAAAAGAAATGCTCCAAATGTTACGCAATGAAAATTTCGAGAAGAGATTTCATAAAAGAAATACTTTTATTGCACAAAGATCTATTTACATCGCAAGAAGACAAGAAAAAAAAAATAAAACAGAAATAGCGCTAAATGCTAATCACTCAGCGAACAAGTTGAAAGTTGTCAAATATCCTCCTGAGTCTTCAAAAAGCAAATCCATCCTTTTCAATTCCCTTAGTTAGATTCTTCGAACAAATATGAAGTCTCTTCAAGCAATGGGGTCTTCTCTCTCTTGGAGACCATGTCCCTCGAGGTTGGACAAGCTCTCTTTGGCTTTTTGGCAAGGGTTTTCTTGCTCAAATAGAAAAGCTTCTCATCAAGTGCTTCACAGCTTGGGATCAGATCAACGTCAACAAGTGGAGCAGCTAAGGTTGTTCGAGTCGGAAAGCAGCTTTCGCTCAAGAAACGCGTGAAGAAGACGTCATTTGGACGGAGGTTGACTGAATCGGTGGTGAACATGCCGTCTAAATCTGTGGGAAGCCGGTGGCGCACCAAAAGTAAAGATCACGACTTCATGGCATGGAGGGCTTACAAGCGTCATCGCCTAGCATCTCCTTAAAAGAAAAGACGACCTCGTCGTTGAAATCTCCAAGTACAAACGGCCATGAAGCTTCAACTTCCTCTCTGGACTTCGCTAACGGTGGAAGGCAAGACGTCATAGAAGGTATCCTAGCTCGAGGAAAGCTTGAAGAATGTCCTTGTAGCGATGTAGGTGAAAAGGGACGCGCGGACGACGACATGGATTTTGACTTCGTGAAGGACGCTCACGATGACCTCGCTCTTCTTCTATGGTGAAGATCTTGTCGCAGGTTCACATGAAGATAAATGCACAAACAGCAACATGGATCTCGACTTCGTGAAGGACGCTTGGACGATGGCCTCGCTCTTCTTCTATTGTGAGGATCTTATTGCAGACGCACATAAAGAGAAACACGTGAACAACGGCATGAATCTCGGCTTCGTGAAGGGTGTTTTGCATGGTGGCCTAACGTGTCTTTCGTGAAGAAAAAAGGTCTCACAGAACTTGGATGATGGAATACTCCATTAGCCCCGTCGATGATGTTGCGACGACTTGAAAGTGCAAACTCAACGTCGGCTTCAACATCATGAAGAGATGGTTGTCCACCACTATTTGAGACAAAGCGTTGAAGTGGAAGTCAAGCGCCTATCTCGTCATCTCTTCGGAATACCAATGGATGTGCATGACTTGTGCAAAGATCGAGCCTTGGATGGTTGAACGATGTCGGCCGGTGAACATAAGAGGTGATACCTTCGACCTTGACGTTGTCCTTGCCACTGCAAACGACGATGCCCAGGAATGGCTCGCAATGATTCAAAGTCAATCTACAAAACAAAAGGGAGAGTCCGTGGAACTTTAAAAAAAATAAAGAAGGAAAGAAAAGAAGAAGAAGAAGAAGAAGAAAAAGGGATCGTTCTGTTTGCATCACCCGAGGAAAGTTAATTGCAGAGCTATTCTTTTATAGCGTCACGCGTGGCTATGAGTTGGGAAATTTTGAATGTTCCTAAAATGTTTGGATCCTAAGAATTGAGAAAGATTGAAAATTCAATGACAAATTTCCGTAATATAAAGTCAAATGTTGGCAAGGATTCTTGCTGAATGGAAAGAAAATTCATCCAACTCTGTTGCCATTCATGATAGCAGAAGCAAGGATTTGTTGTGGTTGGTACTTGTGAACCATCACTTGGGGAGTCTCAAGTGAAGTAGAAAAAAAAAAAGAAATTACTTCAAGTCCAGCCGCCGACAACAACTGACATGTTCTTCGTCGAGCCTTGAAGTGGGGGCATCTGTTGACATCGAAATATTTTGGAATAAATTACCAATTAAAGCCCAAATAAATTGACTAATAATTGGGTTCCAAAATGATAGTCCATAATAGATATGGACTTATCGTAAAAGAAATTAAATTCATAAGCCCATAATAAATTTGGGTCTTATGTAATTTTATGGGTCGATCCAAAATATAAAATTATTATTTTTGGATTGACTAAATTGGGCCAGCTATATGTTCGAAATGCAGTCCATCAAAAGACTAGTCCATGTCAAAGCCCATGGTGATCAAGCCCAACGGACATGAGCCCAAGCTATTGTAGCCCTACTCATGCCTATAAATAAGGCCCTCCATCATCCAAGTAAAGAGGATTAGATAGAGCATTGGAGCACAAGATAAGAAGCCACTCCATACAACACAACAAATTCAAAAGGACCCAAGTCCAAAGGCTCTATGCCATGACGAAGATCCACGACCACGAAGGTTCCACATCTTCCTTGGCATCAAATTCATCAAGCCTTGATACCAAATTTCAAGGTGACACGTAGTTCACTCCATAAATTTGGAGGAGATTACACATCAGCGTCCAAGAACAAGCGTCAGCCCTTGGATTGAAATTCGGAGAGAAGAATCGGGGGATTACATCCAAATTAGAGATTATATCCACTTTTATTTTTAAATCAATAAATGCCATTTGTCCATATTTTTCTTGTCTCGTAATTATTCTGCAAAAATAATTACGAGACCATGTAGCAATAGATGTTTCAGAATTTGTACACTTTTGCACGAAGTCATGTGTCGGTGGTGATTTATCCACTTGCTTCTCGCTTTTAACATGGTTTGAGAAAGAGGCATGCTTGTGGCTATTGTTGGTTTCTTCAACGCTCGTATGCTCTTGGTTGCTCATCAACTGGGCGATTTGGAGGTCTTTTTCCCCGACGATCTTTTGGAGATTAGCAATAGCTTCGGCCATTTGCGCTAGTTGTTCCTCCATTGTAGTCACGTTGGCCATCTTGGCGGGGAGCACAATGAAATGCGAGGATTTGGAGTTGATCTCGGTAGGACTTGTCGAGTTTGAACCGTCTGAAGAGGTCGTGTCAACAATCTTGCCCCTGGTGGAGGCTTTACTGGCGGTAGGGGCATTGACGGTGACTTGATCCTTCTTGGGCGCCATTGAGTACTTTGACGTGATGGCTTGAACTCTGACGTTGGAGGAAGAGATGAGGGGCAGAAATGGTCCCACTGGGCATGCCAGAAATTTGTTCACACAAAATTTCGTGCCTGCAAAAATAATTACGAGATAAGAAAAAAATGGACAAATGGAGTTTATTGATTTAAAAATAAAAGTGGATATAATCTCTAATTTGGATGTAATCCCCTGATTCTTCCTTCTGAATTTCAATCCAAGGGCTGACGCTTGTTTTTGGACGTTGATGTGTAATCTCCTCCGGATTTATGGAGTGAACTACGAGTCACCTTGAAATTTGGTATCAAGGCTTGATGAATTTGATGCCAAGGAAGACGTGGAACCTTCATGGTTGTGGATCTTCGTCGTGGCATAGAGCTTTTGGACTTAGGTCCTTTTGGATTTCTTGTGTTGTATGGAGTGGCTTCTTGTCTTGTGCTCCAATGCTCTATCTAATCCTCTTTACTTGGATGATGGAGGGCCTTATCTATAGGCATGAGTAGGGCTACAATAGCTTGGGCTCATGTCCGTTGGGCTTGATCACCATGGGCTTTGACATGGACTAGTCTTTTGATGGACTGCATTTCGAACATGTAGCTGGCCTAATTTAGTAAATCCAAAAATAATAATTTTATATTTTGGATCGACCCATAAAATTACATAAGACCCAAATTTATTATGGGCTTATGAATTTAATTTCTTTTACGATAAGTCCATATTTATTATGGACTATCATTTTGGAACCCAATTATTAGCCAATTTATTTGGACTTTAATTGGTAATTTATTCCAAAATATTTCGATGTCAACTAGAGATAAAGGATTAAATCCTTTTAAAAAATAAAGTTTTACGGACTACCTGCACCTAGACAGAAAGATCCTATGGAGCTTGACGGTCCACATCTAATAATACAGGCCAATACGCATTTGAATTAGTCCTTATCAATGCTATATAAGCCATACCTAACATAAAGACCCATAAAGACAATTTTTTTTTCGAAAAAGGAAGTGACGTCACAGCAAATGACATCTTCTTCACAAAAAAAGATGTTAAAGTTAGACGTATTTCATACTCATGTTTGTATTACATATTTTGACCATTTTTTTAAGTTTTCTTATGCAATTTTCAAATTATTTACCCAAGAAGAGCATATACTTTTTGATATTGCACGAATAATAATTTATGTAATAGTCAACTGAATAAAAATAATTCATTTATTAATCAGAAGGTGGGTATAAGCACCGATACGTTACAACTAATTCGAAACAATTTGATCTCTTCTTTTACAAAGATTTCTCTTTGTTTTTTGTGTAGTTTTTTTCCCCAAAATGAGGAAATGAACTCTTATTTATACTAATAATCTAAATACACCAGGTATCGGTCTTTGACTATCTTGCCCTTCATCTCTTTGATAACGGATATATATGAAAATCATTTGAGATGGCTAAATGGTCTTTTTCTTGGGTCTTCATAAATGCTTTGAGCTCCATGGATGGAGCTCTATTTGCTAAAATCCCTCATCTATTCCATGAATTACTCATTAGGTTGCCGAAAGGATGGGATGTGCATTGAAGCCTCTTAATGTTGGTTGACTATTAACACTTTTCATATCAACTGCCTCCTCAAGTTCCAAATATTTGAGAAGGAAATAATTGAAACCTGAAAACTAGAATCTGCATCATTTTGGAAGGTCTTGGAACTTGGAAACAAGAATCTGCATCGTTTTGGAAAGTCTTTCTTCCTCATCATCTATATATATATATGTATTATTCGTATAGTTGGAACTTTTGAGCTCATTCAATATCGAATTCTTCTTGTCTCGTGTCTCCTCTTAAGTTCAGTAGATTTTGTCCCTCGAGCATTCTTCGAATGTCTAACTGAAAAGGTATTTTTTAATCGAAAACGCACTTTGGATTTCGTCTATATATATTTTTCTTTACTCTAGTGTTGCTTTGTTTGTTAGTCTATTGTTGTTGTTTGCTTCTTCTCATTCCGGTCATAGTTTCGATGTCTGATAACAACCATGTGAGCGCCATGGGGTCGTCTTCTAGGTAGAGAGATTCGACTCAGCGGAGGGGGGAGGCGAAAATGGCGATACTGGCCGAGAGGGCCTCGACCATCCTGGTTGAGGTGTCGTCCTTGGCCATCCTGGTCGAGGCGGTGTCCTCGGCCAGCCTGGTCGAGGCAGGCCTGACCGCGGGGGCCAAAGCGGTATGCCTCAGCTCGATAGTCGGGGATCCTCCTCTCGCTCCGCTATCCTTCTTTCGGGTGAGGGGTCATCACATCGTCTTTCCTCCAACTTCCCTCGTTCCTCTGATGTAATACTTTTAGATGGAGACGATGACAGTTTGTCCTTAGAGGTTATTGAGGCAATACGCAATCTTCCCGATTGTTCGGTCGATTCCTTAGATGTCTCTTTCAAGTCAAATTTGTCTTTTCCAAAGGGGGTAGATTCCAAGGTTCCTTCTACTATATCCGGCGATTTGGGGGAGTGTTCCTTAGCTCCTAGGTCTCGTTGTAGGATTATGGACGTGGATGTGTGCGATAATATTTTAAGTCTCGATGAGTTTCGTTACTTGGAGGAGAATTAAAATTCTTCTCCCCTGTGGAATTTCTTCTCCCTTCTTCTGGGGATCGAGTCAAGTTCCCCCGTTTGGGTTCTTCATGGTCTATTCAGTGTATTTTTCCTCGGGCTTCACCCTTCCTCCTCATCCTTTGTTAGTTGAGATTATCCGAAGCGTTTTAATGTGAGTCAACTTACCCTAAATTCCTTTATGTTCTTTATGGGGTTTCTCCACCGTTTCGGCGAGCTAGACTTATCCCCTTCTGTGGAAGCTTTCACACTCTCTTCACCGTTAAGAAGATAGTGAATGATTCATTTTTGTTCTATTATCCTCGCAACGGTTGTAAGTTTCTGGAGGATTGTACCTCATCTCGGGTCCTTGGAAGGAGCAGTTCTTTTATGTTTGGGATTCTGATTGGGGTTTGTGCTCTCCTTGGGTTGATTCTTCTCTTGACTTCCCCCCAAGCCATGACCTCAAGATGTCTTTTATCGGGGTCGGTCTATTTGATCGAGTTTTGAACGTAACTGGTTTATTCTCCGATGGTATCTCTCTTAACTTTCTTTTGTTTTGCTTATTCTCCTATTTTCTTATTTTTTTTTATTTATATACTTTGTGTCATTTTCATCCTTTTAGGAAAGAAACTGTCTTCGGAGGATGTCCATCGATTCAACGCTTCTCGGGAGAGTGGGCCTTCGGGGACTTCGGCTCGAGCTCGCCCACCACCGTCGCCGCCTCCTCACGGCAAAGGCAAAAGGCGAGGTTCCGGTCCTTCATGAGCAAGGGATTCTTCTAACGGACGGCGTTTCCCTCTTCCGAGTTCCAGGGGGTGGCTCTAAACGCCCACAGGATGTCTCTTCTGATGTCGCCCCTCATGGTATGGGGAAGGGGTACTTCACCAATGGGACCAATTGTCGCAGGGATGTTTTTTTCTTATTGGGACACCCCTGATGTCCAAATAGCAAGGGAGAAACTTCGGTCCACAATAAGTGACTTTGATGTGTCCAAGTTTTCCTCTCTTCGAATGATGGTTTTGTAAGCATGCTTTGTGGGGAGTCTGCAAGGGTATGTATTTTCTTCTTTTTTATTCTTAGTTTGATGCCTTTTCTTGAAGCTCCTTATTTTTTGATCTTGGACTTTTCTTGGTAGGTGAATACTTTGGCAGAGGTTGCTTCCAAGAACTTCGAGAAGTACCAAGGAGAAATCAGTCGTCTGACTTCGGCATTGGCTGAATTCGACAAGGCCAAGGAACGCTTAGAGGGGGAACTTGCTGATGCTATCGCGCTGGGGAAGGACTTAGGGATTCTCTCAACCGTGAAGTTGTTTCGGGTTCTCAATTTCTTATGTTTGAAGCGGGGAAAATTTATTTGGAGTGCATTAAGGCTGACTTCAGAGAGGAATTTGAGAAGTCCGAAGATTTTTAGGTGTATGACAAAACCATTCGAGAGTGTCGCGTTACCTTACGTTCCAGTGGTTGCTTCCCTGGGGAAGACTCTTATTCTTGATCCCTCAGTGGCGGAGTTAGGAGGATCGGAGGAAGAGGAGACTGTGGCTGCCCAAGCTAACGCACCGGCTACTAATGGAGCCCAGTGGATAGGACTCCACATACTTTTACTTGCTTTATTTCTTTATGCCTTTTGATTTCCGAATTGTTAGTGCGATGGAGATTTTCCCTTTATGTTTTTGAATTCTACATTGTCAGTATTATGGAGATTTTTTACTCCTTTATGCTTGTCTTTATATGTTTATACTCGTATTGTCCTTTATTATGAAGTTCATTTTTTAACTTAAGAGTTTGCTTGAGGAATTCCCATACTATGGAATTCTCTTTTATATGAAGGGTTTTTAGCCTTTTACCCGTGGGTCGAGGGGGAGGGGGTGCCTCCCCTCAAGGTAGTATTTTGGCTTTAATTTCCAAGCTAATGCATCATAGTTAACCTTTTGGAATTTTTGTTTCAATTATACCACGAAACAGTAATTGTAAATACCATGAAACAGTAATTGAAAAAATAACACTTGGAGAGTTTTCGTCTCAACATCATAATTATTCCAAGAATAATGTAACTTCTATTTGAAATAAATGAAACAACTACACGTAGTATTCTTTTAAAGTTCATGACATTCCAAGTTCGGGGGAATGGGTTTCCATCTTCTCTCCTCAAGCTATACGTCGCCGGCCCTACTACTTTAGTTATTATGTAGGGGTCATCCCACTTAGCATCTATTTTTCCCATTCGTCCTGCAGCTTCTGTCTTTCGTAGTACTAATTCCCCTTCTCAAAAACCACGGGGGCGTACTCTGCTGTCGTATAACTTGGTCATCAGACGTTTGTATGCTTGGGTTCTTCTTTCAGCTGTGTCTCTTGTTTTCTCAATCAAGTCCAAATCTTCCCTCCTCGCCTGAGAATTCAGATATTTGTCGTAAACTTTCACCCTCCAAGTTTCTTCCCTTATTTCTGCGAGGACTACCGCTTCTGTCCCGTATACTACATTAAATGGAGATTCTTAGGTTGATTCTCTGGGAGTGGTGCGATATGTCCATAGGACTCCCAGAAGTTCGTGCACTCAATTTCCCTAGGCATCTCCTAGGCGTATTTTTAGCTAATGAAGGATGGTTTGATTAGTCACCTCTGGTTGTCCGTTTGCCTAGGGATTGTTCACTAATATGAATAGTTGCTTTATTTTAGAATCCTCTAACCAACTCTTCATTTTACTCCCTTGGAACTGGGTTCCACTGTCTGTGACTAATGCTTTGGGGATACCAAACCGGCAGATGATATTTTGCCAGACGAATTTGATTACTTCTTTCTCGCTGATTTTTACCAAGGGTTCCGCCTCGACCCACTTGGTAAAGTAATCAACAGCGACGATTAGGTATTCCCTCTGCCCAACTGTGCGGGTAGCTTTCCCACTATATCCATCCCCCACATATCAAACGGGCAAGAACTTTCCAGGGTTTTCATGAATGCAGCGGGATTATGCATATGGTTAACGTGCTTTTGGCAGGGAAAGCATTTGCGCACTAAGGCAGACGCATCTTCTAACAAATTGGCCAGTAGTATCCTTGGCTCAGGACCTTCTTGGCTAAGGGGTGGGCCCTCGAATGATTTCCACAACTACCTTCATGTATTTCCCGGAGGACATATTCGGCTTGTTCATGGCTTAAACATTTCAGCAACAGGGTGGAGAATCCTCTCTTGTAAAGTTCACTATCTATCAAGGTGAATCTAGCGGAGCGTGTCTTTATTTCCTTGCTTTTTTTATAATCTGGTGGCAGGATTCCTTCTGTGAGGAATTGGATGATGGGGCTTTTCCATTGAATGGCCACATTGTCTCCCATGAAAATCTCTTTTCTTTCTTTCTCCTCATTTTCTCCTTGATTAATTGTCAATTGCATAGCTGACAACAAGGTATGTTCGTCCTTTTGTGAAGTGGATTGAACTAGCTAATTTAGCTAATTGGTCAACTGCCGAATTCTCCTCCCTGGGTATCTGTTTGATGCTAAACTCTTGGAATTTCTCTTTTTCTTCCTGGAGTTTCGACAAGTATTTAGTCATCTTCTCCCTTTGTGTCTCGTATTCTCCCCCCGCCTGGTTGACAACCAGCTAGGAGTCACTGAACACGTGTACTCGTCTGGCTCAAAACCAGAAAATGCAACATTCATACCTGCATATTCATCAGTTTGGGCATAATTCACCTGAATGGGGTCTGCAGGTGTCTTGCTCCTCATGAGCCTCATTACCTTCATGACCACCTTAGAGACAGATGCAACATCATCCACTTCTGCATCTCTATGAGCCTTCTTATCTCCACCAACTTGTGCAGAAAGAGCCCTGCCACCACTTGCATTCTTCTTCTTTTGTTCATTGAGTCCCTTATACCAATCAGGTACTCCGTGCAGCTTGAAGCATGTAGATTGGTCATGCCCAGGCTTATCACAGTGATCACACTTCAAATTCTTCTTATTCATTGTTCCCTTCCTTTAAAATACCCCTCTGTTCTGATTATCATCTCTTTTCTCAAGGCTCTTTGTAAACAATGTCATCCCTTCCTGCAACTCACTCAAACCCATATTCACTTGTCTCTGTTTCTCCACACGGAGTATCACTGAATAAGCTTGATTTATGTTTGGCAAAGGGTCCATTACAAAAATCTGATTTCTTACATGATCATATATGTCATTCAAACCCATCAGAAACTGCATTAAATGATTTTGGTTTGTTAATTCAGCAATGACTCTAGCAGTCCCACATGTACAGTCAGGAAGGGGTGTCAGCTGAACTAGTTCATCCCACAACATTTTTAGTTTCGTGAAATAATCAACCACAGATAAATCCCCTTGAGAACTAGATGTTATCTCCCTTTGCAATTGATATAAAAGGGGCCCATTACATTCACCAAATCGTTCTTCTAATTCTACCCACAATTCTCTAGCAGACTTCACATAAAGAAAGGCATCAGTTATATTTTTAGCAATAGAGTTTAGTAACCAAGAAGTTACCATACAGTCCACTCGGACCCAGTTTCTGTAGTGTTCTGAATCTGCTGGTGGTTTCTTACATTCTCCAGTGATAAATCCCAATTTCAGCGTTGCCCCCAAATTTAGCTTGACTGCCCTACTCCAGACCAGGAAGTTTCTCCCATTCAGAGGAGTGGTAACCAAGACCATACCCGGATGGTCAGAACTTTGGAGCTGCAAGGGGTCATCTCCATCCTTAGCTCGTGTTCTTTCTGAGCTTCTCCAGCCATACCCACCGTGTTGGCTGCCATAGCAATCGAGCTAGGTCGAAGTGAAATAAGTGCAGAAGCAGGTAATCAGAGACTTTCAAATGAAGGCTCTGATACCATGTGAAGATTGTGTAAGCAAAGCATATTTAAAGAAGACACCAGCCATAGGGAAGATTTCCTCTTCTTCTTTTCTGTACTTTCTCAATACATAAATGGAGTATAAATAATGGCCTCTGTGTGTGTGAAGGCGTCAGCTAACAAATCTAGAAATAACAACCTAACAAATCTATTGTGCAAGCTGTACTAAAAGACAAAAAATAAGAAGTGCTACTACTAAAAGAAGTGCTATTTACAAAGGATAACAATGTGGTACTCATCTTCAACTGAAAATAATCTTGACAAAGTCATTACCAACAAAAGTGTTCAAGCAGCTCGTACAAAATATTGGCATGCGACGTCTGAAAAATATCTGCCTAAATTGAGGGGGAGATTATACAACTGGACTCTTCTCCTTAGCCTTGATTTTTGTCCCATTGAATTTTTTCAAGCAAGGTTTTTAACAAAGTATGATGTATATAATAAGATGTGTGCATTCAAGGGGGGTATTGTAATATATGGTAAATACATATGATGCACACACCCCTATGTATGAGTGCACACACCCCTAAGTATTTTCCCCATAATATCTCTAATCTTTTGTAATTCCTCATGATATTTGACTTTTTTTGTGGTCTATAAATACCACCATGTAATTCATTTATAAGGGGACTTTTGGAAGAATAAGAAAGTGAATTTGGGAGAATAGTTGTTCTTGTGTTTTTCATATATAATTAAAAATAAAAGGCTAATAAACTTAAAATTTTTTTAAGTTTATAATACAAATATGTTAATGGAGATTCATGTAAATTCTTTTTTATATATAGTATGCCTTTTAATACCTTTCCATAAAATATATTTATTACATTTGAACTTTTCTTTCCTGAATGATTGGGAGTTGTTTCATAAATTAATATTTGTATATATTTAGTAATAGAAAATAAATTGTTGAAGTACAATACTTTTTAATAATTGACAAACTAGTGAAGTATACGAGTTTTTTCAATTTTACCCCTCACTGGTGGAATATTTCATCCATTTTAATTCATTGAAACTTAATAGATAGAGACTCTAATGAGATCTATTTAAAAAATAATGGACTATTACGTTGCATTTGTAAGATAAGGGACTAAAGTGGGACGAAAAGTAAAGATGGTGGACGAATGAACATATTTGATCATATAACTGCAAACAATAAAATAAACTGTTATTATAAAATCACGTAAAGTGAGACAAAAATATATAAACATTTGATGGAACTCGAACCCATAATCTCGAATTTGTTCATGTGACCTCAACTTTTAACCACTAGAGTAAGACGGCATTAGTAGAAATTGGTGGGTCTTGATAATTTAACAAAGGCCAAATCTCGTCGTCAGTCCCCCATCTCTTATTTTTGTCCTACTTTAGTCCCCCCCCCCCCCCATCTTCTAAATGCACTTTAATAGTCCCTCATTTTTTAAATTTGTACCATTAAAGTCCTTGACCGTTAGATTTAACGAAGTCTAAATTATAAAGGATGGAATATTCAATTGAAAAGGGGTAAAATTGGAAAAATCCAAGTTCCTATGTTATTCTTTCGTAAAATATTTACATAATGTATTATATTTTATTTGCATGAAAAAAATATTATAATTTCAAAAAACACAAAACTATGTATAAAATAAATGTCATTGCAATTCTCACCATAATGAAATATAAAATCACTTGCAAAAAAATAAGTTTCAAATGTCATTATAATGATATAACATCACGCACTATAATTTATTTTGCATTAAAAAATCAACATCAATTTGTCACTAATGCTGACAGAAATATTTGTATGTTTAACATCATGTACTTTTTCTAGTTTCGGTTGATTCTATTTTTTTCTTCACAAATTATTTTCTCGCAACACTTTGCAAGAATTATAATGTAACACACCATTTACACTACATAACGTAGTCGGCAAATTGAAAGTCCAGCAACGCTAGTGGTAATTTCCGTTGAGCCTATCCCTGCAATTGTACTCTGCAGACTTGGAACCATCTAAAATAAAGTCCGACATAAGTAAATTAATAATTACTAAGTATGTGCACCAATGTACGCCCTACATTCATCTTTAAATTTTTTCAACATTTTTTGTATTTTTGGACAAAGTGAGCTAGGATACTTTGTGATGTATTATCTCTTCGATTGCAACCTCTTCATCAAATAAATTCTAATTGTTTCCATGATTGCAATGACATTTATTTTATAGTCTCCTAATTTTGTGAAATTTTATGTATTTTTTTTATGCAAATAAGATTATAATACGTTAAATAAATATTTTATAGAAGAATAATATAGGAATTTGGCTTTTTTCTATTTTACCATTTTTCAATAGAATATTCCATCTTTTATAATTTAGATTTTGTTATATCTAACAGTCAAGGACTTTAATGGAAAGAATTTAAAAGATGATGGGTTGCTAAAGTGCACTTGAAAGATGAGAGACTAAAGTGGAACAAAAATAAGAAATGGAGGAGTAACAACGAGATTTGACAACAGTTGATTCACTAGAAAAAAATTTAATATTAACGATATTTTTAATAACCATGGCTAAAATCATGGTAAGTAATTATTATTAACTACGTTAAATAAAAACCGATGTAAAAACTAGCTTTTCCACCATAAAAAACTTATTTATCACGGCTTTTAGCCGTGGTAAAAACAGTCGTCATGGCTTTTAGCCATGGCAAATGTTTTCGCCACCCTCGCAAAAACCACAGCCGACAACCATTACGTGGCCGTAGTCAAGGACTATTCACTACAATTATTTAGTATTAACCATGACAATTAGCTACGGTTAAATATCATATTTTATGTAGTGTGAGCATATAGTTATAAGTTAATAGTTTGGTGGGTCTGATCCTATAGGAAGATGGATCATGTTTGGGCCTATTATACAATCTGGCCCAAAGTGGGAAGCATTAGAAAAAATCATAAATGCACCATGTAATAAAATTCTATGAAATTTCAATGTATGGAATTATAGAAAAAGAAAGAATTTTAGAATAAGTTTGGGCATGGTTTTATTGTACTTTAGGACTTTTGAACAGTAATTATGACGTGTTTGAATCGATTGATTTGAATTTGAAGAATTTGGTGAAAGTATTTGAAATGACTATATATTAAGGTTGTATTTGGCTTGAACGATACTTAATAATAAGGATGAATTATAATAACCTCCCCTAAAATTTGGCATAATTACAGATACCTATTAGGTTTTTAAAAATTACAAATACCCCCTAAAATTTGTAAATTTTAACCAAAGGTCTGAAATTGTCCATTTTGTCCTTAATTTTTTTTTCCGGTAAATTACACTGGCACCGCCTGAGGTTAGGTCCAATTATACAAACACCCCATGTCTTTTGCATAATTACAGCTACACTCCCTGAGGGGTGTTAGTGTAATATTTTTCAGGGGGTATTAGTGTAAGCTTTGCTTTTGAATAGGGGTTGTAGTTGTAATACAATTATAACCTCAGGGGTTGTAGCTGTAATTTTGCAAAAAATAGGGGGTGTTGATGTATTTTGATCTAATCTCAAGGGGTGTCATTGTAATTTACCCTTTTTCTTAAATTTTAGAAATATCAGCCAAGATAAATTACATTATTGCTCCTCTATGTAAAATAAAAAAAAAAAGCAAGAAACTTCTCTCTACGCATTTTAGTCTAAAAAAATTCAAAAAAATTAAAAATTAATAAAAAAATTCAGTTTGTACAACGGTATTTTGGTCACTTCACCCATAAAAATGAATGAAAATGGGTTATTTGTTAGACAATACAAACCTTAGGGGATATTTGTAATTTTATAAAAAGGAGGAAGTATCCGTAATTATTCCAAAACTCGAAAAGGTCATTGTTATCCACTCTAATAACAAATCCTTTGAATATGTTTGGATAATTATAAATTTAAGGGTAAATTACAGTGACACCTCTTGAGGTTAGACCAAAATACACAAACACCCATATTTTTTTTAAAATTATAGGTACACCCCCTAAGGTTGTAAATATATTTCAATTACACCCCTATTCAAAGGCAAAACTTACACTAATACCCCCTAAAAACTAACACCCGTAAGGGGTGTAGCTGTAATTTCGTAAAACACAGGGGGTGTTTGTGTAATTGAGCCTAACCTCAGGGGGTGTCAACGTAATTTACCCTAAATTTAAAAGATTTTAAATCCTTCTATTCTGATTTTGAATTAAGTTTTGATGAATATACATAGATTTCAAATTCTTTTCGAATGGAGTTATTTGAAATCCTTTCTCCAAATTCTTTCTTCAAATCCAAATCCAATGTTTTCAAAATCGGACCGAAGATCGAATCGGTCAAGCTACTGGGTCACTGGTCGACCGATTGAATCGGATTAAAAAAATCGGTTAACCCAAACCCTAATATATATATATATATATATGTGTGTGTGTGTGTATATACACACATAATATACCAATCATTATGTATCAATTAATTAAGCAAAAATATGATAAAAATAAAAGCAATCTTAAATAAATATATATAAAAAAATCAACAACATTAACACATGTGAAAAAAAGAGTTGGATATATAATATTGAAGAAGAGAAAAGAAAAAAAAGTTTTTGCATACATAATATTGAAGAAGATGGGAAAAAAAAAAGGAGACAATTACCTTTTAAGATTTGGGGAGGAGTTGAATTTGATTTTAATCAAATAGATATAGCAACCCGTGCCTCCATATATATATATATATATATATTTTTTAAAAAGTCCAAAAAAGATTGAAGCTTGGAGAAAAGGAGAAAATAGTAAATGAAGAAGAAAGGGAAGGAAAACCCCTAGAAGTGACTTATTGTCCCACATTGAAAAAGTTTACAAGCTTAAGAACTTTAGGTACAAATATGAAAAATTTTAAGCCAAATTTATTGTCCCACATTGGAAATTAGAAGTCAAGTTTAAAAGCTTTAGCCTATAAATAAGGAATGCTTAAGAACTTATTGTCCCACATTGAAAAACCATAAGCCAAGTTTAAGTACTTGAGCCTATAAATATAGAAAAATTTAAGTGCAAAAAATATTTACATTTCACTATTTTTTTTAATTTTATTTTTGAAAAAGTAAAGTCAAAACCAGTTTTGACTAGGTCACTGGGTCACTGATTTGACCAATTTTCTCGGGTTTTGACCGGGCAACACCGGTTTTGACCTCATTGTTTTGGGGTTATGAATTGGGCCGGACACATGGCCAGTTTCCGGTTGAACTGGCCAGTCCAGTCTGGTTTTGAAAACTATGTCCAAATTCATCAATTCAAATACACCCTAAGAGAAATTAAAATTCATCAATATTTCATAGAACATAGTTTTAAATGGGAGCAAAAGGATTTGACACTCTTTGGAATATAGAGTTATCCAAATAATTCTGGATGATTTATTACTAAAATATTCATCCATTGAAATTCTCTGTAATATAGAGTTATCCGAACAACTCCAAATGATTTATTACTAAAATATTTGGATATCCCCAACTTCAAATTCATCAATCCAAATATAAGCTTAGGTTGTGTTTAGAGCAATGATGATGGATTTGTATTTGGATAAGAATCTGAAAAGTTTGAATTTTAAATTTTGTTGATTTCAAATTACATATTTGGAATCTTTTCTTTCGGTTTATAAGTCATTTGTGTAAGAATTCGGATTGAATTTTCTATTGCAAATCGTATTTCATCTCTTAGCTCATTGAATATACACGTCACGTGTATAAAAGTTTTTTCTAAAATTTTAATGGGAATCAAAACAACTAGGTCATTAGGTGGATTTCAAGTAACTGGATTTAAAATTTAATGGATTCAATAAAGGATTTAAAACCCATTAATTTATTATATGAGCTAGACAATTAGATAGATTTCAACTATAAATTTTTAAAAAATCACAAAACCCAAATCCATTAATTTAAATGCACCCTTACGGTGTCGTTCTTGCACTCTAACGGAGTGTTTGTAAAAATTTAATTGAAGTGTTTTCATATTATAACTCAAATTAAGCTAAACGAATGTGTTTGCTTATGTATATTTTAAATTAAGTTAAAATAAGCTAAAAAAAATGTAAGTTGATGAGAGGTGCTTACTGCAGTGTAATGCATTTTTGTAAATTATTGAATTTTTAATGATTTTTTTGCACTAACTATTTTTTTGTATATTCCGAAAATACTTTATCCTAATAATGGCTTAACTCTACCAATCTATCATAGTAGTAAGATAATTTCATACATAATCTATACACCAACATTTTTATCAAAAACTTCCACATTAACTTTCTTCTACTTATAACTATTACTTTCAAACACTCCCAATTTTTATATCTTTTAAATCTACACCTCCTGAGGTTAAGCCAAAATAATAAATACCCCCTATCTTTTGCAAAGTTACATTTACACTCCCTGGGATTATAGTTGTAATTGCAACTACCCTTCCCATTGAAAGACAAAGTGTAATATCCACACCCAATCAAGTCAAACCAACTAGTATAAGCCTTATTGCGACACACCTTGAATAGCAATTTTTTATTTTTGGATTTATTTCTGCCCCCTCTCAAAAGTTGGATTTTAAAGTATATTTGAGAGACTTTTGTTATAGTTTAACTTTCCAAGCCTATCTGTACCCAACCACCACCCAAAAAATACGTAAACATACCCATCCAAATTCTAAAAATCTATTTTTTTTCCACACACCAACGCACAGCCGAGAATAAATAAAACTCAATCTTTCATCACCATAAACTCATATTTTAAGTTTAAAATTATCGAATCTAAATGGTATCGTGGTAAAAGGATGATATAGGAAAGTCAAGGCACTCCGTTGCTGGGAATTTGAGGTAGTTTTTAACCCAAAACTTTTAATTTAATCAAGTCATGATAAAATAGATTATTTTTTAGTATCTAGATGATTTATGCTCTCGGAATTATGTGATTTTTTTAAGTCTTGATTTATTGGTGAGGAAATATTAGGATTAGAACTTAGTGAGTTGTACATATTAAAAACTTTGCACTTGAATTCTTTGGAGATTATTGATTTAATAAAGAATGAGTTATTAAAAAAGATTAAATCTTGATAAGATTTCATACACTCTTGAAGAATAATTTACATATATTGAAATTTGAAATATATATTTAGAGTTGAAAATATTCATTTTTTATTATCAAAATATTTCTGAAAATAATTCATGTTTTAACATTTTGGCCATGTTTACAGTACCGTATTGGATTGCTCCACGTTGCAGTAGTTACCTACTACAACCTATATTAACCTCTACTAAATTATCTCATCTATTGTTAACTTGACAAGTGTTTCTAAGGCCAAGTATCTGGGTACATAAATACTATCACGTTTACTATCATGCACCCCCAAACGGACTACGCTTTACATTTTTGCCCTTTGATATAGTGATCTGTCTATTCACTGGAGACTCCTGGGTTTCTTTCTATCCATCTTCTCTCATCTTTCTTGTCTTTCCATTTCGACACGGATTTTTTCTTTTCCTTGCTCTATTCCCCATTTCCTCGCCACCGCATGTCTGTATATTCAACCGCTTGTGGTTGCTTCTCCTTCACCATCACAGGCCTATAGAGATTTGGGGACATTATAACTAAACATATCTAACCCCTAGGTTTTTAATTCCGTATTACGAACCATAGTCATAAGTTATGGTAGTTGCTCACCTGCCTCCTAAATTATGATGGAGTGCAAGATAAACAAAGTAGAGCAAAAGCTGATTGATCCTGGAAATCAAAACATCGAGAAATGGCGTTAGTAGAAAGTTGTCAATATTGAAGAGGAACGGGAGATTAGAAGATAAACTAACTTCGAAGCACATAAATGGAGGGGATAGTTGAAGGTGAGGGTGGAATTGGAGAGAAGACACAATGGGAGAACTCATAAATGTCAATTATTAGATGTCACAACATTAATGGAAATGTTAGTGAAATTTCTTGCCTATTGTGGGCAAAATGGACAAAACACCCAAGCAGACAAGGACAACTAAGGAAAAAAATGTTAATGGGGATCGGATGTGAACCCCATAGATTTCGAATATGAAGGAGCTGGGGTATATTGTTGTAGTTCCTCGAGTACGGGTCAATAGAGGGCCCAGGCACATAGTAGCGGGCCGGCAATTTTCTGCGTAAACACCCGGTTTGCCCCTGTTAACCTAGATGTAGGGGCTAAGAGAGTGTTGTAAACATGTTCTTTATATATTAAATGGGAAAAAAAATGAGTACATTAACTTGGTCTGGTTTACTTTTAGTACACTAACTTTGGTAAATATCATATTTTATACATTATGTTGCAATTTTGCTTCAATTAAGTCCAATGGAGGGTTTTTGTTCCAATTTTCTGGTCAATTGACCGTAATTTGATGATTGACCAATTTTTGCTTACGTTTCCGACAAAATTAACCATGTCAGCACATGACGTGGTGAGATGACTTGGATGTATTTTCATCCACAAGGATGAATTTTAGTACACTAACTTTCGCATGGTTTAATTTTAGTCCAATAAATTTGAATAAGGTGAAATTTAAGTCCACTAACTTTGATCATTTGTAAATTGAACTTTCGCATTGTGTATGATTCTTCCCTCATGATTGGTCCAGGCCTTCCTTTCCTCTTTTTTGGAGCAGCTTCATCAACTTCCAATCTTCTAGCTTTTGGAGGCCTCTCCACTCGTTTGACAGCTTTTGGTGGGTTGAAATCAGTCATCTCCCATTCATTCCTTCCATTAATTGGGATGATTGCATGTTGATAAGCTTTCAAGTAAGCTTCGACCTTGTAGCAGTGGTGTGTGTATTTTTTTACGTCCCAACCATTACGAAAAATTGCGCACAGAACATGCTTACATGGTATGCCACTCAAATCCCACTTTCTACACCTACAAGTATGATTCTCTAAGTTAACACTATATTGATTCCCATCAAAGTAAATTTGATAATGTTTTTCATCAGATTTGATTGAAATACAATCTCCAAGCTTCTCAATATTCTTGTCAATTATTTTTGAATTTTGGGACACAACACCTTTTTCCATTTGTTCTGTGCCCTATCTCTGTTTTGTTGGAGTCTTTTCATCAAATACTCCATCAACCACTCCAACATTGATAAGATCGACTTGTTTCTTGTTCAAATATGTTGCTATTGATAGCATGTGATTGTGCTGCAGTTCTGAATTCACCCTTAGTGTTGAATATCATCCCTAACTCAAAATGTAGATCAAATATGCGGGAATGATTGGATACAGAAAAAGTGACTTTGTTTGGTTCATCTGCATCAGACTCCTTATTTGAGTTTAGTACATTATCACCCCAAACCAAATTCTCATCCCCAGACCACTCCTCACCATCAGTATCTGAAACCCAGGCCTCTTCTACATTTGTATCCTCAACCCTGCCCTCTCCCATTTTTCCATCTTTTGTCTTCTTCATAATATTTTCAACTAAATCTCACTCAACTCCCCACTCATCCCCTGCCCTCTCTTCGACTTCATCTTTTTCTTCATCCATCTTATGTTCGTATTCACAATCATTATCACCAAAATTATCACCACCTGAAGATGACACATAATCGTTCACACCACCCTGTAACATATCCCCCTCAAATTCTTCACCCTCTTCAGCTATCACTTCCCCATTTATGTATATATCTACCTCTTCATTATCCTCTAATTTTGCAAACAGATCTTATAGAGATGAATTTGTAGGGATACTTTGGAAGATGCTTCATGTTTACTGAAATACTTCTTTTTCCTTTTTATCCCTACATGATTGTTAAGTTTGTTCAAACTCCCAATACCAACAGCTTATACTCCACATGAACAAACTTATAGGTAGACCCCCCCCCCCAACATAGTCTAATTCTACAATATTACCAAAGTTAGTACACTAAAAATTGAACGAGATCCAAGTTAATATACTAATGCTTTTCCCATATTAAATTTCAGCATTTATCGAATTACGTATGATTTAACAAAAATAATCACAATAGATTATCAGAAGTTAGGGGTGGATCTAGCAAGTCCCTTTTCGGTTCTATTTTATTTACTTCTAGACATCTATTAGTCATAAAAAAATTTATAAATAATTAAGAGATCATATACAGAATAAATATTAATTTTTAGGATTTTTAAGTTAAACATAAATTTATAAAAATTCTTGGTTCGTGCCATGTGACAATGTTCTTTTCTGCAGAGCCTCGCTATTTCTGAACTTTATAATGATTTTAAACATTATTTCAAAATATCAGTTATTTTATATATTAAATAGTATGAGTCATGAGTAACATATAAATATGTATGATTTTTTTTCATGTATGATTGAATTTTAAAAATTTGTTCAAGTAAATTGCCAGCCTATGTTGCAATTATTCTCCAATTCCGTGTTGAAAAAATATACCTATGTATTCAACTAAACGTCATCTAATATATTTTTTTATATATATTATTCATATATTTAACATTTTTTATAAAATTTCCATAGTCATGTACTAAGTATATAACTTTACAAAATTCACAAAGTTAGATTGCCAGTTGACGTTACATTATTCTAGTCTAATTTCTTTATTTGACTCGAATCATTAAGGACTAATCAAGTGATTAGTTTACTTTTATTTATTTTTGGTATCATTTTTTATGAAGCAAATTTTTCATTGAATTAGGGATTTGAGTCCATATGATCATTAGGTTTGAATTAAGTTAAAAGTTGTTCATAGTTTATTTCTCTTGGATAAAATAGTTCGAAGATGTATTTTTATTGGGTTAAATGCGACTTAAGTAATTATTGGTTTATAGGCATTATGATCAATTGACTTATAGGATTCAATAGTATCGGAACAAGTGGCCAAAAAAATGAATAACGACTTCAAAATATTCTGGTAAGTGGTTTCTTCCCTCTTATGTGATGTTTCTTTAATATTTTCTAATTTCATATGATATTTTTTATTTTAAAGCAAAATGCGATACGAGCATATGATATTTTTTATAGGTTCAGAATTGAGATACACGTGATAGGATTTTCTCAAATGTTATTGCAATCACTTTGTCAATCTTGAAAATTTGATTGTCATAATGTTGTGTCAAAATTATTCCAATCACGGTTATTTTTGGACCTATTTTTGAAATTAAAACATGTGTGACAAATATTATTTTACTTTTAAGTGATGATAAAGTATGCTCAAATTCATCGACTGATAGATGAAACATGCTCGATATTTAACAAAATTATTTTTAACTAGGAAAACTAGAGTTGTTCTGAACCCTCTCAGTTGGGGTTAAAAACTGAGAACTTTTGTTTAGACCCTCTCAGTTGGGGTTAAAAACTGAGAACTTCTGCCTGAACCTCTCAGTTGGGGTTATAACCTCATAATATATGTTAAGACTCTCGATCGAGGTTAAAGACTGAGACCATATGTTAATATCCTCTCAATCGAGGTTAAAGATTGAGGTCCGGACTGTGGCTTATAATAATAGTCACAAATATGTATGATGCATGTTATGTTGCTAGTGAACGAAGCATGCATGTTTAACTAAAAGGGTTGATTTATGAAAACACTTGCACTGGTCTATCAAGATTGGTGTTGTCACACATGACTATTTTATATGACTTTGCTTTGATTGAAAACATTCATTTGGTTATGAATTTTGATTATGTATTGGCAAATGATAGTTATGCACTATTAATGTGATATGCTCCCATCTACTAAGATGTAGGGACCGCTTACTAGGCGATTTAGTCGTTCATGCTCCATATCTTGTAGATGAGGTGTATGAAGAGTATGGGGAGGAGTTGTATTGGGATTGGTAGCTAATCAAGGAACGCACACATGGTGTCAATTAATAAGTTCTATGGACAATTTTCTTTTTGGAATTGCTTCTCTTTTATTTAGTTGTTAAGACTTGATGCTAGATTTAAAACTTTCAGATTTTTGTATTTCACCTGCAAATAATGTTTTGGGACTTTATTGCTTAACTATTGTTCGATGATGAGGGTTTCGTGCTACTAAGACTATGGACTTGGTGGCAAGGTCATGTCGTGACCCTTGATCTGGGGTATGTCACATAGCTTGCACAAATACCTTCTGAAAAATATTACACTATCATCCCTCAGGGGGTTTAGTTGTAATTTTACAAAAAAATAATGAATGTTTGTACATTTTGACTAAATTTTTGGGGGGTGTTGATGTAATTTATCCTATAATAAATTCTTAATCACGTATTCACTTTTTTCTAAAATTAAGCAATTTAAAAAGAGTATAATTTTTTGAGACACACCGAACTTAGTATAATAACTTCAGGGTGAGAGTTTCATTTTACTATATTTAAAATCTTTTTAAACTTTGCATTTAATAATTTATAGATCATATGTATTTCAGAAAATGATAAAATTTCTGAACTTATTAACCAAGGAAAGAATCATTTTAATATATACTTAATAGGTTACTATTGGGTCTCAGCCTAGTCGGTCCTGATAGTCACTTGTTTATGATGATCTAACTTTTTCTAAAATAATCGAAGAATTGAATTAAAGTAGTTGAAAGCGTCCTTGTCAATACCACTCCAATGTTCAAGTTAATCAACAGGTCACAAAATCTAAAAGTAAACCACTAATATAGCAATATAGCTCGGCAAACTTCAGTACTGTATCATATTTGGCATATTGTATGGCCAATTTAGTTTTGGTTCGGCCTTGTTGGGATTAGCTCGGCGAGTTGTTGTAACAAATACCTCTTTCTTTTTATGAAATTTACCTTTACCTAAAAAAAAATATAGCTTGTTCCTCATTCTTTGGGTGCAAGTTGGTCCATTGAGATTGTGCCATGTGTAAAGCTACCATTAATAGCCCAGATGAGTTGCCGGATTGATTAGGTCAAGCGTATGACAGAACACGCGAATCCTCGAGTACTTTGTACAGTTATATTCTTTTCGAGCTTTTTCTAGTAATTATGTTTTTGTCCTTATCAGGTTAAATAATAACTATATATATATACGTATTAAGACTTTGTACTATTTATCTAAATATTATTTTGTTTTAAATATACATTTCTAAGCCAATCACACTCAAATATTTTAATGTCTTGATGGTGTTTTGGTCCAAAGGAGTAGTTGGATTTACATTTAACCTTCACATGCTTTGTCTTTGAAATACATAAAAGCCCATCTACTTTTTTGGACCCACATGAAACTAACTACTCACCGCCGCCTTCCCAACCATTATTTTAATCTTCATCATCATTGGATTCTGCACCAATGATTATTTGCCTTAAGGTTAAGATCTTATAGTCAAGAGACTCGTAAGTTTGAGATTTACGAATATAGACGTTTAGTTTATTTTAATAGTATTATGTGTATATTATTTTTTTGCTTATTTTGAAATAGCTGTCAATAAATTTAAAAATATTATTGTACTGCATACTGAATATTGTAATTGTATGTTGATTATTTTAGAAATATCACTGTATTTGATATATCATTAGATTCTGTCAATCATTTATTAGCCCTATCCAATTACAGTTGCATTTTGCCAATAATATTGAGCTTAATTGGCAGAGTTAAAATCCCAAAATTAAGAAATTATGAATTCATATTAATTTATTTTAATAATAATTATTAATTTGCTATGATAATAGTTAATTATTATATTGATAATTGACATATATTGATTATTAATAATTAAAATTAATTTAATTGTAACTGATTCAATTATAAAGAGGAAAACAAAAAAACAATTGCGTTATAAATAATTTAAGCCCCTAAAAGAAAATTTCAAATAAAGGACCCCATTGATTAATTCTGGATTCAGATTTTATTTTTAAAGAAGCAATTATTGGAGTATTCCACATAATTAACTAATAAAGGCTTGAACTATCATCCACCAATAATTCACAAATGGCAATTATCAACAAGCAACTACTATGAGAAAATTAGTGAATGAACTATTTTGCATTTTATTCATTATTCATTGTCAAAAGCCATTTAGCTAACTTACTAAATTAATTAATTAGAATTTAGAAATTAGGGACCCAAGGTTATTATTGAGTTTTAAAATGAATTTAGCTTGAATTCATTAGTAGTCAACTCTAATGTGAGATCACACTTAGGGCAATGGAAATTACTAAAAGGCCTATTCATAATCTTTTAGTGGCTCAACACTCCAATATCAACGAGTTTTTGATTCGGGCTGGTTCGACTTAAATTTAATAAGAGATCGTACATTACCTCCATAATCATTTGTTCATCCCTAAATCAACGATTCCCTTGAAATCATACTAATTGGTCATCTATACTATTACAAAAGAAAATTCTTTTGTCGTACAAATTCTTGAATGCCCCAATTTACCATTTGATTCATTTTATTTTTTTAAGAGAAAATGTTATAATAGTAATTTCACTATCTTTTAATAACTCCATAATTACAATTTATTTATTTTTCTCTTAACCCACTATCCACGTTTTTCTCAACCGATTCTATATTTTTTTCCTCCCCAACTTCTTTCTTTCTCATTTCTTCACACTACAATTGTTTTTTTTCCATAAATTTCTTTTATCTCTTCATTTCACATCACATATATTTTTTATATGTTCGCGGGGACAGCGTGCAACGACGATTAGTTTTCATAAATACGATGTCCCTAAAGTCAAGTATTTCTTGGGACTGCATTTAGTAGTTTCAATCTTTAATTTGTATTAATCTTACTGAATTAAATATTGAAGAACTATAACTATATTTTACTTAGTGTTGTTCTTACTAACCTTTACTAGCAAAAGTAAACTTAAGAGATACCTGCTACATGAGATTGGAACTAAAATCTAAACAATAAATATAATATAAATTCGAATCTCAGATCAAACTCGAACATAGATGTTTAACAATATCAATTTTGTTGAGGGTAATGTAAGGTTCGCATGTGCAATGTAATTAAGTATTACGGTACTTCTCATATTGAGGTTTTTAATTTTCTACTAAAAATCTAATGAAAAATGGACCTATTAGGTTATGCGAAACTTGTAAAGGTGTAAAGTTATTTGGCCACTTTGGTATTTTGTTTGTAAGTTATCTGACTTAAACTGTTACTGTTGATAATTAATGATACATCTATATGTGTCATTTATCGTTTATAATTTAGGGTAAACTATATTAAAACTCTTGAAGTTAAATTTAAGGGTAAATTACAACTACCTCCTTCAAGTTTGGCACAATTACAAATACTCCTCGTTGATTGAAAAATTATAAATATCCCCCTGAGATACGTAATCGTCTAACAAATAATTCATTTTCATTCATTTTTATGGTTAAACTAACCAAAATGCCCTTATGCATTTATTTAATTTTTAAATTTTTTGGACTACAATGCGCATGGAGATGTTCTTAAATTTTTTACACAAAGAAGTTAATAATGCAATTTGTCTCGACCAATTTTTCTATAATTTAACAGAAAAATCAAGGTCGCAATTGTCAATTTTGGGCTTTTGATTGAAAATTACAAACCTCAGGGGGTATTTGTAATTTTTCAAACAACAAGGGAGTATTTATAATTATGCCAAACCCCAGGAGAGATAGATGTAATTTACCCTAAATTTAAATACAAGAATACCTTTGCGTTTTGTAAAATTATAGGTTGACTCCTTTAAAGGTGTTAGTATAATGTACCCGATTGAATTTTTTTTTTTCAATTTTATTGCATCTTTTATTGTATTTTACATATACAAGTCATATGCACAAAGGTTACATTATCAATTTTATCTAAGGGAAGATTTTATACACATGTGTATGTTTATGTGAAATGAAATAGAAAATGCAACATGCAATAGGAAATCCAACTGATACATTAGAGGGTGTTTGTGTAATCTTTTAGGTAAATTGCAAAACTAGTCCCACAAGTTGGGGTCATTTCATATTTGACCCTACGCTTTACAAAATTTTAAAATGAACCCAATATTTCATTAAGAGTTGCTAAAAAAGTCAACAAAAAGTTTCAAAAAAGACCTGTGGGGTCTTTTTTGTAATATTTTTGGACTATTTTTACAACTTTTAATGAAATATGTGGTTAATTTAAAATTATATAAAGTATGGAGTCAAGTATGAAACGACCTTAAATTAAGGAACTAGTTTTGCAATTTTGCCTAAACTTTTACCACGAAATATGAGTGGACTTGTAATTATAACTACAAATCTAAAAAGTATAAGGGTGAATTACAATGACATCCCTTGAGGTTTGGCATAATTACTGATACGACCTTCTCTTTTTAAAAATTACAAATACACCCTAAGGTTTGTAACCGTCTATCAAATAACTCATTATCATCTATTTTTATGGGTGAATTGACCAAAATGACCCTATGCAAACTAAATTATTTTTTATTTAATTTTTATAACTTTTGAATTTTTTTGGACTAAAATACGCAATGAGATATTTCTTACATTTTTTATATAGAGGAACAATAATTAATTTATCTCGGCTGGTTTTTTTACAATCTAAAAAAAATTAAGAACAAAATGAAAAATTTTAAACTTTTGATTAAAAATTACAAACCTTAGAGAGATATTTATAATTTTTAAAAAATAAAAAAATATTTATAATTATATCAAACCTGATGTGATTCTTACAATCCACCCAAATTGTATAATTTTGTAAAAACTCATGGGTGTTTGTGTTTCTAAACCTAACTTACGGAATATCACCGTAATTTACCCTATAATTTTACACTCTATTACTTCCTCTCCCTCCATCCAACGTTCGTAAAATTTAACTTTATTGTCATCGTCCTCAAAGATTCCATCCCAACAGTCACTCATTTTTCTCCTAAACAAGTTTATTAGCTTTTACACCCCTTTTAATTCAAACTTTCAAACTTCCATCCGGGCTCCATCCCCTTTCCCTTTCAAGCTTTCCCGTTGTCTCGTGCCCCAAGAAGACCTGTCAATGCATATATACATTCACGGGTACTGTACAAATCCGTTCTTGAAAGCCATTTCAACTGTTTCCGAGTTAAAGCCGTTTTCACTATTTTTCTGTATGTCTTCTTCTGTTGCTGCCAGCCATTGAGTTGCTGCTGTTTCTGAGTGGCTTGTACGAACCGGGAAGAAGTGTAGAACGTGATCAGGGTGAGATTTTTGTTGAAATATTGTGATTTTTTTGGGTTTTTGCTGCTCCTTATCTGTGTTCTGCTGATGGAGAAGAATCACTTTTGTTCTATTACGTATATTTGTTAATATTTTCCACTGTGCTTGAGTGATTCAGCGTTATCTGGCTATGGGCTCTGCTTTCGTGTTTGGGAACTTTTGACAGACCTTTATCCAATTTTCTTTCCGGGCCAGATAAACCACTTTGAGATCTCATACACTCATGCTGTGTTAAATTTCAAATGAAGGGTTGTTTAATTGTCTTGGATTCTTGATTTCTGGGGTTCAGGAAAGATTGATGCAGAAGAAATTGACTGCTGATCTTGAACTTTTCATTTTCTGAATAATGGGGGTCTTCGTTTTCTGTTCTTGTTGGTGGCTTTTCTCTTTATCGACTCTTTCGTTGTAGATCCAACTAACAGTAGGGAGGCTTGTTTGCTGAATCAAAATCAGTTCATCATGAAAAAAAAAAAGGGATGTAGTTTCTGCTCTGAATGATATTCTGTTACTTGAGATTTTAGTTGACATGCCACTTTGAAACTTGAGCACTTGCTGTTCTCAGTTGTAGGAGTCTTGAGGTTAATTTTGCTGAAGTGCATTGTGTAAGAAACAAATGAAGTTACATAGTTTTGTAAATTGCTGTTCTGTTTCATTAACAAAGGAAGAAGAACACCGGATTTCAGTTGCATTCTGTAATAAATGTTACCAGAAAGAAGCATGATGTACCTATTTGGATTCTGAAAACTTTAGCCGTCCCTGGCTAAAACCTTTTCATAGTCCGGGTTAATAATGCATCTGCTTTTTTCGTTACAACTAAGCAGATCAGATTTCGAGTGCTTTTCACCTCTTGTTGCTGTCAAACCTCTCACTTAGTTGGTCTTAAAGAGGAGAAATGCCACGATCAAGGTATTCCTCGAGCTCAAGATTCGTCTCTTGCTAAGCAGTTGTGAGTTTCTCGTTTTCTTTACCCATTGATTTTGATCTTCTCTTTTCATCATGAACATAGAGCAACAGAAATAGCTCAACGGCAAGCTCCTCGAGGCCCGCCTAATATCAGGGCACCCAGCTCTGATTCTGATCCGTTGCATCTTCGTCCCAGGACTGAAAGGAGCCCAAAACTGGCCGAGGGTCGTTCAGCACGAGGATCCCAATCTGATCCTTTGAATCAGAAGAAACTTGGAACTCGCATTGCGGATCTGGAATCTCAACTTAGCCTAGCACAGGAGGAGCTCAAAAGTCTGAAGGGCCATTTAGTCTCAACTGAGGCTGCTAAAAGAGGAGGACAAGATCAATATGAGAAGAAATCAAAGAAACAGCAAAAGGTTCCTGAGCCGTTGGAAATCGAAGGGAAGCACTCTACCCAGATTGAGACCCCAATATTGAACAAGAAAGGGAGTGTTACTGCTTCTGAAACATCTGATGATGTGCAGCAGGAAACTGATGTGTTTGAAGTTCCTATCGAGAAAGTAACCATGGAGCCTAAGAGTGAGCAAGAACTGCCAGCTGATGAAAATGAACTTAATCCTAAATCTGTCAGCTTGTCAACTGAATCATCGGCCATATTGGAGCCAGTGAATCCATTATCGAAAGAGTTGACTTTGAAGAATGATGAGATAAATATGCTGAAGACCAATCTAGATGAGAAGGACAAAGAACTGGAAGCTTTTCGTCAAGAAAATGATAGCTTAAAGAGCCAGCTTGATGAAAAGACGGTAAATATATCATCAGCTCAATCCGAGATTGATGATCTGAAGTTGAGGTTGGACAAAGCTGGTCATGAGCTGGAAGAGAGTCGAATCAGTTTTGTCCAGATAAGTGAGAAGCTAGAAGCTACTGAAAAAGCAAAGGAGGAATTAGAAAATGAGATGAAACTGCTTCGTATACAAACTGACCAATGGAGAAAAGCAGCAGATGCTGCAGCATCTGTTTTGGCTGGGGGAGTGGACATGGATGGCAGGAGGATATCTCAGAGGTGTGGATCCATGGATAAACACTATACCAATTCGTTCGAACCTCTTGGTGGATATGCCGGTTATGTAGGCTCTCCCGGACTGAATGATGAACCTGATGATGTTTTTGGAGGTGAAAAGAGGAAAGGTTCCGGTATCAGAATGCTGGGAGATCTTTGGAAAAAGAAGGGTCAGAAGTAAAACCTTGAAACCTCCTACATTCTTACTGATGTCTTGAGGCTTCTAAGGAAAATGGTTGCTACCATTCTTATTTGCTCCCCGTGTCATTGTACCTTGACCAGTATCGGTTCACTGTAGTAGTCTTGTAGCCACGCTTGAAATATATCACGTTCTCGTTAATTAAGTATATAATGGATGTAGTCAATTACTCGTTTTTAATGTTTCAAGAACTGCACTTCAGATCAATGAATCATCTGTTACATTTCCTATACATATGTTTTTCACAAAGGAGTGGTAGTTGTGATGTGGATAGGTCAGAGGTTGTGATGTGGAGAATGAGAAAGAAGTAAAATTATAGCTCTATACATCGACCATCTTACGTCGATGTGCTAAACCGGAATATGACTCTCTTATCATGATGAGAAAATACGACAAAAAATCTCCTCCATTTCTTATTACAAATGTACACATTGTATACTCAGAAGCTACATTTCTCTGCAATGGGACGCCTCTGAACTGTATTTAACTTGAATGTTGGGCTTCCGCTGCCTCTTTCATGTTTTGCTGCTTCAAGCTGGTTTTGAGAAACAATGGACTTGAAAGCTCCTCCCATTTAGTTACATGGCTTTCAAAATTTATCGAGCGTTTGCATTTTGGATTCTGATGAATCGAAACGCAGTAAATGCAGCACAGGATGGTCATGTATCATGAGTTCACCATCTGTTCCATTCAGCTACAGTGCTTTCATTTCCTTTTGTATAAAATGTTGATCCAGAGAAGACTATAACAGGGAAAATAGAATTAATTACTCTGAAAAGAAAGCAAATCACTAGGCATATTCTAATAACTAAACGCATTATCTCTTACTAAATGTAAAACAGTCCAACCAAAAAGAAGAAAATACTGTGAAATTTTATATATGCAAAGTATTTGCTTGATCTCTTCTGTCTCCATCTCCTGCGGTTCTTCTCAAGCATGGCTCAAACTACGGCCACGGTCATCTGCGTCTTCGCCATGAATCTCTTGTTACTCTCGTTACTTCCATGTGTTGCTTCGATGTCAAGTGGTTTCCGGTTGAAGCTCATTCACAGGGATTCTCCACACTCTCCTTTATACCAGGCAAACCTTTCTGATTTTCAACGGTTCATGAAAAACGTTGAGATTTCTGAAGCTCGTGCTTCTTACTTTCAAAGATGGAGTGAAATATCCAGCGCTGGAAATTCAATGAAGCCTCAAAACGTCTCCTTGCGGCTTCCGTTGAAATTCATCGAACCAATCTACACCGTTGAGCTAGGCCTTGGCACCCCTTTTGTCAAAAGAACGTTTATTTTCGACACGGGCAGTGGCATTACTTGGACACAATGCAAACCTTGTTTCCAATGTTTCAAACAAAAGGAGCCTCTTTTCGACACTAGAAAGTCGAATTCCTACAAATTAATGCCTATAAAGAACAAACTTGCCAAGGACTTCACATGTACCATGTTCGGATGTGCTTACTACGTGGGGTATTACAGTGGACAAATGTCGGCAGGTATTGCCTCAGTCGAGGACTTCACGTTCCAAACTACGGCCCGTGTTCCCTACAGAGTGCCTGGCCTGGTATTCGGCTGTGGAACAATCAACAGAGGTCCTTTCGGTAACACAAATGCAGTCAGTGGAATACTAGGAATGGACAAACAGCCCGTTTCTTTTGCTCGTCAGCTTGGAGGCCTGATCAGGGAACGATTTTCGTATTGCCTAACCGAAACAGCCTCACCATCATATCTAAAATTCGGTGAAGAAACAACAATACACGGAAGGAACACTCAGCACACGCCGTTCTTGAAAACAAATCAGTACGCTGTACACTACGGATTGAAGCTACTCGATATCAGCATCGGAGGGCAGAAGCTGGGACTCACACAAGGCACATTTTCAGGCAGCTGTGTTATCGATTCGGGTGGTTCGATTAGTCTTCTGGAAGCAAAAGCTTATTCTGCTGTAGAAAATTCACTGGAGAGGTACTTTTCCAAGTTCAAGAATGTCAGGAGACTTCGGGGAGGCGGCACCCCGTCAGGATTTCTTTGCTACATACAGCCGAGAGGCTTCAGAAGATTTCCGAACCTGACATTTCATTTCCAGGGCGCTGATTTTCGTGTTCCGTCCGAGAACCTGTTCCTGCTTAGAAGGAATTTCTTTTGCCTGGCGATGATCGCGTCGCAAAACCTGACGCTTCTGGGGGCGTATCAGCAACGGAACGTGAGAATCGTGTACGATTTGAAGGATGAGATGCTTTCGTTTGCACCTGAGGATTGTTCAAGAGATGCTGCTTGATTCAATTTTCCAGTAGTAAAGATCATTTTGTACTGAAAAATTAATAATATATATTGGAACTATATGTTGTTTCTGATTCTTGTCATGTTGATTTACCGATGTATGGAAGGACTTAAATAATTTGGCCAACTCCTTGTTGATTCAAAGCTATTTTGTGAAGCCTGCGTGATGGTACAAAAGATAATATTAATTGAAATTTTATTAATCGGAAATAATTATACTAGAATATAATACAAGCCTATCTTTTTTCTTCCCTCTTCGATGAGAGATGTGCCATATTTGTACTAATACAATCTACCTATAATTTAGGTAAGTAAGAGTAAAATACTACTTTACACCTCACCTACCCCATTATACGGTTAGGATTAATTGATTAGGGTCACTTCAGTAATTTGCTACATCCACATCGATTTGGTAAGTCAACCATTCATTTTTCTTCTAATTTCCTTCCTTCTTTGACACCTTCCTTTCTAGTAAAGTCAATCTTTCCTTTTATCTCTCAAAATATTTACTATTTCAACACCTTTCTTTTCGGGAATGACAATTTTTCATTTTTTGATTGTTCTTTCCTCCATCAGCAACCCCTCAATTCCTGAATATCCATAGGATATTTAGGAATTAAAGTGGATCACAGCTCTTTTGTATACATGTTCTATTTTATGAGATGCCAAATATAAATTTAAAAGTTAAGTACGAAAATAATTTCAACGTGGGTTTTGCCCGATCATTGTAACTAGATCCATCGTAAAACAATAATAAATAAGAAATATTAATTCAGGGTATCCCGTCATATGTTTGATCACTTGAAAATTCTTAGCAATTTCATTAATCAAACAATTCGGGAACTTCATAGGAGTTCTTTTGCCTATTTTGTAGGCGTCGCTTGGGAACTCCTTAGGAGTTCCTTTCGTCGAGTTTTTGGGGAACTTCGTAAGAGTTCCTTTGCTATTTTTTGGGCATCGCTCGGGAACTTCTTAGAACACTACAAAAAAATGCGGGAATATGAATGGTAAGGTGCGACCGTTCCAGTTACCGTTCTAACGTAGGAACTATTGTGGAATGGTAAACCGTTGATGACGTCAGAGTCGTGCTAATAGAAATACAAATTAATAGGAACGGTCGGACCGTTCCTATTGGAGTGCCAAATTGTACACCTATAACCGTTCCTAAAAGGGACCTGATATGTTTTGGACTTCAATTTGAAACACATGTGTGAGATTTGGAACGGTAGGCAGACCGGGAAAACGAACCGTTACTGACTGTGTTCCAAAGACCGTGTCAATTTTGGACCGGTTGGCTGACCGTTCCAACATGTAGTCCTACAGGAGGCCCTTTTACGCCATGGGAAAAAATGTGATACAATTACTGTTCCAAATTACGGGTATATAGTAAGTGAAGTTGTGTTACAAGTACCGGTCCTAAATGTACTCCAAGTAGGAACGGTACGTTTTGGTTGTGCCTGATACCGTTCCTAATATGCGCTAACGGCCATATTACAACGGTAACTTTGCCGTTCCTGTTTCCTCTCCAGAGACCGTTCCTACAGATGGAACAACGGCTATTTTTGTGTTCCAAATAGTAATCTAATGACCGTTCCAATGATTTTTATATATATGTCCCCCTTCTTTGTCATTGTTCTTATACTTATTGTCCAACTCATTTTGTATTTGTAACTCCCCCCCTTGATTCTTTATACGGAAAATCGAACATATCAACTACCGAGCGCGAATTTTGGATTGATATTGATAGGTGTTTTGCTCAGGTAAGTATGCAAAATTCTATTTTTTTTGCATATGTATAATTTACTCTCGTCATTTAATTGTTGTTGTGAATTATACGTAGGACCAATCATGTTAAGATAGTTGAGGAAATGGATGTATGATCGAGACGTCCTGGGTGTGACGCTGGAGTTTGAGGATGGTGTTACAACATTTTTAGAATGGGCCCAGTCTCAGCGTGCATATATGGACGGGGACAAGATTAAGTGTCCCTGCCGGAAGTGCAAAAACGAACGGTTTAAAACACCAGACGAGGTAAATTTTGATTTGTGTATGAAAGGGTTCATGCCAGAGTATTACAATTGGACTTTGCATGGTGAGGAGAGGATGCAGGAATACTTTGAAGCATTGACAGTGCCCCCTGTGCAACATCAGCAAACGCCACCCGTACAAGAGGAGGGTAGTTCGCATTGGGGTGATGCGGCTCAGATGGATTGGGCGCAGAGGATGGTATTCGATGCCGCCGGACCGTCATTCTGGTCTTCGTACAACTAGGAGTGGGGGGCCTTGACGGAAGTTAGCCTTCTATTCCAGATCCTATGCTCAACAACACTAAATGTGGCCAAGGTAAAAGAATTGGAAGATAGTGTAGCCGTCATCATATGCAACTTCGAGAAAATTTATCCTCCTTCTTTTTTCAACTCAATGGAGCATCTAATTGTTCACCTTCCATATGAGGCGCGCGTTGGGGGCCCCGTGCAATACAGGTGGATGTACCCATTTGAAGGGTAATTAAATAATTAATACTATTAATTATATACTTATTATTTGCATTTTAATAAATTGTCATATGAATAGATTCCTACGCGATTTGAAAAAAAAGGTGAAAAACAAAGCACACGTCGAGGCGTCAATTGTAGAGGCTTATATTGTGGAAGAAATCAGACTTTTCTCCTCGCACTACTTTGAACCGCACATTCTGTGCAAACGAAACAGACCCGGTCGGAACGATAATCTCACGAGCAACGACGATCGAATTGTTCGGTCCATTTTCAATTACCCAGGCCGAGCAAGTGGAGCCTCGAAGAAGAGATGGCTGAGTGGGGAGGAACTTCATGCTATCGAGACATACGTCTTGTGTAATTGTGAAGTAGTTGCACCGTACTACAAGTATCTTATACAAACGTAATTATCTCGTACGAATCATTTCAATTTCAATTACATGTATATTTATAACTATCAGTTTTACTATGACAGGTCATTCCTGAATGAACTGTTCGAGCAACACAATTCGGAGGACCCGATAATTGATCAACTAGTGGTGTGTGACACAATTCAAGGATTGGTTCAAGGCTCGTATAAGTATCATCGATTTCTTGTAAATGTGATATGCTCATTAATTTGTAATGATTGTCGTTGGGTCAATCCGGTTAGAGGCATGAAGATACACCCTCGTTATCACGTCGTTGATGTCAACTTCAAAAAGCTCTACCAAAAGAATGAACCATTCATACTGGCACAACAAGCAGTACAAGTATACTACTCGGATTACCCGAGCATGAAGAAGGACAAAGTTGACTGGAAAGCTGTTTGCAAAATCAAGGCTCAAAGAGTTATCGATAACTCGCGATGGACCAAGGTCGCCTATCAGATGGATGAAGTCGTACCTAATTCAGATGTTGTAATAGATAACCAAACATTTGAATTGCATGACCCAACGGGGTTACAATTAGTCGTTGATCATGGAGCAGGGCCATCGTGCTCGCCAGACAGTGAATCCGAAGATGAAGATGAAGATAGCTTTGACGAGGCTGAGTCCGATGAAGAGACTTTTTGAATTTTCCAAAAAATTTCTGTAATTTTTTATCATAGTTATTATTAATATTTCAAATATGACGGCTACTTTATAAAAAAAAATAGACAAAAATTTGAATTAGGAACGGTCCAAATTTATAACTACATTTGAGGTACAATATTTCAAATATGGCGGCTAATTAAAAAAAATGAGGGAAATTTGAATTAGAAACGGTACTAATTTATACAAACCATTCCTAGTTGAGGTACAATATTTCAAAAAATGGCGGCTAATTAAAAAAAATGAGGAAAATTTGAATTAGGAACGGTACATATTTATTAGGACCGTTCCTATTTGAGGTACAATATTTCAAATATGGCGGCTAATTAAAAAAATGTGGGAAATTTGAATTAGGAACGGTACGTTTACACGTGACTGTTACAGATTGTAATAGGAACGGTGACTGTATTAGTGCTTTAAAACGGCATCGTTTTTTAGAGTAGGAACGGTATTAGAACCACACTGTCTATTAGGTACCCGTTCCTAGTATTAGAACTCCAACCAATTTGTCCGATATCTCAACATCCGTCAGTCAGATCGACACCATTTTTTAACACGTACAAGGTTATGGATATGAATTGATGTCCAACGGTCGGATTTCCAATCAGTAACCCGGATTTAAGGATGCATCTGTTTTTGTTACGATGATTATTGATCGGATACGATAACTCGAAATCCGCACACCGAAATATTTCAAAACGACATATAATGTATTCTTTTGTGTGTTATATCATATCTAACGGTCTGATTATGCCGTGTAGTACAACAATATAGGATGCTAGTTACATCTGTGAAATACTAACAAAAAAATATTTACAAATATACTTCATATTGTGAACGTGTGTCTATTGTTTGGAAATTATTATAGATTTTTATAATCTTTAAACATCCAATTGTATACATTTATTTAATAAAATAAGTGTTCAGAACGTATTTTTCTTAATTTATATTTATTATCTAAGAAGATAAAAAAACAATTGCAATACATATAGGAACAGTAATGTATGAAAATAGGAATGGTAACTAAATGTGTGTCTAAAAACGACGTCGTTTCTTTAGTTAGGAACGGGGTTTGGAACACATATTGTATTATGTGACCGTGCCTATTAGTACAATTCCAAGTACTAAGTATTTGGAATTGATATGGGAACGGTAATTTTTTATTTAGGAATGGTCCGTATTGGGAACGGTTATGGGAATGGTTGTACTACTAAGTGACTGTTCCTATTTAGGTCAACATCATCAAAACGACATCGTATTGTGGCTAATACGACGTCGTTTTCTTTATTTGGACCGGTAATAGGAACGGTCAAGAACAAAATGACCGTTCCAAAATGTTATATAAATTAAACCCTTGGCTGAATTTTTCTCACTTTCTCCTCTCTCACTCGCTCTCTCTCTCAGATTCTCTCTCTGCCCCTTTGCCTCTCTCAATCTCTCCGTCGCCGCCGTCGCCTCTGCCTTCGCTTCCGCCTCCGTCGTCGCCGCCGTACACCACCACCACCACCCTCTCTCTCTGACTCTCGCCTCTGCCTACGCTTCCGTCTCCGTCGTCAGAGCACGTCGCCTCCGCCTCCACTACCACCACCGTTGCCGCCTCCGTCGTCAGAGCATCCCGCCTTCGCCTCCGCCCCCATCAGAGGTTTTTCCATAATACCCTTTTTTTTCTTTTCCTCTTTTCTGAATTGTAATTTCTGAAATTTTTGAAATATGTATTTTTGGGCTGTAATTTCTGATATTTTTTGGGCTATAATTGTAATATTTTTTGGGTTGGAATTGTAATTTCTGATATATATATATATATATTTTTGGGATTTTTTTGTAATTTCTGTAAATATTGGGCAGTAATTGTAATTTCTGTAAATGTAGGGCTATAATTGTAATATCTGGAAATATTGGAAATGTACATGTAATCTATAATTTCTGAAATTTTTGAAATTTTTTTGATTATTTTTTGTTATTTGTGTGAATTTCTGCAATTTTCAAATGTTGCAATTTGTGTTGTAATTTTTGTAATCTGGAATTTTGAATTTTTTAAAAATCTGGAATTTTTATTTTTTTAATAATCTGCAAATTTTAAGTTTTCAATAAATTCAATAATTAAAAATATGATAATTTGAAGGAATTAGTGCAATTTTAGGGTAAAATTATGGTATTTAGTATAAATATGTACAGTTGTAGAATTTAGTTTGCATATATATATATATATATATATATATATATTAAATACATTAGAAAATCTTCATTATTGAAATAAATTGATACTTATGTGTTTTTTTTTAGATAATGTCTGGTCGGGATTTTCCACCCCGAGGAGGTGGACGTGGATGTGGCCGTGGTCGTGGTCGTGGTCGCGGTCGCGGCGAACCGGCTATACCGCCACCGCCACCGGCAGAACAGGCACCCGCACCACCTGCGCCGGATCAGCAACCCGGTGCGTCTACTGCTGGGTCAAATCAGCAGCCCGGACCATCCACTACCGCACCGGCGGTCGATCCTGCCCGTCCATGGGCTGCCCCACCACCACCACCCCCACCGGCCCCACCACTCCCACCACCATCCGCGCGCCAGTACATCACACTCGCCGATGCGAGGTACAATTTATGTTTTTAATTTTTTTTGTAATTTAAATTAATATTTTTATGACATACTAATTATTTTGTAATTTCAGTCGTGATCGGAAGATCCACGAGCGCATGTACGCGGTCGTGCGAGGACACTATCCCACCCTTGGGGTTGTTTGCGCCAGGTGCCACTAGAGCACCAACATTTTTGGTTCAAGAGCTTGAAGGTAACAGGAATTAATTTTTTTTAAAAATATTTTAACAATCTAAGTTAAAAAATATTTATATATATATATATATATATTTTAATACAGATGACGTACTGGTGGGACGCCGACGACGAGTCGATGTTCAAGATCTTCCATGTCTAGATGGGGAAGTTCTTGAGGATGAAGTTCGTCCTTGCCAGACAGTCGCTGCAGAAGCCTCTATGGCTGGCGAACGAGGTGTGGCGGCAGCTCCTCCTGTACTGGGCTTCCCCGGAGTTCCAGAAGGAGTGCGAGAAGAACAAGGCGAACCAAAACGCCAACCCAGCCGCATCCACTACTGTGTACTGTGGGGGATCTGCCTCCGTCGGTATGCACAAGCACAAAATGGTAAGATTTCTAATGTTATTTCAATTATTTATTACTATTAAACTAAAATTGTAATAACTATTTCCCATTTCTTTTTACAGGAGGAGCAGCTCGGCCGGCCAGTGAAGCAGATGGAGTTATTCTCCAGATGCTACAAGAAGAAGACCGACGGCGGCTGGAGCGGGTCGAGGGCAGCGGAGGTAGCGGTAAGTTGTAATTAATACATTCTACAGTATTTTTTTTAAATATTTTAAATTTTCTAATTTATTGTAATTATTTTTGCAGGAGATGTTCCAGAAGATGATGGAGGATCGTCAGTCTCAGGCCCCTGAGGATCCTGCTTCCGAATCAGAGGCCTCGGTGGCGCAACAGACGTGGCTGAGTTGCGTTGGGGGCAAGAACAAGGGCCGGGTATTTGGTCTTGGTTTTGAGGCCCTGGCGCTCAGCCAGGCCGTTACCTCGCCATCGCCACCGCAAGCGCCCGCGCCAGAGCCAGCGCCTCCGTCAAACATGGAGGGTCGGTTGGGCCGCCTCGAAGAGATGATAGCGGACCTGATGGGCATGGTCAAGGACATGCAGACCAGTCGCTCCGGCGCCGACCCGTCACGGCCTCCTAGAGACCCCACCCGTCTAGACATTGACGAGATGGACGAGGCCGATGGGGACGAAGAATAAATTATGTATTTTTTTTCTTTTGTAATCAAATCGGATAACATTCGTATTTAATATAATTTTTATTTCTAAATTATGCATTTTTTCATATTTAAATATTAATTATATAATCAAAATATTATTATTAATTTAAATGATAAAAACTATTAATATAAAAAAAATAAATCATAAATTAGGAACGGTACTTTCGATGGCTCGTATTCGCAACGTACCATTCCTATATTTGACTTTTTCAAGAGACTTATCGTTCCCAACGCCGATGACAAAATCATTCCAACTCTACACGTGAACTGTTCCTAAAAGACGGAACCCACCGTGCCTAATTGTATTCCAAAATCAATCCTTTCGTAGTTAGGCTTTCGTTCTAAAGATAATACCAAAAACCGGTCCAAAACGTTATTCCAAAGTTTGAGTGCAAACACCGTTCCTAATCTCTACAATACACCGTTCCTATATGTATTTCAGACACCATGCTAAATTTTATCTACAACATAATCGGACTGTTCCAAACAAAGTTCTAAACACCGTTCCTAATTGCGCGATTTATTTTCGATGATACTGTTCCTAATGTTTATAAAGTGTTCCAAATGCAAAAAAATCAAAATTATACGTACAAAGGTAATTAGGAACGGTAGAACCATATAGTGCCAAACACTGTTCCCAAATAGGAACGGTAATCTCGTTACCGTTCCTAATAATTAGGATCGCCTTTTATTGCCACGGATAGCTTCCCGTTCCTCAACCGTTCCTAATTGCAGTCCAAAAGGTTCAAATGAATTATTTACCGTTCCAAATAATAAAAAAACTGTTCCTGTTACCGTCCCAATCACCGCTTTTTTTTTTGTAGTGGAAGTTCCTTTCATCAAGTCTTTTTTTTGAAACTTCGTAAGAGTTCCTTTGCCCTTTTTTTGGATGTCACTTCGAAACTTCTTAGGAGTTCCTTTCGTCGAGTTTTTTTGAAAACTTTGTAGGAGTTCCTTTGTCCTTTTTTTTGGGTGTCGCTTGGAAACCTCTTAGGAGTTCCGATTAACACCAGGGTAATAAGAATTGAAATCCATCCTGAATTCGGGCACCATTAATCAATCCTCCTGGAATACCAGCCACAATAATAAGAGTGGGCAATAACGTTTTTACTTTTGAGCCTTTTTGACTTCTGAAATTTTGGGCGGATAATAATTCCCTAGCCGCATAAGAGTGATGAAGCCCAGATGATAAGAAACTCATATGATAAAAAAACTAACAAAATACTGTCATTCGCTCTATCGACGAGAGCAAACACCATATTTAGGATAAAACCAAAAAAATACATATCATGCTCTATAGACACTTTGTTTGATGAAATCCCACTGATTTTCAGCAACAACACAGTATGCTGCATAGAATGTCATTATTTACAGGTGAAGTAATTGCTTGACAGACAAAGCTCACTCATTCTGTAAATAAATAGGTCGTCAATTTGGCTATACAAGCATAACTTGGAGCTATAAATTATAAATTTGAACTAATTCTCTGTAACACTTCTCACCTAGTGGAAGTATAGTAACCATTAATGTCTTCATCACACCATTTAGCCACAAAGTTTCGAAGTGCATCATCAAAAGTGCATCATCAATTTAGTCATTCTTTCAGAAACATATAAGACTTCATCCAACTTCGGTATATGTAAATCTAATCCAAAAGGAAACTCAGATACTACACTTCTATAAAAGAAAACACAAAAAATAAGGGAAAATCAGATGTTTGTTAAATAGAGTTCATATGCGCTCGTCAAATCGCCACACATACTGTACACACCTACAAGTGCTGTGCAAGAATCATCTCCATATATCAGAATTCCATCCATCTGGGTTTTGGAGACCCATATCTCAATCAAGGAGCTATCCAAGGTAAAAATTTATTCGGTCGACGAAAACATAAAAATACCCAAGGGCGAATGAGGCAGAAACTATTGGGAATATACAAAAGAGCATTTCATTGAGGCATTTCATCGAACAGTTGGCAAGTCATAGGAATTCCATTGAAGGATGCATACTTAAGGACAAGGTTAATGAGCTGAGCTGTAAGTTGAAAATCTCTTTAAGTTGAGCTGCGCTCGATCTGGTCACGGTGGAGTCAATCGAAGTAGAGCTACAGGGCCCAGATTAGAAAACGACCGATCTAGCCTTCAGAGTCTCAACTCTTTGTCTGAAACGGAACTTCAATCTTACTGGATATGTAGATCCGCTTCTTTTGTTGGGATTTTCCACAATATTCCTCAAACTCAAGAGAAAATTTGGTGCTTTTCCCACAAATGGCGCCAAATTGATAGTACAAAAAATAATATTAACTGAAATTTTATTAACCAAAAGTGCAATTTAGCATAATTACACTAGAATATAATACAAGCCTATCTTTTTTCTTCCCTCTTCAATGAGGGATGGCATATTTATACTAATACAATCTACCTATAATATAGGTAAGTAAGGGTAAAATACTACTTTACCCCTCACCTACCCCTATTACACGGCTAGGATTAATTGACTAGGGTCACTTCAGTAATTTGTTACATTCACATCGATTTGGTAAGTCAACATTTCCCTTTTTCTTTTGATTTCTTTCCTTCTTTGACGCCTTCCTTTCTGGTAAAGTCAATCTTTCCTTTCCTCTCTCAAAATCTTTCCTTCTTCAGCACATTCCTTTTCAGGTATGACGATTTTTCCTTTTATAGTTGTTCTTTCCTCCATCACTGCCCATATTTACTATTTTCCAGAGCTAGAGTTAATTATATTTACATCCTCTAATTTATAGTTTATTTACATAAATTATCTGTTTTTTGCATAATTATAGAAACTATTCCTGACAACCAATTTAGGGTAATTTGTGTAAATGATGTGAATATTTTTTTATAAGTATATGTGTAATTTTTCAAAAACCAAAAATAGTTTGAGTAAATAGACCACAAGTCAGTGAGTGTTAATGTAATTCTCTCTAAACTTTAATTGGACATGAGAAGAAACTTCAAGATATTCACATGGGCAAATCAGGTCCGAAATGGTTATGTAACTTTACCAGGATATCGTCTGGTTCCAAGAGGGAACTTATAATAAAAATAAAAGTAAATTACAATGAAATCCCTAAAATTGTCATAATTTCAAATACCCTTCATTATTTAAAAATTATTAATATTTTTTAAATTAATGATCATCTAATAAATACTCTATCGCAATAGTCCATTATAGAGGTATTTGTTATACCATCATTAATTTCAATGGGTATTTATAATTTTTCAACAATAAAATGAGATACATAACTTCAAGTAGCCTGTCGTACTTTACCCTGTAATAAAAGCATAACCGACAGAAATGTGATCAAGTTAATAATGTTTCCAGAGAAGTGATTTTCTGAAAATGTGATATAGACCTTAGAAAATGTGGATTTTGCATGTCTATGGTGTGGTCTTTTTCTATATAATATAAATATACCCACACATTTGGAGCAGCTTCAATTACTGGCTATGTACATGACCTGCTGCTTCTGTACACTACAACAAAAGATAACATACAGTATCAAATCTTAAGCATAATTTTAAAATTATCATTAAAAATAGGGTTGATTGTACTTAGACTCCCTCTAAACATCCGAAATTATGCTTTTCCTAAAAAAAGTATTAAAATTATACTTACGCTCCTTCCAAAATTCACCTTCCAAACATACTGACGTTCGCAAAAAAGAAATACATAATTTACAGTTTTATCTCTCATTTAACATTCTAATATAATAATTTTATACTTATAAGAAAAAATTGTAATAATGTTAACCTCACTCCATATATATATACATTACATTTATCCCCTTATGAGTAAAAAGATATACATGAGAATGTTAAATGGGGATAAAATTGAAAACTTGCGTAATGATTTTTACCGACGTAAACATTTTTCATCCAAACTCTAAAAAAAAGGAGACATGTGTAAACGAAGAAGGGATGTAAATGTTTTTAAAATCTCTTTAAGAAAAAAATATAATTCTACATTTTTAGCGGGAATTTAGGTGTAATTAACCCTTAAAAACATATATTGCTAACAAATAATTAATAATAATTTTGTCATAATATAACTTTGGAGAATTTTCTTTGCTTTGTCACTATGAATAAGTAATGACTCGTAAATAATTACAAGTAATTAGTAATATATAAAACGGCAATCATAATTATTATTATTAAATTATCACTATAGATATAATTAGTTGCCGATAGTGACATGAGTTATAAAACAGATATCATCATTAATAGAAGGGTGAATTACAATGATCTCTCCTGAGATTTGACACAATTATGGATACCTCGTCGTTATTTTAAAAATTACAAATACCCCTCCTGAGGTTTGTATCCGTCTAACAAATAATCCATTTTTATGGGTGAACGGACCAAAATACTCTTATATAAATCAAATTATTTTTAAAAAATTTCTATTTGTTTTGGAAAAAAAATGCGCAAGGAGATGTTTCTTATGTTTTTTACACAGAGGGACAAAAATATCATTTTGTCTTGACTGATTTTTCTACAATCTTTAAAAAAAAAAAAATTAAGGGCATACTAGATCATTTTAGACCCTTGGTTAAAAATGACAAACCACAGGGAGATACTTGGAATTTTTTAAAACAAAAAAAATAACCGTAATTATACTTAAACTTTAGAAAAATATCATTGTAATTCAACCTTAATAAAATAACTCAATCAGATCTACATTAGTAATAAATTTTTTACATCATGTAATTTGGTTACTGAACGCTAATGCACAAGAGTAAAACGTAATAAACCTAAATGTTAGCCCAAAAGATCTTGGAGATTGGCACTATATTACTGCTATACAATCCTGAAATTACATAAGATATGAGGTGCATTAAAATGCCCACAAAGACAAAGACATCTTCATCACATTGTGAAATCTGAAAGCAAGAAATTCAAGAATGGCTTGCATTTTGGTTTATCTCTTCTACTTCATTCCGCTCTCACAGGGTTTTAGCACTGAAATCATCCATAGAAACTCTCCAGACTCCCCTCTATTCCAATCAAATCTTTCTTTCTTAAGAGCCTTCTGGAGAGACATTAAGACCTCAAGAATCCGAGCTTCCAACTTAATATCACTGACAAGAAAATTTGAGATGGAGAATTCAACTATTCTCCATGCTAACAGCCTCCAGCTTCCACCACTTCTCCGTTCGCCGCCGTTGTTCACCCTGGATATAGGCGTCGGCACACCTGCTACTAGAACGACGCTCATTTTCGATACCGCTGCTCCGCTCACATGGACACAATGCCAGCCTTGCGTGAAGTGTTTCGAGCAAGATCATCCTGTTTTCGACCCGAGTAAATCCGTCTCCTTCAAAAGATTGCGCAGAAACCACACCCTGGCGCGCTGGTTCAACTGCACTGTTCTTGAGTGCTACTATTTCGTAGAGAGCCGTGGCGGGCATTCATCTGACGGGGTCGTCTCGGTGGATACCTTTTCCTTCCCGGGCTCGTCGGAAACCAAGCAACAGCGCCTGGAAGACGTCGTTTTTGGTTGCGGGACTTGTAATCATGGCCGTCTCGGCCCTCAAACCACACTCACCGGGCTACTAGGCATGGGAAATTTCCCGACCTCTCTGGTTGGGCAATTAGGCAACCGGGCCATGCACCGGTTCTCGTACTGCCTGCCGGAACTGAGATCCCCTAAACCACGAAGTTCAATTCTCAGTTTCGGGTAAGAAGCTGTTATAAACGGCAAGAATGTCCAAACAACGCCGTTTCTGAGATTCCCACAAGGCAGAAAATTGGTTCAGGGTAGTTATAGATTGAACTTGACTGGCATCAGTGTTGCAGGGAAAACACTGGAAATACCAAAGGGTTCGTTCGACGGAGGCTGCATTCTTGACACAGGTGCTCCTTTCAGTGTAATAGAAGAACAGGCTTATAAAGTTGTGATCAACGCATTTTCCAGCTATTTTGCTCAGTTCAGAAACGTCAAGAAGATGGCGAACGGGAAGTATCCGAAAAATCTATGCTATAAGTATCCAAGAGGTTTCAGAAATTTTCCGAGCATGGTACTGCATTTTGAGGGAGCCAACCTGGAAATTAACGGGACAAGCCTGTTCGTGTTCGGGAGAAATCTCTTTGTGCCGAATTTCATTTGTTTACAGTTGTTGGGAGAACCGAAGACAAACATTCTGGGAGTTTATCAACAGCAGAATATTAGGCTTTTGTATGATTTAGGCAACGATAAGCTGTCGTTTGCTAGACAGAGCTGTTAGAGAGTCGGGGACGGGTTCCTGATTCCAATTTCAGAAGTTCTGTTTCTCTAATTTAAGTATTGGTATATATATGACTAAATTTAACCGGATTTTCAATAATATAAAAATGTCGGGTTTCTTTCTTTACAGTCTTGGTCATAATAGACATAAAACAGACATCTTATCTCCATCTCAGAAGATCAAACCTGAATCTACGTAATTAGCAGTCTGTTCATGTTCGAGCAGGTAACCTCCTACCGAAAAATGGAGCAAAATCACAAGCTTTCTGACTACAAAACATATTACGTGCACGGGAAATCATCTGCTGGTGTTGTATCTCTGAAAACTTTCACTTCTTCGTCCAACAGAAGCCCCGCTGAAGGCTTAAAGAACATTGTTTTTTAAGAAGAAGAGTTGCATCCTTTTAGCAAAAGAACAAAGACATTGTAAAAAATAATTCTGTGTTCATTCCGTAATGCAAATTTTACGTGAGAAACAAAAAAACGAGGCCCGTTCAGGGCAGCGGGAAAGCAGCTGGGAAAGACGAAACCTAGAAAGGTGAAAAATACGATTTCCGTTGCCGGGACTTGAACCCGGGTCTCTCGGGTGAGAGCCGAGTATCCTGACCAACTAGACTACAACGGATTTGTTACATGGCTCTTACACTCATTCTATCAATAATTTGTGTAACGTTCTTGTAAGTCTCCACAAAGTTGCGGTATTAAATTCAAACATGTCAAAGTTTTCTTTCTTATATATGCAAACAGAAACTATGATTTAAGACAAAGATATGTTTATAACATCTTCAGTACATATGTAAAACAAGATTTTAATGAGGATGTCGTCTTCAATCTCCATCCAATTCGTTGCATTAACACCTGCTCTTATCCATATATTCATTGCTCCAATACAAATGCTGCTGCTCCTCATCAAGAAAAGCAAATCAAAAACCAAGTTCATAGCATATATAAACACACACACACACACATGATATCATAAGAATGCTGTAAGGCCTAAAAACATGGCTAGAAAATTGCCCTTTCTGCTGTTTATTTCACTTCAGCTGGCACTACTCCCTTATTCCCAATGCTGGAATTCATCAGAATCAGCAGGTTTCAGCTTAAGCCTTACTCGAAGAGATTTTCCCGACTCCAATTCCTTCCCTGATGTGATCCGTCCAGGGATCACCCGAGCAGAATACATATTCACCATTGATGCTGGCATCGGCACGCCTAGCACCCAAAAACCCTTCATTTTCGATCTGGGCAGCGATTTAACCTGGACGCAGTGCACGCCCTGCGTTAACTGTTTTCAGCAAGATTATCCCCTCTTTGATCCCAAAAAGTCCAGAACCTATAGAAAACTTCCTCAAAATCACCCCTTAACCAGATGGACCACATCTTTCGCCCGATTCAAGAACGGAGCATTCACGTTCAACATTGCGTATAGCAGCGGGCAATCGTCGACGGGCGTTGTATCAATCGACACATTCAGCTTTCCATCGCACAGGAGAGGGCCCGAGAGCATTCCAGGGGTCGTGTTCGGCTGTGCAAACAACCAACAAGGCTATTTCAGTAGCATGGTAACTGGTGTCATGGGCATGAACAGATCTCCCGTCTCGTTCATTGGCCAAATGGGCTCGTTGTCAGAGCGACGTTTCTCCTACTGCTTGCCTTCAATCGATTCCCCCGTCAAGACCATACGGCTAAGATTCGGAGGCGACATTAAGAAAACTGACGATTTACATGAAACCAGCTTCTTGAACACCAGAGACCACAGCTACAGAGTGAAATTGCTCGGCATAAGCGTCGCAGGGCGGCGTCTCCGCCTACCGTTTCGCAGTTTCTCGAAGGGCTGCACGTTAGATACAGGATGTGCAGTGAGCAGGATCGAAACTCGTGTGTATAAAGAAGTTGAGAGAGTGCTAATACAACATTTTAGTGGGTTTAATCTGACCCGACAGGCATCTGGTTCGATTGGTCCAGGAGATTTATGCTATAGTCTGCGCCCTGGATTTGGAAATTACCCGAACATGACATTTCATTTCCAGGGAGCTGATTACGGCATTGGGCCGAAAAACCTGTTTCTTTTTCGCAAGAACCGATTCTGTCTGGCCATGTTTCGGGATGAGATGACAATATTGGGTGCATATCAACAGCAAAATGTGAGGTTTGTTTATGATGTTGGCAGTCAGAAGGTGTTGTTTCGTGAGGAGGATTGCTCAAAGGATAGAGCTTGATTTATCATATGTGCTCAATGGCTTGTGGGCAGTGGGTAAATTTTTCATGTAATGAACTAATGAAGTTCTAGTGGAAGGAAATAATTAAATATTGTATCTTGGATTTCTTTTATTTTAATTAAATATTATATTGTAGCCTGTTTTTATCATTCTTATATAAAATTCGATAAACATCCACCATGAGAAATGATTGAATAGTAAAGAGCAAAGGGATATTTACATTGAGGGATGATTGGAAAAAAAAAAAAATTTAATTGCTGACACTACAAAAAAAAATATATATTATTTTCTGCATTATAAATCCTTACTATAAGTAAAAACCTATAGTAGATAATACTATCTATCATTTACAAACAAAATCGATGCGAAAACTTAAGTTTTCACAGCAGTTAATCAATATTCGTTATAGTTTTACCTATGCTCAAAATATTTGTACAGTTTTCAGTAATAGCAAATTTTTTGCCCTTACTTGCAAAAATAACTGTTAATAGCCATTACACAGTCGTGGTTAATTAATATCCGTCATAATTTTTTACTTTTAATTATGATATGAATCATATTAAAAAATCACATTTTTTCTAGTGTGAAACTCAAGCCTGTTTCTCTCATAGTGGAGCCAAGTATTCTCTCTAGTCTACAATTGATTTTCGTATGGGGTTAAACAAAGTATTTATTGGAAAATTATACTTCATATCATATCTGACCTAATTAATTTAATTATATGATAAGTATATTATATTTATTATGATTGAATTGAACAAATTGCATAACAAATATATTAAACTTATGATGTGATTAACTCAAATTTCATAAACCTCAATATGAGCTAGAATTTCCTGAATGTGCTAAACTAAGTGATTTAAATCAAAGGAACAAAATTCCACACTAGGAATGATTTCTACCACCTGTCTACATATTTTATGTTCTCTTCCCCTCTATTGGGTTTCCAAAAGAGAATTATAACATTATCATAGTTTTTAGGAGTAAATTACAATGAACTTTTTTGAAATTTGGTATACTTATAAATACATCCTTATTGTTTAAAAAATTATAAGTACTATTTTGATATTTGATGAAATTATGTAATTATCAGATGGAGTCATGAAACTATCAACTTTGCCCCTGCTATATTTTTTTCTTTTTGAAAAATATTGAAAATTTGTAAACAAATGGCACAAGTTGGGTCGAAAGTTTGGAAAAGTAAATATATATATATATATATATCTGTACTTTATATAAATGTGTGAATAATCAAATTGTTTGCTCCCATTGTGAAAAGATAAATATACCCTCATTTAAATATTATTAATTATTATATTACAAATTCTAAAATTTTTAATAATTTAGAATTCTAAATATTCTAAACCTTATCCATATAAATTTAGGATAAAGAACTTAAATCGTGAAGCATGAATGAATCCAATTACACAGAATTTTAATAACCTGTTTCTAATAGTGAATTATAAATGAGTCCAATTACACAGAGTTGTGATGCATTAAATTTTAATAACATTTACAAAAAATTATATTATAAAATTAGTTATAGAAAAAATAAAATTCTATAAGAAAAATGTTTAAGAATCTTAATTGCTCTAAACTACTCAGAGAATTAATAACATATTCAACTAAAAAAATTAATATGCCAAATAATATTTCAACACAATTACTTTGCTAGAGAAATCGTAATTATATTAAGAAAGTTTTAATATACCATGACACATTAAAATTTAAAATAAACTACACATGAATAATATATAAAATACTAATCTAAACTTAAATATATATATATATATATAAATATAATAACGAAAAAATATCAAAATTTAATTACAAATTAAAATTGATATATGGATATGATATTATTAAATTAAAATTGCTTGTGAAAATTCAAATATTGAGTGAATATCTTAGTACTTGATTTTTTTAGCATTAGATAATTTTGATGCTTTACTTTTACATCTAAAGTAAAAATATTACAACAACAAATGTGACATAAAAAATTAAGTTGTAACATAATATATTATTGGATAAGAAATAGATTATACCAATCGGTGCATAAGAAAATAAGATTAAGAAGTAATTAAACTAAAAATATATAGAATTAAATTAAAAATTGCAACATAAAGGCAAAAAATAAATTTTATACAATAATAATTCAAAACTTAGAATGTAATAAAGCATGTAAATAATACTTTGATAATATTTAAAAATTGACACTGAAATATAATTAACATTATGATCTTACAATACAAAATAAAAGTAATATTGTCCAATTAAATTATATTTTTATAATAATAATAGTCAATAAATAATTAGTTTGTAATAATTTAATGTCAGTAAATTAAAAATCAACGACATTCAAAATATAGTAAAAGAAAACATATTACATACACAAACATAATATAGCAAAATCAAACAATAGCAAAAAAAAACACAATAAGACCCACGAATAAAAATTGATCAGTTTTATTAAAATGGAATTTCTTCTAAAATCGAATAATGAATAAGTATCAAAATTTAATTACAATAAAAATTATCAATTTGATTAAATTAGAAGTGTTATTGAATTTGTTTTAAAAAAAGCTAACTGATTTATTTTATTTCAATATTAATAGGCTAAAAACACAATGTCCCCCTCCCCCTGCACCCCTAAGATATTAAGTAGTAAATTAACTAACATAATTGTAGGTCCAAACGAGACATACATAACTATTTTTATGTTTTGAAAGGTGCATAAAATTTATAACATTTGGTACCCTTATATTATTATACAGCTAACGCCCACATGACATTTTCTTTTGAATACCCAGAGGAAAAAAGTGTTATGGAACCAAAATTGCTTTTTAATATTTACGGGACTAAAAGTGAGAATCTCAAAATCAATGGACCAAATTAAAATGAAAAGGACCTAAGTTACAGACTGAAAAATGTTATCTCCCCTTATGAAAATAAGAAAAGTCAAATGGTGAGTAATATTAACATAATAACAATTGAAAGTATAAAATTCTCCATATAAATTTAGGATAAAAAACTTAAATCGTGAAGCATGAATGAGTTCAATTACACAGAATTTTAATAACCTGTTTCTAATAGTGAATCATGAATGAGTCCAATTACACAGAGTTGTGACTCATTAAATTTTAATAACATTTACAGAAAATTATATTATAAAATTAGTTATAGAAAAAATAAAATTCTATAAGAAAAATATTTAAGAATCTTAATTGCTCTAAACTACTTAGAGAATTAATAACATATTCAACTAAAAAAATTAATATGCCAAATAATATTTCAACACAATTACTTTGCTAGAAGAAATCGTAATTATATTAAGAAAGTTTTAACATACCATGATACATTAAAATTTAAAATAAACTACACATGAATAATATATAAAATACTAATCTAAACTTAAATATATATATATATATAATAACGAAAAATATCAAACTTTAATTATAAATTAAAATTGATATATAGATATGATATTATTAAATTTAAATTGCTTGTGAAAATTCAAATATTGAGTGAATCTCTTAATACTTGATTTTTTAGCATTAGATAATCTTAAATGCTTTACTTTTACATTTAGAGTAAAAATATTACAACAACAAATGTGACATAAAAAATTAAGTTGTAACATAATATATTATTGGATAAGAAATAGATTATACCAATCGGTGCATATGAAAATAAGATTAAGAAGTAATTAAACTAAAAATATATAGAATTAAATTAAAAATTGCAACATAAAGGCAAAAAATAAATTTTATACAATAATAATTCAAAATTTAGAATGTAATAAAGCATGTAAATAACACTTTGACAATATTTAAAAGTTGATACTGAAATATAATTAACATTAGGATCTTACAATACAAAATATTAGTAATATTATCCAATTAAATTATATTTTTGTAATAATAGTCAATAAATAATTAATTTGAAATAATTTAATGTCAATAAATTAAAAATCAACGATATTCAAAATATAGTAAAAGAAAACATATTACATACACAAACATAATATAGCAAAATCAAACAATAGCAAAAAGAGACAATAAAACCCACGAATAAAAATTGATCAGTTTTATTAAAATGGAATTTCTTCTAAAATCGAATAATGAATAAGTATCAAAATTTAATTACAATAAAAATTACCAATTTTATTAAATTGGAAGTGTTATTGAATTTTTTTTTAAAAAAGCTAACTGATTTATTTGATTTCAATATTAATAGGCTAAAAACGTCAGGTCCCCCAGCACCCCTAAGACATTGAGTAGTATATTAACTAACATAATTGTAGGTCCAAACGAGACATATATAACTATTTTTATGTTTTGAAAGGTGCATAAAATTTGTAACATTTGGTACCCTTGTATTATTTATACAGTTAACGCCCACATGACATTTTCTTTTGAATATCTAGAGAAAAAAGTGTGATGGAATCAAAATTGCTTTTTAATATTTACGGGACCAAAAGTGAGAATCTCAAAATCAATGGACCAAATTAAAATGAAAAGGACCTAAGTTAAAGACTGAAAAATGTTATCTCCCCTTATGAAAATAAGAAAAGTCAAATGATGAGTAAATATTAACACAATAAAGTATCAAATTTTAGAATAATTATATACTAACACATTAGTACAATTACATTTTTATATTAAGAAAATTAATAAATTTTGAGAATAAACTTAGTACATTAAAATAATAAATAAAAATTGAGTTAATTTTGTTGAAATTAGAAAACAAAGATGATAAATAAATAAGCCAATGAGATTAATATATATTTTTTAGTAATAAATTTATAAAAATAACTTAAAAGTTTAAAAAGTATGAGCACTAAAGAGAATAAAAATTGATATATGAATAGAATATTATTAAATTGAAATTGCTTATGAAAATTCAACTATTGAGTGAATCTCTTAACACTTGATTTTTTTAGTATTTGATAATCCTGAATGTTTTACTTTTACACCTATTGTTTCTTTTATAAATTAAGGTGAAATTTAAAATTTTATACAATAATATTTCAAAATTTAGAAGCTAATAAAGCATGTAAATAATGCTTTGGCAATATAAAAAAGTTGATACGAATATATGATTAACATACATTATAGGATCTTACAATATAAATATTGGTACAATGGTGCAATTTGATTATAGTTTTATAACAATAGTCAATAAATAATTAGTTTGTAATAGTATCAATAAATTAAAAATAAATGACATTCAGATATGGTAGTAAAAGAAAACATACACACATACATACAAAATGTAATAAAAAATAAAACAAAATTAAATAACAGAAAATAGGCATAATAAAACCTACAAATCAAATTGATCAATTTATTTTATTAAATTGGAATTTCTTCTATCTAAGATAAGGAGCTTTGACTAATTATTTTTATTTTAATATTAGTTTTTTGAATATCATTATTTTATATTTTCGTATTAATTGGTTTGATACATAATAATAAAATAAGCATTAGTGAATATACGAAATATAAAATTTTAATTTTGGGGAATATTTTTTTATTCAATAGTACCAATTAAATTTATAAAGTGAAACACAAATAATACAATTGAATAATTTTCTTATCATTTTAAATAATTATTATCAATTTATTTGAAAATATAATTGTATAATACTAATGTTTCTATCAAAAAAATAAAAATATGAGTAATATCATGAACCTAACATAAATGATATATTTACTTCTAAAAATATATTTGTACACGTGCATCGCACGTCATGCTTTCTAGTATATATATATCCACTTAATCCAAAAAAAATCATAAATTTTCTTAAAAATAAATAAAATTATAACTTATAATATATCCACAAGGGCATTTTGGTTAGTTCACCATAAAAAATGGATGAAACCCAAACGAAAACTAACGGATTGGACTACTTGTTGAACAACCATTAAATTAGGGAGGTATAATTTTCCAAACAATAAGAAAGTATTTATAATTATGTCAAACCTCTTGAAAGCTTACTGTAATTTTCCCTAATTTTTATATGCGAGTCTTTTGATATTTTCTATTGTCTTTACTTCATAGATATCATGAGTTCTTAAGCATCACATAAAAAATATAATCTACCCCTTATATAATTATAAAGAAGCAAATAATTATATATATAGCTTATCTAAGGCACTTTTTCCTTTTCTTTCTTTTCTTCTACCATTTATTTCATATATATCTCCAATCACAAGTAACACAAACTCTAACTTACCAACAGATGTATTCTTTGGCCTCTCAACAAAAAAAAAAAATATATTCTTTGGTGCAATTTTCTTTTCTTTATACCAGCAGTTTATGCACAAACGATGCGTGAACAAATAAGAAAAATTATGATAAAAATATTAATGTACATTAATTAGTGTGTTTAATTATGTATTTCGGTAAATTTTAATATATGACTTAATTATATCAAAGTTTAGTAGACCATTAATCATATATTTGTTAATTATGTGATCTAAAATGATATTATAGAAAGAATTAAGTAAATGCTTTATAAAATCAATTTACAGAAATACTTGATGGACGAGCGTAATCTATTTATACTATTATAAAAGAAAATGTTGTTTTCCTCTAATAATTGATGGTTATCTCATATTTTTAGGACTTTTTTTTCAACTTCTTCATAAACAAAATAGAATTTTAAGTTGAAAAGGCATATTTATTAAGATTGTCAAGGATAAAAATGAGGAGTTTGATACAAATGAAAGAGTTCTGATTTTATTTTTAACAGATTTAAGTAAAACCAAAAAAATATACAACTACAACTTGTTTTTTTTTCATGTTGTTGTTTTATTAATGTAGTACGTGTATGTGCAGTCTTTATTTAGTTACAAATCCACACCTAATTTTGTGGTATATAGTGAAGGCAAAATTGGATTAACTTAACTTTGAAAAAAGTGTTAAAATATGAAATAACTGTCATCTAATAGAGGAAAACAACTTTTCTTTTTATAATAGTATAGATAAGCAATAGAGATAGTATTTGAGTTTGAGCGCATGACCCTCCAATAGTATAGTGTCACGTCCGTTGTACGCATCATAGTATAATTTATAAATAAACAATTTAAACAACGACCAAAACCTAATTAATCATATATAACATTTTTTCCAGATTTTATCAGTGACTCTAATTAAATTCAGGCTAAAATGCATTTTTTATCAGATAACTTAGGTCATTAGTGTTTTCGTCCTTTAACTTTCTAACCTTGTATTTTGGTCCTGCATTTTTTTAATTTTCGTAATTTCAATCTTTTTTTCGCTGGAATTCACCCTTAATATCACCGATGAAGATGAACTCTGGCGAAGAAAAAGACAGAAATCGCGAAAGTTAAAAAGATATAGGATGAAAATACTATCCTACAAAGTTACAATACGAAAATGTCAAATAATCTAACTTACGGGACCAAAAATGCATTTAATCCTTAAATTTACGCCCATCAAACTTGATAAAATTAAATAAATAATATTAAAAAAAATAACAAAATGGAGCAGAAATACCCCATTTAAAATTTTAAGCAAAACCGAGATATCCCGGTTTCAAATAAAAAAATAAAAAATTAACAAAGTATTGTGTGACTTTATCGAGATAACAACGCCAATCATTTTCTTAAAATAATTATTATCAAAATATATTTTTAATTAAAAATATTAATTTTAATTTAATGATAATATTATTAATATTGTGTACAAAAAATTGACAATAATTGCGTAACTTTATTCGAACTAATTACACCAACTAATTTTTTTAATTCGATAATTATTATTAGGATGTATTTTTTATTAAAAAGTTATTTTAGTTTGATAATAAATTTAATATTTTTATTAATATTTTATATAAAGAATTGATAAAAATAATATTGAGCGTTTATTAATATTGTATACAAAAATTGACAATAATGATATTGCGTGACTTCACTCGAAGTAACAATCATATTTTGTTAAAACCGTTGTCCGAAATATACAAAAATAAAATTTTGAAGTAGTAATAAAATATGGTTTGTTAATTCAAGAAAAAAATTGATAATACTATTATTATTTAGTTCGAGTAAAGTTATGCAATTATTTTTAATTTTTTGTACATAATATTAATAATATTATCATTAAATTAAAATTAATATTTTTAATTAAAAATACATTTTGATAATAATGATTTTAACAAAATGATTGGCGTTGTTACCTCGATAAAATCACACAATACTTTGTTAATTTTTTGTACACAATATAAATAAAAATATTAAATAATTATTAAATAATAACTTAAAAGTTGTTTTATTATTAATTAATAATTAATAATTTATTTGTAAGGGGTGAAATTCCACCCTATATATGTATTTTTTTCTAAATCATAATAATTCATTATCTCATGGTATTACATGAATGAACATCAAAGAAAAGGGTGCAGAAATGGAAAGACGGTAAATTTAATTAAATAATATAAAAATAAAATTTAACAAAAAGGTGTAAATTGTAGGCCTTTAAATATAGTTCGAGTAAAGTTACGTAATTATTGTCAATTTTTTGTACACAATATTAATAATATTATCATTAAATTAATATAATATTTTTAATTAAAAATATATTTTGATAATAATTATTTTAAGAAAATGATTGGCGTTGTTATCTCAATAAAGTCACACAATACTTTGTTAATATTTTGTACGCAATATAAATAAAAATATTCAATATTAACTTAAAATTTATTTTTTTATTAATTAATAACTAAAAAAATTATAAGTATGTGCATGCATGCATGCACACATGTAGTGTGTGCATTTAATGAAGCCGGGGTCAAACACCCCGGATTCTGTGACATGATTGTTTTTTTTTTTTTTTTCACTTGAAACCGGGATATCACTTCTCGGTTTCGCCTAAATTTTAAATGGGATATTTCTGCCCCATTTTGTTAATTTTTTTTAATTTTATTTATTTAATTTTACCATCAAACTTCTTTGTTTCTGGTTGTGTTCTTTACCAGAAAAAGATATTCAGATATGTAAACGATACATGTCGATGTTTTCTTCACTAATTGCTGCATAATCAACCAGAATCCTCTGCCTTCTTTTACAGAAAACAACTTAAATCAAACTCACATCTCCTTATCAAGAAATGCAACTGAAAAACTATCAACTCCTATCTATATATATATATATATATCAGATTAAGAATGCTGTACAAAATATGCCTAAACTTGGCTACAAAATTTCCCTCTCTGCTGTTAATCTTACTTCAGCTATCACTGCTCCCTTATCGCCGGTGCCTAATTTCAGCATTGGAGGGTTTCAGCCAATATTTTCCCAACTCCAACTCTTTCCATTAGAAACTAGACTTTAATGCCAACTTCCAACAAACAAATGGGACTTCAAAATCAACCGACCGGTACTTCCCTGATACAATCTGTCCCTGGATCACCCGCTCGTCGAACTTCATATACACCATTGAGGCCAACATCGGTACGCCTAGTGCGAAAAGAGCTTCATTTTCGATCCAGGGAGTGAGTTAACATGGACGCAATGCACGCCCTGCAATAACTGTTTCGACCAAGATTATCCCCTCTTTGATCCTCCTCCTACAGAAAACTTCCCCACAATCACCCTTCTGCCCGATTCTTCAGGCGGTCTGGAAATGGCGACTCTGTGTTCTACTTACTATACGGCAGTGGAGAATCAGCACAAGGCATTGTATCAGTCGAGACTTTCAGCTTCCCATCACACGGAAAATCCTATGAAAGGATAGATGGGGTCGGTTTTGGCTGCGCAAACAAGCAGCTAGGCCGGTTCAGAAGATCCGTGACAGACATTATGGGCATGCATCGATCTCCTCTGTCCTTAATTGGCGAAATGGGCTCAAAATCAGCGCGACGTTTCTCCTACTGCCTGCCCCCTGTCGACTCCCGCATCAATACGACAATCCTAAGGTCTGGAAACAACGATAAGTCCTCTAGAGCTCTACGCCAAACTAGTTTCTTCTCTTGAGGTACAATGACTACAACTACAGTGTGAATTTATCGGATATAAGTGTTGGAGGCCGTCGTCTAAACCTTCCTAACGGCACTTTTCCTAGCGGTTGCATGCTAGACATTGGATGCAGTGGAAGTTATTTGGAGACGTGTGCGCACAATGAGGTGGTGAGAGTACTAATGCAGCATTTTAGTCGGTATAATCTGAGTCGAATAGCAGTAGGTGGTCCGAGCTCTCAATTAGGACAACTGTGCTATCGTGTGAGACGAGGATTTAGTAGTTTTCCAAACATGACATTGCATTTCCAAGGAGCCAACTTTGAGGTTAGGAGTGATCAGTTCTGCCTGACGATGTTTACGAAGGATAGGATGACGATAGTAGGTGCATTTCAGCAGCAGAATGTGAGGTTTGTTAATGATATTTGTAATCAGAAGGTGTTGTTTGGTTTGGAGTTGGTTGTGGATTGAGATGAGTTGTTCTAGTTTCCAATATGTTTGAATGTTTTATGCATAGAGAAGAGCAAAAAGTTTGAGTTTTGAAGTACGTATTTGGAGGAACAGATGCAGGAGAATTGACTTAAAATGGATGTGGAGGACGAAAACAATAAAAAAAATTCCGTTGCCGGGACTTGAACCCGGGTCTCTCGGGTGAGAGCCGAGTATCCTGACCAACTAGACTACAACGGATTTTGCTGATATTGTTATGGTAAGTTTTATAAATCCAAATACAAATTGTGAGGTGGGAATAAGGTTCCGTTGCCGGGACTCGAACCCGGGTCTCTCGGGTGAGAGCCGAGCATCCTAACCATCTAGACTACAACGGATTTGTTAGTGTTTTTATATGAGTGTTTAATCTATTAAAGAAATCTCCTCTTTGGTGTCTTTTCCTTTTTTATCTGTTCTTTATACGACGTATTGACTCTTAAACTTTGACTATATGTTACTTTTATGTGATTTATTTTAAGAATTAATGACATTTAGACCCTACCTAAAAATATTAAAGTATACATTCTCCTCAAAAAATTTTGAAATTATATTTATATCCCCAAAAAAAATTCAATGTTTACATGGTGGCCCCTTTCATTTCACAATCCACTATAATATTTTTATATTTATAAAGGAGTAAATATATATATATAAAATAAAAAAGATATAATTATAATAAAATATTATACTCAAATTATAGCCATTAGATATAAATATTACAGGAAAATATTAAATAATGCATAGAATTGAAACTTATGTGATTTGTTTGTTAAACCTTAACGGAAACAGGTCAGGCATAAACCCTAACAAAAACTAACGGAAACAGGTCAGGTGTAAATCCTAACAAAAACTAACGAAAACAAGTCAGGTGTATATCCTAACAAAAAACAAATCAAGTGTAAACTGAAACTTTTCATAGGGTTATGTGTAATTTTAAAATTTCTTTTGAAAAAAAGTATAATTTTTACGTTTTCGGAAGAGATATAGCTACAATTAACCCTTATTTTAGTACCAAATGTTGGTGTTGCGAAGATGGCCTCAATTCAATTCAGCAGATATGACTGGGAAAATGAATTACTTCATTCTAATACTTATCTCTTTATTCCAATACAAGTCTCTGATCACATATATATAATAGTTCAACAGTGACAAGCCTCTGATATCATAAAATAACAACAGCATCGTTGTAGTTTAACACGAACAAAAATGCGTAATGTTCATTTCCTCTTCTAATAAAGCACTGGAGGTATGTCGTTTTGCATGTTTTTGCTATCGTTCCGCATCATCTTGTAACCTTGTAACTCTGCATTGATGGGAAAGAAAAATGCATGAGGAGCTAGTAGAGAAAGAGTAACAAATCATAAGCATGAATAACGATGGAAATTAATAGGCACGCTACATAATAAAATTCATTTGCTCCAAGCGCATTTTGAATATGTATTCGACAAACCAATGCAATTTTCAATTACTTTAGCATCACTTATATATTAATCTCTATGAAATTCAAAAGACGAGCAGAGAAGAGAATGAGCAAAAGAGTTTAAATATCAGTCAGACAGTACTTCTGATGTGTAATTCCAGTTTTGATAATTAAAGCAGGTCACTACCCAATAAGAGGTGGCTAAAGTTGCTTTTATTCAATATCTTCTTGTATTAAATCACTCGATTTACTGTACCTGTCGACTTCTCCTGTAATGGTGTTATTTATATATCTTCTTCTCTTCTCTAAGGTCCCAACATTTAACAATCTGTGTTCAAAAGTGTGAGAAGGTTTATGTTTACTTGCCCTTTAGCACAAATGTTCCATTTCTTGAGAAAAGGATTAGGAGGCGAGAAGTTTGAATTTGAACATTGATTCTGAATCCTGATTGTGTATCTAACAGAAAATATTCAATATCTCAGTTCGTTGTAGCCCCAACAATCTTCTGTGTCAATAGTTAGAACTGTGAAATGGATTAACATTCCATCTACATGTTTGTGTTTCAGTTCCATAAACTGCAAAGCAGAGGCAGAAGTCAAAAGTGCGTACCTTCACCCTTTTCACTAGCTCCTTAGCCTTAGGATCAGTACTGAAATGATCACGTACAGGCTGCAAAACAGATGCATACGCCAAGTAAATAGACAGAAAATGAAAAAACAAGAACAATTTGAGCACGGAGATCCATTTCCTAGGGCTTTAAAGTTCAACTTTGTCTTGGTACTATAAGTCTCAGTTTCAAGACAAGGTTTCCCTAGTGGTGCTAACTATGGGACCATGTAAACTGCTACTCGGTTGATACATGATTGCCAGTTTTTTTATAAAAGACTAGGAACTTATGTACAGATTAGCCCAATAAATTTGATGATTAGTGAATCAGCAATTGGAGAAGGTAGCTGCCTATTTTATTGTACGTAACTTAAAGTGCCCATCCCATCTTTGGCAACTGCTTCGGTTATGCAAAAAGAAAAATCACTAATGTAAACCAATATTTTAGTATGACAGATAAACAGGACATGATGTAACATTAATTCTGACCTGTAGTATCCGGTTTAGTGCTTTTGCTAGAGCAGGTTTGAGATCTCCAGGATGCAGTTCACCACTTTCATAATCATTAGCTAACTCTTCAAAGGTCTTAAAGGTCCTGAAGGAGGCATGATTTTGTGTAAAAGATAGATACAAAATATTGCATAAGACTTAGCATTTGACCATACAATAAATCAGGGAGTAATACATTCAAAATTAAAAATTGTGAAAGTTCCCAGTTCCAGGACTTGGTAGCAATAGGAAGACAGCAGGACTTACTTGTCACCTCCATTCTCCGGTTTCCTCTCAATCGTGAACTCGTGGAACCACGGGAAAATGATATACTTGACGTACTCCAGGCATGGATTCTTTTCCACCACTTTTGGAGGGCAGAATGCTTTTTTAATCTTCAAATTCACATCAGCCTGTAAAATTCATTGTTATCAAATTGATAGCAGCTCAAAGGTAAAACTATTTTGAAGAATCATATTACCAAAAAAGGAACAAACAGAGGACCACAGCAACCAAAAAAATGTGTAGATGAACAATTATTAGAAGTTACTGATATTTTCCTTGTTAGGATCGGATAATACCTCTTCATCTTCCATGTAGATGGAAGATGATGGATCACTCTTTGACATCTTCTCTTGTCCTTCCTGCAAACCAGGGAGCATATCTGTATGCGAAATAAGAGACAATAACAAAAAGGAGTTACTGGATGAGAACTTTAATAGGATATCAACTTTAAATCCCAACAGTATGAATATGCTTACGATGGGACAATATAATAGGCTTATTTTTCCTTTTGATGTCATCACAGTACTCCCTTGCAAGCACATTGACTTTGCGTTGGTCCATGCCCAACTGACAGATGTCCGCCTATTTGGATAAAGCACCAATGTACTTTGAATTAAATTGACTATGGAAGTCATAATAGATCAAACTATAATAAATATACAGCAGTTATCAGGAAAACACTGGTATGCTAAGTCAATCCATAGTATAGCAAGGATCAAATAAAATGTTTATTCATGTAATGTCTGTGTCCATTAATTGTTTCAACAGCCTACCTAGATAGAAATGGGAATTAAATACTGATTCCAAATATAGCAGACACTATAAAGTTAGGGACAGGGCATCATAAATCGGGAACAAATTATACTGGAAAAGAATGCTGGTCTGCTGTGCACTAAAACTCAAATCACTGACTGAATATCAGAAGACACACAACCAGGCTGTCGATGATCTTATTACCTAACCATCTGCATAATTTATTAGCAGGGAGAAAACAAAACAACTTTCACAACAACTAAGACTTAATACTCCATGTTCATACACGGATATGAAAATTGTGCAGAATACAAACTAAACTGGATGATAGAACATCATTTTAAACATCCATTATGTTTCTCCTGAACAAAAAGATCATTGTAATTCTCAATCATATAGGTGTACAAGTATAATCAATAACTTATGCTTCATGCATAGGAAAATCAATTCTATGTGAAAAAAAGTTCACTTATTATCTGCCTAACTTAGTAAACATAAGCTAGTACACAGAGGGCCAAGAAAAGATCTCCAACATTAATATTCCTCTTAGAAATAGAACAGTATCTCTAAATTTACCCAAGCAGCAAAACATACACATATTAGCTTGTACGAAAGTCACCTTAAGAAAAAATATATCAGCACATTGCATGCATGGGTAGAAAATTTGAGCTGCAGACAATTCATCTTGCTCCGAGCGTCCCATAATTTGACAACACCTAAGTCGCCCCAAGAAGAGAAGAAAGAGATGACTCTAAATCCTTCTATAATCTATATTCAATTAAAATAGTGAACGAAGAAATATTACACCTCACTATCCTTGGAAGCTTGTTTCTCCTCGCTATGTCCATTACAAGAGGCCAGTACTCATGAGCCCGGGAGTTGATCTCTTCAGAAGACCAAAGAAATTCTACCTGACCTCCTTCAATATTCATTCCTACAGCTTTCCATATCTCAATCAGGTACTGCCCTATCACTTGAATTTTCTTCAAGTCACCACCCATTTTGTTGTTCAACTGTGCAAACCAATCTGCAATCCATATTTTCACTTTGCAGCCAGCAGAAGTGAGCTTGTTGACATTAATTGCCTTCATAACTCCCTGCTCAAAGATATAATACAAGCCACACATCAGAGATTGTCACAGATAAGAATATAACAGCATGTCTTTCAACATGTACAGATGTTTAGTCTTCCAGGGCAAAGGCATTAATTCCCTAAAGATGCAGCTTGGGAACTTAAAATGTTTCCTTGGATAAAATCACTGCCCCCATGGATAATAGATAGGTAACATAATCCTCGTCCTAGACATAGCTAGAGTTAAGCATCAGAACAAAAAAAATAGATAAAGAACAGCAATATAAGGAAATAAAAAATATATGCTAAAAGATACATCAGCAGCAGCTACATAATTCGATAGAAGAAAACACAAAAATACGGCGACGGACAACCATATCCCAGACAGAGTGAAAGTAAGTATAAATCACATATCCAACTAAAATGAGTTCCAATTTTCTTTAGATTTTGCTGTCATGTTAAAAAATTTCACATAATTAAATTAAAGAATTCGACCCAGTAAGGCAAGGGAACCAAACATCACAGATGCACACTCATTCAGGCAAGAAAACCCAAATTCATTTTGCTCTAAGAGATTACATGAAATTCTTTCAGTTAATTCCAAAGCTGATCTAATGGCTAATGAAGGAAAAAAATTCAAACGTATTACTCACTTAAATCATATAGAATTTCCTAAAGACTCAATTAAGCATCGCTCAATCAGCTTAAAGAATTACAAGAAGCACCAAAATTTCACACACACTAGAGAATACAAGTTCAACTAACTGACCCTTTTAGAATGGAAAATAGTAATAAAAAAAGAGAACTCTTCTGCGAAATAATACAAGAAAAAGAAATAAGCGACCTGAGCAATATGCATTCTGCCAGAGGGTTCAAATCCATCATAGCAAATGGGATGAGGTTTATTAGCCAACAGTCTCTCCAACTCATCCTCTTGTATACACTCTTCACCAATGCTCCTTATTATATCGAATCTCTCTTTCACGCTCAACCTGCAACAGTTTAATCCAACAATTACTCATCCATATCTCATACGTGGTACAGAGGCGAAAAGATAACACAAAATTAAACAGAAAACTGATGAAAAATTGCACATATATATAATATTGTATACAAGAAAGAGAAGATAGATTACTGGGGTTGAGCAGAAATGGAGAGGGATTGCAAAGGTTGAGTAGGTGCGGTTTCATGGCTGTTGCTGTTCTCGCTCTCCATTGCAAATGAGATTGGATCAGGGCTAGGGATTTGTGGTGAGTGATGGGTTTATGAATTTGCAACTCAAACTAGGGTTTTGGACTGCCAGCGATTGAGGGCTAAGAATCTGTTTGGCTTCAAAGACTTAAATGTAGAAAGTCAAAAAGACATCTTGTGAGTTAAGAAATGAACAAGTGCCACTCTTGATTTTTCATTATGTATGATAAAATTTAAATTTCGATAATTTTGATTTTGCATTATGTATGACAGTATGATAATGAAATTTAAATAAGTTTGTTGTATAAATAAAATTTAATTTAATAACCACTAATATCTATCTTAAATAAGACTTATTTGAGGGATATTTGCAGTAATTTCTTCTTTTATAGTGGGAGTAAGTTATAGAGAACTTTGAAAGTCAAGCGGTAGGGCATTATGCGAGTTTGGTGTGTTTGATAATAAAAGTGAAAAGTGAAAAAAAAGTTAAGTTGGAGTGTTCATGAATTTTCTCATAGTTTATAATTTTACTAATGAGCAGTGGAAGTTCAGAAGAAGTTACTTATAACTTTTGACATAATTCAGCTTAATTTAAGCAACTCAAAAGCAGAAGTTATGAAAAATTCTTGTCCGGATCAGGTTTGATCGAACCAAACCAATCATAGAAGAAGTACGATATGATTGGTCACTTTCCCTATATTGTATACCAATCACACGGCAAATGTATTACACTTGTCATATGATTGGTTCAAGTTCGGCCGAACCAGATCTGCACAAGAATTTTCCATACGTTATAAATTCAAAGATTTTCAATAACAATATGATAAGCATCTATTTTAAGCAAATGGGAACAACCTTTTACTCTGTTGCAAAATGAGGGGTTTGAGTGACTTATAAATCACAAAATTTTCTTTCCCCAGTGAAACGTCTTGTCACCTGAAAACTTCTCCAACTAGAGTGAACAAATAATTTGCAATGAGGTTTCCCGCTATCATTGCTCTCTCTCTTTCTCTCTGTCTCTTGATCTCTCAAGCTCGCCATCCCCCCCCCCCCCTCCCGGGCCCTCTCTCTCTCTCTCTCTCTCTCTCTCTCTATCTCTCTCTCTCTCTCTCTCTCACCGCGTCGCCTCACCTCGCCCCATCATGTCGTCGTCTCTCTTCTCTCTCTAGCCTTTGTTGCCACTCGCCCTTCGTGTTTGTTATCGATGTCGCTATCTCTTTCTCATTTTCTTTATCTATAAATTTATTTTTAAACAATAAGAACTTGGGTCTATCGAACCCGTCTCAGAAGTTTTGTAGTTGGGTGAGGCGAGACATAAAAAATCCAAGGTGGGATAGGTCTCGAGTCCACCTAAACTAGCCCCATTACCACCCTTAATTGTGCTTCTTTTGCAGGACTAAGATGAATTAGTAACCTAATCCGATGGGCTTGGAGAGCCAACTTGGGCTTATTCACTGTAGGAGTAGCATAATTCATCCCACTTGAAAATGGTGGGATAAGTTATCTTGGTCAGCTGTTGAAAATGGACACTGCGTGAATTTCCAATTTTTGTCAAGATATTTTCCTACCCAATTACAAATATGGCCTCTCCTTCATGTCATGTATGGCCAACAACCCACAAAAGTCAAGATAATACTTTTTAGCCATATTTACTTCTCCATATGTGATAAATAGCATTAATAGTGCATTTGTGATTGTAAGTGTGACTAGCTTGTATCTGACAATTTAATAATTTATTTACTTGAATATGCATATGTAATGATTATTTGGATGAGTGTTAAAGCCATGTTAATTACGATGTATGTAGCATTGTGTGATAAACTTGTTAAATTACATATTTGCCCACCAATAAGACAAACTAATTGTCTTATCAATCAAAGCAATTACTATTTTCTCGATTGTTGTGCCATCATAAGACCTTCTTCTTCGTCTACTACATGTGTTTGCATTCTTCTCATCCCATTAACCATTCTTGTATGTTAATAAGGGTTGTTGCATGCTCGTTTTTTCATCCTTCTTGTTGAAGAGGTAAGTATCAAATTATCTTTATTTTTTTGCACAGATAAAATTCATAAAATCCTCCTGTGTTTTGAAAAGTCGGTTGAAAACCCCCCTGTATTTTGAAAATAGGCAAAAAAAAAACCCCTATATTTTGTAAAGGTCAGCTCAACCGCCCCTCTCCGTTAAAAACACTAACGGTGTTAAATTTTTCACAAATTGACCGTTATGCCCTTACTTATTATGTATTATTCTTTATTTTAATGATCGTTGTATCTTTATTTAATATATCAGAGCCGTTAGATCTAATCAATTAATCTTAACCGTTGAATTTTAAATTTACAAAAAATCAATGGTTAGATTTAATTAATTAAAAATATATATTATAAAAAACAAATATTATTATTAATAAAATAAATTCAAAATCAAAACCCCCCTCCCCCGCCCCCCCGGGCCCCACCACCGCCTCTCCCATCCCCTGCCGCCCAAGGGGACGACGGCGACGCCGTCGCCCTTGCATTTGGGCGACTGGCCGTCGCCCAGATTCAAGGTCTGTTGCCATCGCCCAGATTCATGGGCGACCGCGGACGTCGCCCATGGTTTTTCTGGGCGACGGTCGCCGTCGCCCATTGGGTACACAGAAGGGTCCAATCTGCGGCGACAGCAGTCGCCCACAATCCTGGGCGACGGTGGTGGCCGTCGCCCAAGTTCTCTTTCTTTTTTTATTTTTTTTAACTTTTTAGTTTTGATTTTTTAATTTAAAAATAACTAAGAATTTAAATTAATTAGTTTAAAGTAATTCATTTAAATATTTTTAAATTTAAAAAAGTGTTAGATTTTAGTTTTTATACTTAATGCTTTTAATTTTAGTATTATTTGTAGTAAATAAAGATAATTTATTTAAATATTTTAATTAAATAATAATTTAAAATTAATAATATATAATTATTATATTTCATTAAGATTTATATTTGTTAAGATATATAGATCTAAAAAATAAATTTAGTATATTAATCTTTGTATTATGATAGTAATTTGATATTTCAATTTAAATTATAAATTTCAAAATTTTTATATTTTTTTATATTTTTAAGTAAATATATTAAAAAAATATTTAATTTTTTTACATAGATGAAAATGTAAAAAAAGAAAAAGCACTTAAAATAAGTCAAAAAATGCACTTAGTCAAATATATAGACCTTCATAAGGGTATTTTTGTCAAAATTGCATAGAAAATGCTAAAAAAAAAAAGGGCTAGAAATCACCCCCACTCACACAACACGTGCGTTTAGTACACCTTCCGTCAATTCATGACGGAAGGGGTGTTTTTTGCTGACTTTTATAAAACACAGGGGGGGGTTTCGCCTATTTTCAAAACACAGGGGGATTTATAGCTGATTTTTCAAAACACATGGGGGTAAAATGTATTTTAGCCTTTTTTGCACATACAATTTTTTTTTATTAACGTTTTTACCGATTATAAATTTTGTAGCTTGATTAACGATTTTACTTGGACATATATGTTTAAATATATTTCTATTTAAACATTGAAATTGCATAACGGCTCTGGAATGAATAGTTGGTTGAAGCTTTTCCCCCATTTCATTTTGGAGATTTTGTATCGAATTCGTATTATATACCAAATGTAATTTAATTCTGGCCCAGTAAGTTTGTTGTGATATAATATTTTTGGTCTATGTATACAATATTATTGGAATTATCCCATGAATAACACAAATGATTAACCGATGGGCAAGCAGTTCCACCGGTAGACCTAGAACCCATTTTGGTTCACACTATGCATCAAGCGAGGACTCTGAATTGCATACTTGCAAGTGTGGAGAACCCATTGTCTTGAGGACCTCTTGGATATCAGCTAATCCGGAAAGACGATTTCTTGCCTACTCCGGTATTAAAGTGAGTCTAGTGATTCCTATGTTTTACATACTCAGGAAAATAATGAGTATTTTCTTTACATATAAGTCTTTTTATTTAATGCACGGTTTAATGTTGGAAACATGCCAAAACTCTCTTTTGCTCAAATGAAAGGGGTCATATTGCGGGACATTCGAATGGGTTGATCCTCCAATGTGTCCTCGAGCCTTGGAGATTATCTTAGGACTACTGAAACGTATTTCGCGTTCGAATGCTAAGCTTAAGGAATTCAACGAACAACTTGTTAATGTGGAGAGTAGGCGACGACGCGCTACAAAAGTCATAATATGCCTAATGGTTGTTTAGGTGATTACAATCTTTGCATTGAAGCCCTAGGTTCTATTATGAACATGTTGAAGTTATTCATGTTTTATTATTTATGTACTTACTAATCATGTTTGCAGTGTTGCTTATGTCTAACTATCGATTTGTGTTTTACGTGGCCCAAATCAATGAATGTTAAGGATGCGTAATCGAGTTACCTTTTCTTGTTCGCCCGGTTCCTTTATGTTGGTATGAAAAAACTGAACAAGAAAATTCAAATATGACAATATATTTAAGAAAAAATACTTATAATAAAGATAATTCAACATTCCAATCCACAAAATAAAAGTATTCAATTTTAAAGCATACAAATTTAAAGAGGGGGATCAAATTCATTTTCACAATCTTGTGAAGGTGGGTGGTCGGGTGGGATATCACCGGGACTATCTTCAGAGTCACTCCTTGATGACCTCTTGAACTTTAGAATCCCTACAAAGTATCAAATAAATAATTATAAAAACAAATATAATATAATATTTTTAAAATATTTTTAAAACAATCAAACATTTTAAATTTTCTTACATGATATCCGCCGGACGAATGACATTCAATGGAGTTAACTAAGTTAAATTAGTTTAGTTAAAGATTTTAACTTGAAAGTTAACAAAATTACATTAGTGGAGTTAGGTTTTAACTTGTGAGTTAACTAAGTAAAATTAGTTTAATTGAAGATTTTAACTTGAAAGTTAACTAAGTTACATTAGTTTAGTTGCATTTTTAACTTGTGATATAACTAAGTTAAATTAGTTTAATTAAATATTTTAAGTTGAATGTTAACAAAATTACATTAGTTTAGTTGAGTTTTTAACTTGTGAGTTAACTAAGTTAAATTAGTTTAGTTAAAGATTTTAAGTTGAAAGTTAATAAAATTACATTAGTGGAGTTAGGTTTTTAACTTGTGAGTTAACTAAGTAAAATTAGTTTAATTGAAGATTTTAACTTGAAAGTTAACTAAGTTACATTAGTTTAGTTGAATTTTTAAGTTGTGATATAACTAAGTTAAATTAGTTTAGTTAAAGATTTTAAGTTGAAAGTTAACAAAATTACATTAGTTTAGTTGAGTTTTTAACTTGTGAATTAATTAAGTTAAATTAGTTTAGTTAAAGATTTTAAGTTGAAAGTTAACAAAATTACATTAGTGGAGTTAGATTTTTAACTTGTGAGAAAACTAAGTTAAATTAGCTTAATTGAAAATTTTAACTTGAAAGTTAACTAAGTTACATTAGTTGAGTTGACTTTTTAACTTGTGAGTTAACTAAGTTAAATTAGTTTAGTTAAAGTTTTTAAGTTGAAAGTTAACAAAATTACATTACTGGAGTTAGGTTTTTAACTTGTGAGTTAACTGAGTTAAATTAGCTTAATTGAAGATTTTAACTTGAAAGTTAACTAAGTTACATTAGTTTAGTTGAATTTTTAACTTGTGATATAACTAAGTTAAATTAGTTTAGTTAAAGATTTTAAGTTAAAAGTTAACAAAATTACATTGGTGGAGTTAGGTTTATAAATCCTAATCTACAATCATAACTAACAACATTCATCCAACCTCATCAATACAATTATAATTCCCATCCACCTCAATATACCAAGCACATTCTCAATATATCAACCAAATACTCAATATATTACATTGTCATACACAATTTTATATTAAACACATACTTAATATACATTTTATACCAACAAAATCATGTTTGCATTAAAATAACATTGAAATCATGCTTGCATTAAAGTACCAACAAAATCTCTGTGTCCAGTAGCATTAAAATCATGCTTCAGGAAAAGGTCAGTACTAGTGGTAACAACATACACATGCTGAACTTATGAGATGCCTGCAGTATTTCACAAGTTACAATTCTAAAGCAAACAGACCTCACGGCGGTGCCAATTGATGTTTGCATCATTCAAAAAGAGATTTTCCCAATTTCCTCAAATAATCAAACCTCTAGTATATAGAGTATACCTCCTTCAAGATAGTTTGGCGGCGGCGGTCGCGTGTGGCGGGCGGCGGTGAGCGGCTCTGAAATTGCAAGTTAACAAAAGGAAGAGAAAGAGAAGAGAGGAAAGGAGGAGAAAAAGTTAACAAAAACTAGAAAAAAAAAGTAGAAGAAAGAAAAGAGGAGAAAGAGAAGAGAGGTAAGGAGGACAAAAAGTTAACAAAAACTGGGAAAAAAAAAGAGTAGAAGAAAGAAAAGAGGAGAAAGAGAAGAGAGGAAAGGAGGAGATAAAGTACCTCACGGCGGCGGGCGGCGGCTCTGAAAGAGTTAACAAAAACTAAAAAAAAGTAGATGGGGAGGGAAAGTGTATAGTAAAAGAGGGAGCTGATGGGGGAAAAGAGGGAGCTGCAAGGGGGGAAAAATTAGATTATGAAAAAAGGGGAGGGAAAGGGGGGGGGGGGGAATTTAGAGTTATGTGAAAATGGGGAAGGAAAGTGTATAGTAAAAAAGTTAAAATATTTTTAAAATTGATAATTATTTTTAAAATTAAATGAGATAAATGATTAAAAAATATACTATTCAATTAGTAAATGAGATAAAATAATTTTAAATTAATAATTATTTTTAAAATTAAATGGGATAAATGATTTAAGATATATTTTTAATTAATAAATGAGATAAAATATTTTATAATTAATAAATATTTTTAAAATGATATGAGATAAATGATTTAAGATATACTCTTATATTAGTTAATGAGATAAAACATCATGACAAAAATCATCAAAATACATTATGTTCAATTAATAATCATCATCATCATCTTGTCTAAGTGCTTCTTCATCATCAGTCGTTTCGTATTCTTCAAAACTGTCTTCTTCCTCTTCATCATCTTTCGTTTCATTATCCTCATCAACAAAAATTTTTATGCTATTGATGTCATCTAGAGGTTGAATTTCATTTTCAATAGTAACCACTAGAACGGATTCAACTTCATCCTCCTGAAATGCAGCATTAATCTACCTTGACTCAATAGTTCGTCTAACTTTTGTTCTACATACAACCATCTAATCAACTCTATATCTTCTTAAACTAGGATATTGAGCGTAGTACACTTGGATAGTTTCTTGTGCTAGGATAAACGGCTCATCTTTCTGGTACAGACGTGTGATTTACATCAATCAAGTGATACTTCGGGTGAATCTTCACTCCTTTGGTAGGATCAATCCACACTTGAACAAAACAACATGCATATTTTGATGTTCAAATTCGTATTCAAACTGTATTACCTTATCCAACCATCCAAAAAATCAGTGTCAAAGTCTGTGTAAGAGCTTCTCACACAGACCCCGTTGTTCATAGTATTCTTCCATTCTCCATTGGTTAAAGTGTGGAAATTGTATCCATTGACAAAATTGGCTGGCCATGTAAGTACTTGTTGTGACTGACCCCATGCAAGCATCTTCAAAATCGGATCAGTAATTTGATTACTAGGATCTGTAACCTATTACATAAAAAAAATGAACGTATTGGGCCGTTTCAACAGTTCGACATTTACAATATAGAAAAACTTGTCAAAAACTTACGTAAGTTTTGAACCATGGAAAAAATTGCACTGCAACTATGCCATCAATGTCAACTATATCAACATCATGCCGCTCATACAAATCATGCAAAAAGGTCCTACAATAGTAACGAATATACTTTAATTAATAATCTAAAGATATTTATGTATTAAGAAAATAAACATATTTAATACTTACTCATAGTATGGTTGCGCTTCTGGACAATTGGCTACTATATAAGTCTCAGCAACATGTCTTTCTTTACCAGTGATGTACCTTATTATTAGGCACCGTAGGGACGTCCGGGATGATTGAAAATAGAAATGTGTTGAACTCCTTCATTGTTTAACCACCGTCATTCCTCCCAGGTCTACGCCTTTTGTAAATAACATCGGGTTCAAAATGTTTCCACGCCTCTGCATCAGATGGATGACACATAACCCCACTTTCTGTCTCATGAGTGGCATGCCAACTCATGTGCTTAGTTGTTGTAGTGGAAGCATACAACCTCTGCAATTGGGGAGTTATCGGCAAATACCGGAGTGTTGCATATGCAGTTTTTTTACGACGAGGATTTTGACCCCTGTCAGGTTTATACCTAGCTTGCTCACAAAACTTGCAAAATTCCAAATGTTTGTCTTCTTTCCAGAACAACATACAACCAGCCTTACATGCGTCAATTTTCTCAACAGATAAACCCAACTATCTTATCAACCTTTTCATACTATAATAATCACTGGGTGACGTGTGATCTCATGGCAATATTTCCCCTATTACTTGTAAATACTGATCATGACAACTCTGTGATACATTGTGTTCATATTTGATATTTACTAACCTCGCTACCGCAGATAACTGAGAGTGAGTTTTTCACCCAGCATATAATGGTTGATCTACAGCACGCACGACATCAAAAAACTTTTCAGACAATGCTCCTAAATTGTCAGCCTCATCATAATTAGAACTCGGACCAGCCTCGTTTGCATATGATTGATCGCTAGGATATGTATAATCATTGAATACATCCCCCTACGGACGAGATACAGGACCAGCTGCATCAAACACCATCCTCTGATCTCAATTCAATTGCTCATAGTTATTCCAATTTGTCATTTGATCTACAGAGTTGTCATTTGAAATTGGATGCTCACAATCCATCTGTATAGGCTTACCGTGAGATGTCCAATTGTAGTAATTTTTCCTAAAACCTTTCTTATAAAGGTCGCATGTCACCTCCTCCATGGATTTGTACTTACGATTTTTACATACACTACATGGACAACGAATTTTCTCCCCATCCATAAAATCATGTTGTGTTTTTCCCCAGTCTATAAACTCGGTGACCCCATCTATAAATTCTTTTATAAGATGACGATTACCGGGTACATTCTTCTCATACATCCACTTTCTCAATTCTCTCAACATCTTGTTCTAAAATCAACAAATATTATACATATTCATTAACATACATACATACATACATAAAAAACTAAAAATTCGAAGAATAAAATGAATATATATAAATAAAGGGATAATTTCACTTTTGGTACCCCAGGTATGGCCTTATTCACCTTTGGTACCCCCTGTTTCCATGTCATCAATGTTGATACCCAAAGTTTCCTTTTCCATCGAGCTGAGTACCTGCCGTTAGTTGACTGTCAAAGTTAACGGTCAAAGTCATTTTGGCGGGAAAATTGACAGTTTTTATCCAATTTAAGCACATGTTTGGCTACCATTTACTACACCACAAAAACTAGAGTTGAAAAAGTAAAATTGAGAATATCTTGGGAAAAAAACGAGAGGTATGAGGAGAAATCAGTTTCAATCTTACTCAAATACGAGTATGGATTCGTCTAATAAGACCATAATTAGGACATGCCCAAAACCTTCTTCCCGAATTTATTTTGGTTCAAGAAGTCTTCAATGGTAGTTCAATTCCACACTCACAATACATTACAAAAAAATTATTATTATTTTAATTTTAAAAATTAAGTAAAATTAATTTAATTTTTTCAAAAAAATTTAAAAATAATAAAACATATTAATTTTTTAGTTTAAATAATATATTGGGAGTTTTAATTAAAAATATTATTTATAGTAAATAATATAACTTTAAAAAATTATATAATTTTTGGTATTTTAAATTTAATTAGTACATTTTGTATTATGATTTTGTAATTTAAATTTTTAACTTTTAGAATTTTTAATATTTTAGGTATTTTTATATTTAGTTAAGGGATAATTTCACTTTTATTTTATATTTAGTTAAGGGATATATTTAGTAAATTAATTATGACATGCTCAAAATTTTCTTCCCGGATTTATTTTGGTCCAAGAAGTCTTCAGTGGTAGCTCAATTCCATACTCACGATACATTTTTTCCACATAAATGTTCTCATTAGACGAACCCACACTCGTATTTGAGTAAGCTTGAAACTGATTTCTCCTCATACCTCTCGTTTTTTTCCTCAAAATATTCTCAATTTTACTTTTTCAACTCTAGTTTTTGTGGTGTAGTAAATGATAGCCAAACATGTGCTTAAATTGGCAAAAAACTGCCAATTTTCCCGCCAAAATGACTTTGACCGTTAACTCTGACGGTCAACTAACGGCAGGTACTCAACTCGATGAAAAAAGGAAACTTTGGGTATTAACATTGATGACATGGAAACAGGGGGTACCAAAAGTGAAATAAGGCCATGCCTGGGGTACCAAAAGTAAAATTATCCCTATAAATAAACTAGCAAAAAATTTGTACTAACCTTAATGTAAGTCAGCTAAATATCTAAATGTGTGACTCGTTTTACTAATGTGATCATTGACGGTCTAATACAAAGATTGATTAAAAAATCGATTGTGTGGATGGAAGGAGAGAAGAGAAAGAAGTTGTTGGGTGATTATAAAAATAAGTGTGAACTAGGATGAAGGTTTTCTTATATTACAGATTTTGTAATGGATTTGCAACGGACTTTACAACGGAATGATATTTCCGTTGCAAAACATAAAGAATTTTAAAATAGTGGATTACAATTGTCACTAACATATTGCAACGGATGGATCTGTTGCAAAAATCGTTGCAAATCCAATGGCTCAATAATTAATGCCTACAGCTGTATGTACGGATTGCAACGACTTCATAGGTCGTTGCAATACCATTGGAAAATTGTCGGCAAGTTTTGCAATGGAAAATTATCTGTCGCTAAATTTGTTGCAAATCACAATATTCACTTTGCAACGACACGTTTTCTTTGCAAAGTCTGTTGCAATTTTTTTCCAACGGATTTAACTAGAATTTTCGTTGCAAAGTATGCAACGAAAGATTTCCGTTGCTAAAACTGTTGGAAGTTTGCAATGGAATTTGTCGTTGTAATATTTTGCCACGACTATTGCAACGACTTATGTTGAATGTGGGACATCTTAAAGTTAACCGAATTTTGCAACGGATAGCCCGTTACAAAATATAGTTGATAATTTGCAACAGAAGTTGCAATGAAAATGTAAAAAAATCAGAATTCGTTGTAAAATTGTAGCAAAAGTCGTTGCAAATTTGCAACAGACCAATCCGTTGAAAATGTCCATTGATATAGCCCTGTTTTTTTGTAGTGCAATACAAATAATAAGATGAGGAGATAGACTATAATATTTAAGAAACTATATTTAAGAATGCTAATCTTCATTACCAACACATGAGTCATGAGTGTCTACAAGGGGCGTATTATTAATATATATATATATATATATATGCATGTGAAAATAAGGCTACGTCATATTTTGAAGAAATCTGAAGACGAAAAAGAAATTCAAATTAAGAATTCATTGCCCAAGGCAGTAGTCGGTTACAACATATTGAAGCCAGATACGTCCTCGTCTTCGACTTTACGTTACATTACAATAAACCTTTAGTAACTTCGAATGCAACAAAAAGCCAAAGTTTGATGTAAACATACGGGCAGCCACCAAAAAATGTAACGTAACGTTATAGTTTCAAGCCATCGATCATCAACGCATATTTCGACCGACATCAATTTAGAACCTACCTGCGAGCATCAATCGGACCAACCGACCACGTTTATCTTGTGGTCATGAGAAAAACAACTCCATCAATAAGAAGTTTTTCATTCTCGTCGATACCATCAAGTTCCGCCACTGCTTCGACAACGACTGTTCGCTTATTTGGGTCACCAAATTCAGTTTCAAGCACCCTCTTTAGCGTGTCGATACGAGTGTTGACGTCTTGACAGAACGTACTGACCATATCGACCAACCTTTCAGTGGTTGCGACGTCATTGTGTTTGCGTTTCTTTGCACTACCGCTAGTTACCTTTGGGGCGGTCGAAGAGTTGGCGGTTGGATCAACATTCATGTAAGATATTGGTGCAGGACACCTTCGTTACCTGCGAATCCTTCTTCAGGATTCCATTCAGTGGTTGGAACGTAGTAATCTTATGTTCCAGCACAACCCTCGGCTTGCATAGCTTTTGCATGCACGGTCCCGTCCTTAGCTGCCTCACCCGATGCACGATTCTTTCCAAATATTTCACGCCAGGCTGGAAAATATAGGAATGACTTGTAACGCATGGACTTAGCTGATGGGTCTACCTGTGAACAGGTTCAGCCATGTAATATATAATACCAATATCGTATGGTTATTGCTATTATTATATGAAGACAGTACTTGATGTAATTGACTCTTAAATCGTTACCTTAACGTACTCTTCCCATATGCTATTTTCCTCAACCGTAATCATATTTTTGCCTTCATCCCAGCCAAATCCACTCCTTGACATCATGCTGACTAGTGTCGCGTATTGTTTTTTTTTTTCACACGTGTATTTTAGAGTTAATATGGGGTTCGACTCTTATGTCGGAATTTGGAAACGCATTAAGCATGTGACCTTCTAGTTGCATCAAATAACCATTGTGAAACCCATTATCGCACTTCCATCCACTAACAATGATGGACTTGAGAACATTTATAAGGACCTCTTCCTCCCTAGCGGGCCAAGTACGATGGCTAGTGAACTTCTCCTTGTGTCCACCACGGCGACGTTGCTTACTATTTCCTTCGTCGTCCGCAGAATTCATTGAGAATTAAGTTTGTATGTTGACTACTGCAAAGAGTAATACATGAAAACATTTAAAACAAATGTAAATTAGAAGCAAAATTAAGTTGAAAATCAATGCCTGGCTAATAAATGAACCTGAAAATCGATGAGTGACTAATATAGAACGGTAAACAATATTCAATATGAACCAACAATACATGTCAATCAGTTGGATCAAAAGCATGAATACACAATAAAAATACAGCATTGAGTATGTCAAATCAGTATTGAGCAATTCCAAATGAAGATGAGTAACTGGAAGTAAAATAGTACAGAGTTTGAGTACGGTAAATACAACAACTAACGAAACATTCATCCATTCCGGTTTGACCATCAGAATACATGTCTGATGCCATTTGGTCACGCCAGTTAGTCCAAGCTAGGTTCGTGTCAATCGTCGAAATAAACTCAGCATTAGTGTCAAAGTTAGCATCTGTTTGTTCAGGAATCTCTAACTCGACTGGGTCATCAGGCATCTCGGTACAGATGAAATTATGTAACAAGCAACATGCCATAATAATCCTATTTTGGATCTTGATTGGATAAAAAGATTGACTTATTAATATACCCCAACGAACTTTCAACAACCCAAATGTCCGTTCAATCACATTCCTAGCCGAAGAGTGCTTCAAATTGAAAAGCTCCTCTTTATTCTGAGGTCCCAGTGCACCGCGATCTCATTCTTTTATGTGATATCTAACGCCTCTATACGGGGTTAAGAAGTCATCCCCATTAGTGTAGCCATTATCACACAAGTAGTATTTCCCTAAGTAAGAAGTATTCTTTAATTAGAAAAAATAACAATCATGGACAAAGAAGGTTGTCATTGAAACTAAGAAAACGAAAGATTGTTACATTATTGGAATTCCTGTCGGGACTCTCAACCCATTACATCTAAGAAAATGAAAGATTGTTACATTATTGGAATTCCTGTCGGGACTCTCAACCCATTACGTCTGTTTATGGCACCACGCAAAATCCTACTATCAGCAGCACTCCCCTCCCAACCCGTTAAGACGTAAATAAATAGCATGCGTGTTGAATACACCTAAGACGTTAACAACAATATGTCCTTTTCTTGTACGATAACGGCCTTTGTCGGCATTTTTGGAACCCTAACATCAATATATGTGCCATCAAGTGCACCCAAACACCCCTAAGGAATAAGTATTCAAACAACCTATTAGTTTCTATAGAATAGCTAAATCCTTAAAATCAACTGAAAAAAATACTAACAAATGTAGTATATTTAATTACCTTGAACCATTTCCACCTCGAATCAACGCAATCGTCACCAATCGGAACAGGTGTTGCCAGAAATGTAGCATGGAGTTTCAAAATTGTATTCAACACTCTATGAAAACACTGGCTAACCGTACAACCCGAGCGCATGAAATCATGTTTGACAAGCCAATTTTTTTTTATGATGTGATATAATACTCAAGAAAATTGTTGTTTGTTCACTAATTGTCACGCTTTTATTATCAGTTAGGCCGCCAGTATTTTCAAAAATATAACACAATCTTCTAAAAGCATTCCTATTCATACAGAGATTCCTTAAACAAGCTAGATCCTTGTCAATAACTAGCCTACTCAAATGGTTTACTTGCGAAGGTATTCGACCATTTATGTTGTATACGATTAATACGCCGCCTACGATTACGTTGCAGGAATTGAAAAACATAGACAAAAAGTGTGAGGGCAACAACTATCTTAACCAAGATCTGTTGAACAACAATATATGCTAGGATTTGACGTCGTGTAACCATCCTACTAAGCACGATAAAAGCCAACGTTGAGGCAAGGGCTACAAAATTAATAACAAACAAATAAGTTATTTGTGCGTAATGCAGCCACAAAGGGGGAGGGGGATTACTGGTTTGACATTAAGTAGCGAATTCAGCAAAATAACATAATTTCAAAAAGTCAGAACACGACCCACACAGTTGAAGTGCATAAATGAGAAGGAACAACAAACCTCATTCGGAACTGAAGAAGTTAAGCACCATTAATGTTATTTCATGCATATTCTGGCTATTTCAAAATGTACATATCAAACAACTTATCCAGGAAATTATTCAATGAACACTGGAATATAAGTATAAAATAATAGCCAATGGTCCGTCAAAAAATAATCAGATTGGGGAAAATTGCACCGGTATAAGACTAAACCAGAGTATTACAATAAACAATAACAATTTATAAGGCATTATTTTCATCCCAAACTCAATTAAAACTGCACCAAGGTACTAGATATGTTAGTGTGGAGGTATACTCACACAAATGGTTGCAGATCTGAAGACTTCGATACACAAATATGTTACTGGTACACCGAACAATGGGTCAATCGCAGCTGCAAAAGAATAGTGCAGGAAATTAGAATAGAAAACCACACAAATCAAATAATACTATGACATCGCTCGAAGTGTTCTTGAAAATATTGCAGGCCAGAAAAAATGTATTACGTAATGGAGGAAAAATTAATTGTGAAGCTCCAAAACCATTGAAGTAAATAACTCACCTCTGTTGCCTTCAAGTGGAGAGTAGGAGTGAAAATTGAAAGAAGAGTGTATTACTATACCTGCCAACATACTTTTGGCATTAAATGCACCTGACTTTTTGGGGTTTAAATACGGAGAAATTTAAGGGTGTTTTGGTACATTCTTTTACCATATGGAGGGCAATAACGGAAAGAAAAAACAGTCATAAATGGGCATTTGTTGGTGGCTTGTAATCAACAACTTTTTGTGGCTGATTATACCCACATGAGAATCTTGACTAATGCCGGGCCAGCCCAAAGAATGACGGGCCCGGGCATTTGCTAGTAAATGCAACACAATCATTGATTGTCAAGGATATCCTGCCAAATTTGATGAAGTAAACATGGCCTTAAGGATAAGTTACATTGACACCCCCTGAGGTTAGGTCCAATTACACAAACACCCCATGTCTTTTGCAAAATTACAGCTATACCCAATGTTTTGAAACCTAGCCCGTTAATCGAACCAAAAATTGAGTGGGGTATGAGTCACTGGTTCAACCATTGGGTCAACAGTGGTCAGACCAGTAACGTCATAAATACGCATAAATAATTAATAATATTTTAAATAACATCAAATAATAAATAATATGAATATACTTAACAACCATTTTTTTAATTTCACTCTTTATCTTTGAGATTAATAGTTCAATAAGATATATAATTATAATAAAATATATTTGAAACAACTAATAAAGATCAAATACAAGAAAGAAGAAACACTGGATAATGATAACAAAGCTTAAATAATAAAAGTCAAACTACAATAAAAATTTGAAATATCCAAACTCCAAAGTATTCTAGTTTAATTCATAGAAAGATAACATAGTTAGCATTCTCAAAATACACCACAAAATTACATGATTATGCAATACATTCTTTCGAACCCTTCTCAACCATTCTTCATCCTCTCCATACATAACACCTCCTAAATTGCTATCACCCTCTCCAACTCCAATTGATGTATCATGCAAGTTAGCTTGAATGTTTGATTTTGGTGCTTTGACTAGGTTGTGCCTTTCCTTTTCCAGCACTTGGTTGTGTACCTTTGCCCCTATGTTCTTGATTTCGTATTTCTTCCATCTCATCATAATCATCCAAGTCTCCCATTTCTATAGCATGAGAACCATATGGATTCTCAGCAATATACTTTTCTTGATTTTCTTTCTTTTTTCTCAACAATTTCTTTGATAGATTGTTCCATCTGATATCTTACATCTGACGACACTTTTTGGCATGGCAATCTACCTTTCTTCCCTGCCAAATGTTGTCTCATTCGATTTATACCACCGCCAATTGACACTTTGCCGCAATACAAGCAACAAATCACTTCCTTTCCATCAATAAACTTTTCAACCACATGATTCTATGTTATATCTGTCCTGCCTCTGTATAATGGAGGAGTATATGGATGAGCTGAACTACTTGTGTCCACATTTTGTCCACGAGAAGATATTTTGTTTCTAAAGCAAGAAAGAAGAACAACATTTTGATTCTTTTTAGTTACATGAACAAAAAAAAAAAAAACAAGAAATGAAGTAATGAGCATGTTTTTATTTAACTAGAATCAAACTATTGAAAATGATTTATAATAATCTAATACGCTAGTAAAAAGGAATGAAAATGATGAGATTTCAAGTTATTTCAATCTATCTAGAAATAGTCTAATACACTAATTGACAAATTTAATATTTTCAAACTTAACATAATTAATCTAAGCTTAACAGAAACTCAGAAATAATCTTAGCTCAACACTCAACAAAAATAATATTTCCAAATTAACAGAAATACACTAAACTTAAACTTAACATTTCCATAATATAAATAATATTACATATTTAAATGAAAAGAATACATTAAATTTAAACTTAACATTTCCATAACAAAAAATCAAATACACCAAACAAGTAAACATTTCCAAAAATATTTCCATAACATTTTCCACAATTAAAAAGATCCCAGACATATAAGACTATAAGTAATGAACAATTTCCACAATTCATCACATTCTATAAAAATTGCTGCAAATCCCATCATCATCGTCGGCAGACTCGGCACAACATGTCTCCCACATTTTTTTATAAACCTTTTCAAGGACAAATGATTTAACTCATTCCAGTTTGAAATATAAAAAGGCTTTTGAAATTCACTTGAATATTTTATTAGTAATTGAAGTTTATTTACTGTGATAAGTACCTAGTTTTTGAGTGTGCAGATGTGCTCCGAGAAGTCATAAGATTCATGTTTGTGGGTTGTGATTCCTTCTGTTGGATGCTCTTTTGCAAAGTGCAGAAAAATACTAAATGCTTACCGTCTACCGAGCTGGAAAGTTGAACAACGAGAAGCTTGAGTAAAGATTTCTTGGGCCAAAGTATGGAGAAATGTGTGTTGGAGTCGTCGGAGGAAAGAGTCGCGAGTTGCTGTTAGCTGTTGTTATCTTGCTGAGAAATCAGAAATGAGGAGAGAAATGGATAGAAAATTTAGGGATTTTACCTTGTATTTATAGATGACATTGGAACGCCCGATTCACTCGACCCGGTACCGGGTCACATGGTTCAACAATTGAACCGTCGAGTCGAACGGTTCTCTAAAAAAGCGATTTTCGTTGAGCTTCGGGTTTCTGGTCTCAACCGGATCGTTTTGTGGTCGGGTGGTGGTTCGGATGGTCGGACCGTCCAGCTGGGCTGGGTTTCAAAAACATTGGCTACACCCCCTGAGGGGTGTTAGTTTAATATTTTTCAGGGGATATTAATGTAAGTTTTGCCTTTGAATAGGGGGTGTAGTCGTAATTTTACACAAAATAAGGGGTGTTTGTGTATTTTGATTTAACCTCAAGGGGTGTCACTGTAATTTACCCTACTTTTTAATTGCTGGAAGTAGGGTAAATTACAGTGACTCCCTTTGAGGTTAAATCAAAATACACAAACACATATGATCATTTTAAAGTTAGTCTTATTGTTACACAAATGAATATACATTTAATTTTATCCCACCATTACAATCAAACTAACTGAATGGACTACATTTAATCCCTCATTATTCTATCCTACTTTTAATCCCAATTTATGTATACCACAAAATAAGCAAGCCCTAAAATCATTGAATATAGAATCACTGAAATAAATTTCTGCAGATAAATGATTGTTACATATATCTCATTAGAATACGTGTTGATCATTCATATATTGTAGAGTGTCAAGCCCTATTAAGCCCATGCAGCCAACAAAACTTGGCTAGGGATGACAATTGGGCTTGGAAAAATCGGGCCCCCTACCCGGACCCATCCCTGTTGGGGCGGGTGTGGTAGATGGCTTTGGGGGGTTTGGGGCGGGGGCAGGTCCATTATGTTAAGACCCAATCGGGTTCGGAGCGGGGTATGTGATTTATACGGCCCGACCCACCTCATATTTGATATATTTTTTATTATTTATTATTCATAGGTAATACATTATTAATAAAAAAATATGGTATTATCTGTAAATCCTTAAACAATTTTCCGTATATCCAACTCTATTTAAGAAATTAAAAAATAAAAAATTAGTTGAATGTATTATTTGTATTCTATAATTCATTTTAGATAAAAAAAAATGATATTACTTAATAAAAAAATAAAAATTTAGTTGAGTATATACTTTGTCTTATACAATTCATTTTGGATTGAAAACTATGTTAAATTATTTAAATTTAAACTGATATTACTTATTAAATAAATAAGATATAGTTGAATCTATTCTTTGTATTATATATTTCAATTTAAATCGTAAAATGATATTACTTAATGAGAAAATTAATGATTTAGATGGAACATGTTGTGGCCGAAATTGGGTCAAGGGTGCCAAGAGAGCGGGCGGCCCTTGACATTCTCCCACACTTGAGATGGCGACATCCTTGGCGCCAGGGAAGTATGATAGGCTTCAATTAGAGGTAGGAATACCTTGAGGTCCGTCACCCGTTCCCAAGTATTCTCCTCGTTGCTGCATCCTATCCATTTCACCAAGTACTCAGTGGCATATAGTTTTGTTATGCTTGTGACTCGGTGATTCAGAATAAGCTTCGTCCACCCTCTTCTAGGTATTTTTCAATTCAAGTTGTGGGCGGCTCGGCTGATTGCGGGTGTCGTCCTCCTTGTCTGCTACATACTTATTCAACTGGCTCACATGGAGGACATTGTAGATCTTTCACCAGGAAGGCAACTCTACCTTCCAGGCTATCATTCGAATGTGCTTGATGACTGGTAAAGGACCAATGTGTTTCTACATCAGGCGAGTGTCTCTGCCCCTTGCCGACTTTGATATTCTCGGGCCCGGGACCTTCACCATACAAGGTCTCTCGCGATGAACTCAACGAAGCAGCGATTCTTATCTGCGTACTTTTTTATCCGTTTATGTGCTTTCTCTAGGAAACTTCGGGCTATGTCAATGCTTCGTTTCCATTCCTCAGAGAAGCTTCGAGCGAGAGGGGATCTCACACCCTATGGGGAGTCAATAGTGTGAGGGGGAGCGGTTGTTGCCCAGTGATAATTTGAAAAGCGCTCTTGTTGGTTGAAGAACTCTTTTGGGCATTGAAACACAACTGAACGACATCTAAAAGCTTCACCTAATCCTTCTGAATACCACACACAAAGTGTCGAAGATATTTCTCCAACATGGAATTGAAGCGCTCCATCTGGCCGTCAGATTGTGGATGATCGTTTAAGCTCATACTAAGTTTGGACTTGAGGAGTTTGAACAGCTCGGTCCAGAAGACGCCAGTGAAGCGGGAGTCTCGATCACTAACAATGTCTTTCGGCAGTCCCTAGTATTTGAAAACATGCTTGAAGAAGAGATGAGTTGTCCCTTCCACTGTAATGTGTTTTGGGGCTGTGATGAATGTGGCGTATTTTGACATTCGATCTACCACGACAATGATGGTACCAAAGTCTCCCACCTTTGGCAATCCTGATATGTAGTCCATGGAAACACTTTCCCACGGTCTCTTTGGGATGGGCAGTGGTTGCAACAAATCAGCCTTCTTCTGATTGTCTGTCGTGTCCTGCTGACAAATTAAGCAGGTGTGGACGTAGGTCTCCACATTGCCCCACATCTGTGGCCAATAGTAGGCCCTTTGCACCAATTCATAGGTGCGCTCTTCTCCTGGATCTCCCGTCCAAAGAGTTTTGGCATTCCGAAATAACTGATTTCCACAGGTCCCGCCCTTTCGGTTCATACAATCGGTTACCCTTGGTCATCAGAAGTCTGTCTTCCAACAAAACTGCCGAGCCTTGCACTGCTCGACCAAGTGGACCAGGCCCCGCGCAACTAGATTTTTCAGTAGTAGCTCGCGCACTCGATCTTTCACAAAGGTGGCAACAATGCTCGAGAAAAGCACTGCTACCGACCCAAACTAGCCAAATATGCACTGCGACTCAGGGCTCTGCCGCATGGTTGCTAGAGCTAGCCCGATACTTTAGCACAAAATGAAATTCTGACAGCATTTCCTATCAGCGTGCCTGCCTACTGGTCAACTTCGGTTGCAACACGAAATGATTCACATTAGTGTTTTCCATCCTGACCATGAAGGAAGAGCCCCATAAATAATGCCGTCATAGTCTAAGGCAGTGAACTGCGGTTAACAACTCTTTCTCGTGCATTGAAACGCCGTTCAACATCTTTAAGCTTATTGCTCTCAAAGGCAACTGGGTGGTCGTCTTGTATTAGAACACCTCCAAATGCGAAGTCTGGAGCATTCGTCTCCACCACAAAAGGTTTCGACATATCTGGTAAGGCCAAAATAGGATCTGTCACCATCGCCTCCTTCAGGTGTCGAAGGCCACTTGGCATTAGGGTATCCAATTCCAAGCTCCGTCTTCTTCGCCAAGTCCGTCGTGAGCCATGCTATCTCAGAGTAGCCCTTCACAAATCACCGATAATAATTGGCCAGGCCGAGGAACGAACGCAACTCATGTACATTACACGATGGCTGCCACTCCTAGATAGCTTGTACCTTCTTGGGATCCATTCGGATCCGCCCGGTCTCCACAATGTGTCCTAAGCTAATCGTCTCCTGAGCAAACGAGCACTTTGACACCTTCGCATATAACTCGTGCTCACGAAGTCTCTTCAGAACCCTCCACAAATAATGAACATGCTCGCCCAAGGTCTTGCTGTAAATAATAATATCATCCAAGTACACCACCACAACCTCATCAAGAAAACCGTGGAGTACTTGGTTCACCAAAGTGTAGAAGGTAGCTGGAGCGTTCCTCAGGCCGAAAGGCATGAAAAGGAACTCGTAAGCTCCATACCTCGTGACCACTATCGTCTTTGCCTTATCGCCCTCTTTGATCCCGACCTCAAGTTAATCTTCGTAAAGTATTTTGCCTGGCTTATACGGTCAAAGCAGTTCGCCACGAGTGGTATAGGATACTTGTTCTTCACAGTACTCTTGCTTAGAGCCCCACAGTCACAGCACATCCGTAGGGAGTCGTAGACCTTCTTCTGAAACATGACCGGCACCATACGGTGACTTCGCGGGCTTATGACGCCACTCTCCAACATATCCTTCAGTTGCGTCCTAAGCTCCACAAGCTCAAGCTGCGTCATTTTGTAATGTGCCCTGGTAGGAGGCTTTATGCCGACACCAACTCGATCTCGTGATCCACCGCCCTCTTCGGCGGTAGCTTCTGAGGCAGTTCCTCAGGCATCACGTCTTTAAACTCTTTCAACAACTTTTCCACTACACCGGGGATGGGCCTCGATGCCTTCTCAATTTCATCAATCTGAAGAGTGCACAAGTAGGATGGTTTGTTACGCTTGCGCCCCCTCTCAAACTGCATGGCCGACAAATTTCTCCCACTGGTTTGCCCGCCCAACGTAGGGATGATGCAAGGTTTGACACCCAACATCATCAATGAATTTGGATAGGGTAACACCGCCGTCCGTGTATCCCGCAAAAACTCGAGCCCGAGGATGAGCTTGAAGTCGTCCATCACGACCAACAAAAGATTGGTCTTACCTTCAAAAGGGCCAACCTTGATCAACACAGATTTCGCCACACCAGCAATGGGTTGTGCGGTCGAATTGATTGCCTTCACTCGACCAAATCCTTTCTCCAGCACAAACCCCGAGGCTCTTTACTTCAGCACTCACAAGGTAGTTGTGAGAAGCTCCAACATCGATCATGGAACGAATCGGCTTGCCATGAATCTTCACATCCACATACATCAACCTTTTCTTTCCGAAAAGTCCTAGATTGTTTCTCGTCTTTAGTCTAACTCCCATCTAGAGCCGGGCCAGTCTTCCTTGCCTGGGGAGACACCGCCTTATTTGCGGCCACTTGGGACAATGTGTTGCACCACTTAGAGATAGCACTCGGGTCGTCCTCCTCCTCCTCTGATTTGTTCCCGCCACTTGTCGTCTCGTGTAGCTCCACTGACTTTGCGGGTGGCACTTTCTCAGTATAGGTCGTCAGCACATTCAGTAGTTGTCTCTTCGGGCAATCCCGATATCGATGTGGACCATCGCACAGAAAACATCCACTACTTCTCTGTGATGCCCCTTGCTTGTTGTCCAGGGGCTTGCTCCTGCTCGAGCTCCCCTGCGAACTAGTGGGAGTGTAGGATTTCTCTTCTCCCTCACTCATGTTATAGTTATCCTTACTAGAAGAAAATTCACTATTGACTACAAATTTATTGACCATGGGCTAAAAGTATGGTAAATAATTATTATTAACTATGGTTGTTAAACAAAACTCGTTGCAAAAACCTAGATTATCCACCATGAAAACTCTTTTTACCATGGTTACGAGCCATAGCAAATATTTTTGCCATGAAAAATGTTTTAGCCACACACAAATACCACAGCCAATAACGTTGTATGACTGTGGTGAATGATTATTCACTGGCTATTTGTTTTTAAACATGGAAATTAGCCATGGTTAAATGTTAAACTTTTTCTAGTGCCTTAAAAGGTCTCGACCCTCCAGGCTTATTTTGTGCTTGGCTAGACGTCGTCTGTCTATCCCTTCAAGACTCTGGGTTGAAATTTGTTAAGCGTTCTGCCACAGCCATCACTGATCCTAAATCAGTCACCCGTTGACATTGCAACTCAAGTCGCGCCCATGGTTTTAGGCCCTTCACAAAGCTAAAGAGCTTATCATTTTCCGACATATCCCTGATGTCCAACATCAGTGCCGAAAAGGCCTTCACATATTCTCGCACGGAGGCTGCGTGTTCTAGCTTGCGTAATGCTCGTCTGGCATTATATTCGACATTCTACGAGAAGAACTGCTCATGAATAGCTTCCCGCAAAAGATCCCAAGTATCCAGGCGTAGGTGTTTGGCCTAAATCTCGGCATACTTGGTACACCACCACAGTTTGGCATCACCAGTCAGGTACATCGTCGCAGTAGACACCTTCCTCGCCTCATTGACCACGTTAGCCGCAAGGAAGTACTTCTCCATATCAAATAAGAAGTTCTCGACCTCCTTGGCATCTCTTGCCCCGCCGTAGACCTTCAGTTTGGGTATCTGAAGCCTAGCACCATTATCGTGCACAACAGGAGCGTTGCTCACCGTATGTTAGAGAATCCCAATCTGTATGGACATCTCCTCTATGTTATGCTACATCTCAATGACACCACCCTGGCCATAAGCATCGTAGACTTCATGCTGACATTCCTTCATATCGAAACTTAGCTCTGAGACTTCTTGCTCCAGTGTGACAACTTTCTCTTCAAAAATTCCGACCACCTCAGTCAACCCGGAGGTTTCGTCCTCTGGGTTTGTGATCCTTTCTTAGGGAATCTCGACCCCTCTCGGACTCTCAGGGTCTTGGTCCGACATTCTTGCGGAGTTGGATCTCGTAACCCGCCTTGGCCCCATCTGGCAACCGATGCTCTGATACCACCTCTCACGGGGCATTTTCCGCAGTGCGAGGAAAGGGAACCGTATGGCTACTAGTTCACAAAAAACGACTACTTCCGTCAACCGACAACAACACCAATCGAACTCCCACCGACGCCTCGCACAGGCCGCCGACAAGAACAGTAACAAATTTCCAACAACCGAAAGCAAGGTGCACGAAAGCAGTAAATTGAGCGCATGTTTTGCAATAAATGCAATTTTGTATTGATAGTTGAATGAAAATGAAGATTACAACAAAGATAGCCTCGGCGATCGCCATGAAGAGGATACTAGCAATGCACTACGCCAAGCTTCGAGTGGTCATTCTCCCCTATAATAGGCTTAAAAAGAAATTTTCTATTGACAACGCTAGATACTAAGAAAGCTGAAATTGCACCTCATGAGGCACACAACACCACATGACCAAAAATAAATATTACATTTGAGACTCGTGCCTAAGACTCTAAGACCTGCGGAAGCCCAGCGTCTGTCAGCAAAAATTGTTGGTCGGCCGAATGGAGCATGTTGTGGCCGAAATTACGAAGGGTGCCGAGAGTGCGAATGACCCTTGACATATGGGCAGGTTTGCAGGGCGGGTTTGGTGGGGCGGGGTGAGATATCCAGGGCGAATCTCAGGTCCGGACTAACCCGCCCCAAACCCGCCCCATTGCCATCTCTAAACTTAGCTAACCTTGGCCAATTTCTTTTTTTATATATTTAGAGTAGAAAGTCCAAAATTTGACAGGGCTTGATAATGGAATAATGATGAGTTTAACATAATTATGATTCAAAGCTAAGCCCATAAATTGATAATGAAAATAAAATGACCCTAACATGATTATGGTTGAACTTAAGTTACTAATGGCACTTAATTTCAAGGGGAAAAAAAAAAAAAAAAAGGCCCACGAAAGAATTTAAATGAAGCGGCACTTCTTCCTAATGCCATAAAATGCCATAAAAAGGCTTCATGAATCATGATGTTATAAGAAACATCATTTCATCATCTTCTTCACACGGCCAAGCCGTAGTCGTATTCACCGTTGTTTAAAAAAAAAAGTCACAATTCCTTGTGTAAAAAATAATTTTTTCGATCTCCCCACTTTTAAATATTTACTTTCTACTAGTTAGAAACGCATTATAGCAATAAAGGGCGGGTTCAAATTTACAAGTGGCAAATTTCACGGTCACGTAATTGACAAATTTATACATTCATTGAAAATTAAAACTTACATTATAATCATTTTTATATCTAAGTTTGTTTATTTGTCCTCAAATTAAGACTTGAATAAATAATTATCAAATAAGATAATGAACAACTAATTTAACAATTCAAATACTATTGAAAATTAAAAATTTGGCATAAACAATAAGTTTATTTTCGATCAATTCAGAAATTCTTTGGGCGCTCTCTACACGAATCGAAAAAATAATCTAGAGAAACTAAATTTATTTTACCTAATAGATAAAAAGAATTAAAAACTAGCAAAAGAAATAAGTTGGTCAAAAAACGATATACATAAACTAAAAATCATAACATAAAACATAAAAGCAAGAGGAATTTTGGGAAGAATTATAACCTGTTGTTGAGAAAAATCTCAAAATAACAAATTTTTCTTTTTGGCTTAATCGAAACATGTGGTTCAAACTAGTGGAGAGAGACTAAAAATGTGGATGTTGAAGAAATTATTTATTAAATAAATTAATGTGAATTTTGATTATTATTATTGTTGTTTTTGTTGTTGTTGTTGTTGTTGTTGTTGTTATTATTATTACTTTTTTAATGGGCAAGATAAATTCAGATCTAGGAGATTGCTAGGCTAATAACCCTAGATCAAAACTAAGTCCGGTCGACTGCTACGGCTCAACGGGGTCTGGCTTCGCCTCTGATCAAAACCTCATATTTTATAAAGAAATAAAATAATAATCCGAATCTAATTTAATTAAATTAAATTACTTTACAAACTCAAGAGTGATTGATGAGGTTTGAGATTAGAAAAATAATCAACATCAAAGGCGGAACTATAGAGGAGTATATCAGGAAAGAATTAAAAGAGATAATAGGTCAATAATCTATAATGCATGGACATGGACACGGACACGGACACGGTGATATGAAAAATTTTGAAATATTAGGACACAACACGACATTGACCCGGCTATATAAAATATATTTTTTTATATATTCTAAATTTTTTATAAAATTTATGCAATATGAAAAATATCAAGATAAAATATAAATTTCTAAAATTTTTACCAATATACATGACTTCAAAAATATACATAATCAGTTTATTTTAAAAAGTACGTAATGAAAATAATCTAATTATCCAAATTAGTTAAATTATCATGATCTTCTGTCAATCTTTTAGTAATTTTATCCTAAAACTTTTAGTTTGAGAAAAGTAAATTAATTTTTTTCTTTTTTATTTAGCTTAAAACTCATTTTTTTTTTAAAAAAAAAAAAAACAACCCAAAACTTTTAAAATTATAAAAAATAATTCTAAACATATCCAAAACGTGTTGGACACGTCGACAGGTGTGTCAAAAACATGTCGGACACGTCGACAGGTGTGTCCGACACCGTGTCCTTTCTCTTTCTTTTTTCAAATATTTTCGGACATGCCTACGCCGTGTCCGAGGCATGTCCAACACGTGTTCGAGGCGTATCCGAGTCGTGTCCGTGTTCAACACTGTACCAAGTAATTTTTCGAAATGTCCGTGTATTATAGTCAATAACCTTAAGATATTATTCAATCAAAATTAATGAAAAAAAATATTGTTCTTATTTATTTAAAATAAACTCTATACATAAACTCTCATCTCTTCTCATTTCGAAGGTACGAAAATTTTCATCCAACCTCTTCTTTTTTGGAATTACTAAGATCTTTAATTAATTTGAACTTCAGGTAGTTATTGAAAAATTTTCAATAACCTCTACCGTTTGCTCATACTGCAACCTACCCACCAAGGACGAAATTTATCCTAAGACCTCTCATATATTTTAAGACTACATTAGCAATCAGTTAAATTACAAAAAATCATATATTCATCATCTGACTAATCGACTCTAATCAAATCAATTTAGACAAAGAATTTTTCTGACATCTATATATATGATGAAAAACATCTTAATTTTCATTTCGAATGTATGAAATTTTCTACCCAGTCTCGTATTCTTGAGATTTATCAAACTTTCTAATTATTTTGCACGACGGAAGTTTTTTTAATTACTCTAACGTTTGTTCATACTACAAACTAACTATTAACGAAAAAATTGATCCAGGAATTAGTCATACATTTTAGAACTATATTAGTGATCTGTTACATAATAAATATTAATATATTTATGTAATTAGTTGATTCTATTCAAATTCAATTTAGATAAATAAATTTTCTTATATCTACATATATGGCGGGAGGGGGCACCTCGATGGAGAAAGAACATTGGGCTTATTTAGTAATTTAATATAAAATTAAATAAAATTAACAAAAATAATATTAAACTAAATGGAATAACAATTTCAGTACTAGTCGAACTTCTTAAGTTCGACTTTAGAATAAAAATTCTGAAATCAAACTTAAAGAGTTCGACTTCAACTTTGTAAGAGGAGTGGGATTCGAGGTGGGGGAGGGGGGGCGGTGGAAGGGAGGGAAATGGGGGGGCTTATTTATTATTTTAATTCAAAATAATATAAAACTAACACAATTAATATTTAAACAAAATAGGTAATACTAATAGTAAAAGTCGAACTCAAAGAGTTCGACTTTGCAATTCAATTTTTTTTTTATATATTTTAAGACCTCAGAAGTCGAACTTACAAAGTTCGATTTCTATAGTTGAATTTTGTAAGTTCGACCTCGAAAGCCGAACTCACGTGTTTGTTCGGTTTTTTTTCTTTTTTTTTTTAAATTGATAATTTAAAATTTATTATTAATAATTTAATAATTATAATTATAAATTTAATTAATTATATTTCTTAATAAATGTAAAATTCATATATAAAAAATACAATAATTTAATTTGCTAAAATTAATCACCCGTCATTTTAAAAATACAATAACTACAATTACAATTTTAAAATTATCATTAAGAATTTAATAATTATAATTATTTCTTAACTAGTTATAATTATTCATTATTTTATTTATTATTATTCATTAAATGTTTCAATAATAATTAGCAATAATAAATTTTAAAATTAATTTATTAAAAAAATACAGTCAAACTAATTACAAATATAATTTATTATTTGGTCCACACATTAACGCGTGAAAAACAACAAACCCAACAAAGAGAGGCTAATTTAAAACAAGTTTATTTGTAGATTGTATATCATAAATAATATTCATAATTAGTCTGATTATATTTTTTTTAATAAATTAATTTTAAAATTCACTTTTGCTAATTATTATTAAAATATTTAAGGAATAATAATGAATAAATATAATTAGTTAAGAATATAAAAATCATTCTACAGATAAACTAATTCTATCCAATTCATTCTAATTAGTTAAGAATATAAAATTCATTCTAATCAATTGGATAAAAATATGATTGTGTTGCCCCTTTGAGATTATTTAATCAAAGTAAAATCATAATTTTTATCATTCTATAGTAACAAATAATAAAATAATTCTATCGGTACCAATCTTATTTTAACTCGGTATATATTTTTTTTTTTCTAGAGTTGAAAGCGATGAATTTTATTAATATAAAACGATTACAATCGGTCCTGTCAGTATCAATATTGGACAGAGACAAATACAACAATCATATCGATAATATCACAAATTAAGATCTTGCTATTACATCAACAAATAAACCTACTATACAGTAGAAACAATATCACAAATAAACCTACTATGCAGTAGAAACAAATCATTCCACACAGGGGATTCGAACCGATGAACTCTAGGATCATGGGGCCTCAGCTTCGCCAACTAAGTTAGGTCTCATTGGCTTTAACTCGATATATCTGTTCATCACAATTTTATCCGATCCTAATGCATAAACTAGACCTTCGCAAACAATTTGAACAATCTCAACATTGTATTAATACTTTGGTTTAATTGCATAAAATCCCCCTGTATTTTAAAAACTCTGTTAAAAATCCCCTTGTGTTTTAAAAATAGGTAAAAAAATCCCCCTATGTTTTATTAAATGCAGCTTACTTGGCCCTCTCCGTTAAATGGACTTAACGGCGTTAACTTTTCCTGCATAGGACGTTATACCCTTTTTATTATATACAATTTTCTTAATTTAATAACCGTTGGATCTTCTTTGATTATATAATGGCCGTCAGATCGAATTAATTAATCACAACCGTTGGATCTTAAAAGAATCAAAGGTCTAGATTCAACAAATTATTTAATTTATCTTATATATAAATAATTTGAAAATTATATAAAATAAATTATTTATTTTATATAATAAAAAATAAAAACCCTACTCCCTACCCACCCCCACCCCCCTGCTACCCCTACCCCACTCCCGCCGCCTACCCCTCTCCCCATCCCCCCATCCCCACCGCTGCAGATAAGGGGCGACGGGGCCGTCGCCCCGAACTCTGGCGACGTCGTCGTCGCCCCTGCAGATAGGGGCGACGCCGCCCTCGCAGATGGGCATTGGGCGGCGACGACGCCGCACCCCCAAATCTGGGGACGTCGTCGTCGCCCATAACAGATCTGGGCGACGACAATGGCGCCCAGACAATAGAAACGGGCGATGACGACGCCGTTGCCCACAGCTTGGGCAACGACATCGTCGTCACCTTTTGTGCGCGAGCGGGGGCGGCGGCCATTGCCCCCAATTTTTTATAATTTTATTTAATTCTTTTAATTCTTTTCATTAAATATATGTGTTAGTTAATTAAGAATAGTTTTAGATAGTTAAATATATTTAAGAATAAATTTATTTATATTTTTATGAGGGATGAAATTGTAAAAAAAATCCTTAAAAAAATTAAGTTGACTATGGTAATTTTAAATATAATATAGGTTATTTTAGTCAATTTATGATTAAAAAAAGGTCCAAACACTTCAAAAATCAAGCTTAGATGCATTTTAAGCACGTGCACCACACCTTCCGTTAATTTCTAATGGAAAGAGGGTTTTATGCTGAATTTATTAAAATACGGATTTTTTTTTATCTATTTTCAAAACACAAGGAGGTTTTTAGTGATTTCGCAAAACACAGGGGGTAAATTGAATTTTAACCTAATACTTTTATTACTTTCAAACTCAACCCTTTATATATATATATATATATATATATATATATTACTACTTTTATTATTTTCAAAGTCAACCTTTTTTTTTCAAAAAAAAGTCAATCTTTTTTTTTATAATGGGCTACAGGGCACTTATACAAAAGGGCGAATTTACAACTATTTAAAAATTCGATTGGAATACCAGGTGTGTGATCCTCCTTTGATCTCTTTACTGCAAAATGTCTATTCTATCCTTTAATTTTCTTTGACTTATTTATTTTATTAAGATTAAGAAATTAAATAATAACAAAAATAATTATAATATATAATATATAACAACAATAATAAATGAGTTCGACTTTATTAATTTTTTATTTTTTATTTTAAAAAAATGTAAAATCGAACTCTATTACAAACAAGAAAAATATAATAGAGATGGGATGTGTCCACATCAAATTATGAGTCCTAATTTCATAGTGGTAGAGTGAAAGTAAAATTCCTCACACATTATGAGGGTATTACTCAGCTTCAAAATTGATGGGTATGCTTTCATGAATAGAATTCTTTACGAGCAAATTGGAATTTTTTAAATTTGGAACATAAACATATATCTATGATGGTAAACGATCATTCCATCTAAAAGTTTAAATTGTTAAAGAGTAAATTTATTTAATATTAATATTTTAATATGTCCCTGTCACATGCAAACTCTTGTTTGGCTTAACTGTGATACCATGTTAAACAACCACCTCATCTAAATTGATAAAGGAAAAAATCATTTAATATTTATATCTTGATAGATGGAAAGAGGGTTAATTATTGTTATGTAACAATAATGGCCATAATTGTCGGGATTAATGGATGAAACACACTTGATACGAGTGTATAATTTATTTATTTTATTAAATTTATTTAATTAGATAAAAGAGAAGAACAACAACATAAATAACTTACCAAATTAAATTCATAAAAGTAAAATAACTTTATATGTATATAAACAGGAAACAATTGATAGAGCTATCTAATTAGTTAAAAAGATGATTACCCGTGTGATGTAGCAAACATCCCACATTGGTACAGACGAGGAGCTTGAGTGACTTATAAGCCTCAATGCCTCCTCTCCCTAGCGAGACACCTTTTCAGGACCAAACCGTGAGGCTCATACAGAACCAAAGCGGACAATACCTTGCGCAACGGAGCACCGATCAAGTCGCAAGCCGCATTATTTTGGCACCATCTATGGGAACGAGGCCATGGGCTCGTCCCAAGCCCCTCGTGGGGGCTGATGATGTAGCAAACGTCTCACATCGGTTGCAGACAATGAGCTTCAGTTGCTTATAAGCCCCAATGCCTCCTCTTCCTAGCGAGACGCCTTTTCAGGACAAAACCGTGAGACTCATAAAAAGCCAAAGAGGACAATACCTCGCGCAACGGGACATCGATCAAGTCGCAAGCCGCATCACCATGGAAGAAATCGACGTATTTGAGGGTATTTTATCAATGAATATGATGGCAACTAAAAGAAATTAATCTAAGTATCTTCCACTTAATAAATAGTGTTAAAGCCATGAAGTCAGCTGCAGCAGTAAGAGAGGACCATCCAAGGGCATGTGCAGGATGAAAAGAAAATCGTGAGTGCGCTTTTTAGCATAGGAAGAAAGCACGCCTTAGTAACTCGTGCTTAATTGTTGTATCTTGTGTTTATCTAAAATACGTTTGTATAAGTTAGAGTAGCGTTTTTTGTTAGGCGGTTAATTAGTTTTAAATGATCAGTTAGTTAGTTGGTTAGGGCGGTAATTAACCGCTAATGAGCTCCTTCTATTTATAGGGCTTTTACAGTATATTTTGTACACAATTTTCGATTACAAGAAATAATAGCTCTAGAAAAGAACTTTCAGCTCACTGATTAGTTTCGCCTTTATTTGTTTGTCTTCTTGAAGCTGTAGGTTACTTTCTTGCTTTTGTCCGTAAACTTTGAAATTGCTTCACTATATGTCATCCATGGCTGGGAAGGAAGAAGGAATTGGTGGGTCGAAGACACAGAAGACCGTGAAGACCCTCAAATTGCAAAATGGGGATCACCCAAGGATGAACCTTATCTCGGTTGTACTGGATAGCCCCAATTATCTCGCGTGGAGTAGATCGATTCGTTTCTCCCTCAAAGCGAAGTCGAAGATGGGGTTCATCGATGGAACCTGTGAGTGTCCCAAGGAGGGAAAGGAGGAGATTGAGCAGTGGGAACGTGCGGACTGCATGGTAGTCTCTTGGCTGCTCAATGCCTTGTCTAAAGAAATTGTTGAAGCTTTCTTGTATGCTAGCTCTGCCAGGAATTTGTGGGTGGAATTGGAATCAAGATTTGGGGGGAGCAATGGACCATTGCTCTATCAAATTCAGAGGGAGATATCCTCATTGAGTCAAGGAGATATGACGGTATCTACGTACTATACGAAATTGAAGAAACTTTGGGATGAAATAGCATGCCTGGCACCATTACCATCTTGTACATGTGGGGTAAGCCAAATCTTGTCTGATAGAAATGAGTTTACGCAGCTTATGCAGTTCTTGATGGGGCTCGACGGTGCCTATGACCATGTCAAGAATCAAGTGTTGTTGATGGATCCCTTTCCTACGGTAAGGAGGGCATATTCAATGATCACGAGTGTGGAAAAGTAGAGGTAGGTGCATGCTGGAAACTCACAGGATGCAACAATGAATGCCAGATTCCAAGAGACAGGAAGGCAGGGACCATTTGGCTTGGGGCAGATGGACAGAAAGACACTCTACTGTGATCATTCTAATAAAGCAGGACTACGAAAGATACATGCTTCAAGATTTATGGATACCCGGAGTGGTATAAGGCTTTGATGGAACAGAAGAGAAGGAATGTTGCAGGATCTAGTGGTTCGGCCGACATTGTAACTGAGGAAGCAGAAGGGAATGCAAACTCAGGGACAAATCTTACTGAAGCCATAAGAGCGTAATTGTTGAAACTCATGCAGAAACATATGACTGTTGAACATGGAACAACCAACTTGGTCAACTATGAGGAGTTCACAGGTACCACTCTTTCACATAATGGTCATGATATTGCTGGTAAACAATGGATTATTGATAGTGGAGCCCTAGTGCACATGTGCAATACTTCGTCTATATTTCATTGTTTAAAGAAACTCAATAATCTTGCTTTTGTGAAATTACCTGATGGAGGAAGAAGACAGGTTACCCACAAAGGGGACATTCACATTGGTAATGACATAACACTGCATGATGTGCTTTATATTCCCTCGTTCAGGTGTAACTTGTTATCTGTGAATAAACTATGTACGGATGCTCCTGTAAATGTTATTTTCTCTCAAAGATGAATATGTATTGCAGGAGCTTCGGACTAAGAAGGTGTTGGCTATAGCAAGACAACTAAGCAGGTTGTACGTACTGAATAGCAGCTCGTTACACAATACTACTCCTATGATAGAGAATGACAATTCTTGTATGCTTTCTGTTGATGAAACTAGAACTACTTGGCATAAGAGATTGGGCCATGCGTCCACTGATGTATTGAGACATTTACCATTCTTGAATAAAAATGATGCGAGCACTTTACCTTTCTGCAGTGTTTGTCCACTTGCTAAGCAACATAGATTACCTTTCACTATGAGTACTTCATCCTCCTCACATCTATTTGAACTATTGCATGTGGATGTTTGGGGACCGTATAGGGATTTTTCAGTTACTAATTGTCATTTCATGCTGACATTGGTGGATGATTATAGTAGGGGAACCTGGGTGTACATGATGTCACACAAGTCTCAAACTGTGCATAAACTTAAGAACTTTTGCAATATGATTAGCACTCAATTTGATGCCAAGATTAAAACCATTAGAACAGACAATGGAACTGAATTCACTTCCAATGACTGTTAGAACTTATTCCAAGAGATGGGTATTTTGCATCAAAGAACTTGCACACACACACCACAGCAAAATGGTGTGGTTGAAAGAAAACATCAACACCTTTTGCAGGTAGCAAGAGGGTTGATGTTTGAGGCAGGATTGCCTTTGAAATTTTGGACAGAAGCCATATTAGTGGCTGCTTACCTTATCAACCGTTTACCTACTCCAGTTCTCAAATTGAGAACTCCTTATGAGATGATTCATGGGAAGCAGCCTCTGTATGACCATTTGAAGGTCTTTGGCTGCTTGTGCTATTCTACAAATGTGCTTCCAAATAAAGGGAAGTTTGATCCACAGGCACGAAAGTGTATCATGATAGGTTATGGGCATGGACAGAAGGGTTATAGACTATATGATCTTGAGGCCAAAGTTATACTAGTTCCTAGAGATGTGGTTTTTCAGGAAGATAGCTTTCCCTTTAAGGGGGATGCAGGGAACATAGAAAGTTATCCATGTCCCCTACCCTTGATGGAAAACTTAGAACAGCCTAGTGAACCAGATGAAGTAGAATAGATAGAGCACCATAGGGAAGAACAGCCTGTGGCACAGCTTAGGAGATCCCTTAGGCAGGTTGTGAGGCCTGAAAAGTATATATGTAAAGTAAGTGATGCTAGTGGGAGTCTAGAGATTGCTTCTTTATTTGCAGAACACGCTTGCTTTGTGGATTCTGTTTCTTCCTTGCAGGAACCTAAGAATTTCATGGAGGCCGTGGGCAAGGAGAAATGAAAGGATGCAATGTCTGCGGAGATTGCTGCCTTGGAAAGGAATGGAACCTGGAATGTTACCAGGCTACCAGCAGCAAAAAAATGCATAGGTTGCAGGTGGATTTACAAATTGAAACTCAAGGCAAATGGGGAAGTTGATAGGCATAAGGCTGGTCGCGAAGGGGTACAGCCAGGTGGAAGGAGTGGACTATACGGATTGTTTTGCTCCTGTAGCTAAACCAATCACTGTCAGAATTGTGTTGGCCATGGTGGCAGCAAGGGGGTGGCCTCTGCACCAGGTGGATGTAAACAATGCATTCTTACATAGGAACCTGGATGACGAGATTTACATGAAGCTACCGGAGGGTTATACAGTGCCCCCAGGGTTAGTTTGTAAGCTGGAAAAGTCTTTATATGGTTTGACACAGGCTTCAAGGCAGTAGAACCAAACTTTCACAGAGAAGGTTGGTTCGTTTGGGTTCGTTCAGTCAGAACATGACCATTGTCTATTTGTCAAACGAACTGAGGAAGGAATGAATGTTCTGTTGGTGTACGTTGATGACATTCTCATCACTGCCTCAACAGAAGAGCTGATTGGTAAGGTGAAGAAGTATTTGCATGACCTTTTTACCATTAAGGATTTAGGGGTGGCAAGATATTTCTTAGGTGTGGAGTTGGCGAGGTCGTTTGATGGTTTGTTGGCTTCACAAAGAAAGTACATTATGGATATTGTAAAGGACGTTGGGCTCTTGCATGCTAAAACAACAAAAACTCCTTTACCAGCAGGGATTAAACTTAAGGCAGCATCAGGAAAGCCTTTGGATGATCCCTCCAGGTATAGACGTCTCATAGGAAGAGTTCTATACTTGGGATTTACAAAACCAGATGTTTCTTATGCGGCGCAACAGTTAAGCCAGTTCTTGCAGTGTCTAAATACAGAACACTGGAATGCAACATTGCATTTGATCAAATATCTCAAAGGGCATGAATCAAGAGGTTTGTTTTTTCCCAACAATAATAATCTCTCACTCAAGGATTTTTATGATGCAGATTGGGCTGCTTGCACGGACACGAGGAAGTCCTTGATAGGGTTTTGTGTGTTCTTGGTGCCTACACCTATCTCATGGAGAACGAAGAAGCAAACCACCGTGTCAAGGTCCATTGCAGAGGCGGAGTACAGAAGCATGGGATCAACGGTGTGTGAGCTTACATGGATAACCTATCTCATGAAGGATTTGGGTTTGGAGGTACAAAAGCCTATTGCATTATTTTGTGACAACAAAGAGGCACTACACATTATAGCAAATCCAGTGTTTCATGAACGAACGAAACACTTGGAGATTGACTGTCATGTGGTCAGGAACAAGTCTAAAGAGGGTTTCATCAATCCAACTCACGTAGCTTCAAAGCAACAAGTAGCCGATATTTTCACTAAGGCTCTCACAGGACCTCAGTTTAGCACCATGTGCGCCAAGTTGGGCTTGGTTACATTGAACCCAAGTCCAACTTGTGGGGGGGGGCTGTTAAAGCCATGAAGTCAGCTGCAGCAGTAAGAGAGGACCATCCAGGGGCATGTTCAGGGTGAAAAGAAAATCGTGACTGTGCTTTCTAGCATAGGAAGAAAGCACGCCTTAGTAACTCGTGCTTAGTTGTTGTATCTTGTGTTTACCTAAAATACGTTTGTATAAGTTAGAGTAGCGTTTTTTGTTAGGCGATTAATTAGTTTTAAACGATCAGTTAGTTAGTTGGTTAGGGCGGTAATTAACCGCTAATGAGCTCCTTCTATTTATAGGACTTTTACTGTGTATTTTGTACACAATTTCCGATTACAAGAAATAATAGCTCTAGAAAAGAACTTTCAGCTCACTGATTCCTCCAAGAATTCTTCAATGGTGTTCTGCAAATTTACGAGAAAATGAATAATCCATCAAGCTGAGGCCCAAAAGAGCATGGGCCGCCCAGGCCCATAAGGCATGAAGTCCAAATAAATAAGGATGCAGGACCACACTCTTCGCTAGCACGTGAGTTTTGGCACCGATGTCCATATTTTTATTAACTTAAATCATATTTTTATTAAATAAATTGTATTTATTATGCAATTAATATATAATATAAAAATATAATTAATTGCAAATATTATTATATTTACTATGTACTTAATTAATTTGATCTACAATAAGGCCTTGTTCGATTGATAAGGTTGAGACTATGAGTCCCACGTGTATGTCTACTTTTTATAACAATTTATTGTTTATTTGTCTCGTTTGAACAAATTTATTGATTTAAAATATTGATACATTGAATCAGTTTTTGAATTCGAATATATTGAATGATATAATACATCGCATATTATTAATAATAACTAGTAATTTGTGGCACACCTTATGTGTGTACAACTAATTCTACAATACTATTTAAAATAAAATATTTATAAAATATTATTATTTAATATAATATATAAAATAATATATTATTATTAAATTTATAAAAAATGGTGATAAAAAATGAATGAAAATTTAAAAAAAATAACTATTAAAAAATAATGAGGAAGTGAAAGTTAGATAAAAATAAATTAAATATAAAAAAAATAGACCAAAAGGAGATACACCAAAGAAGTGCTCTCCTTTAACTATATAGTATAGATACTACGATCAATTGAACTATTTATGTGATTTTAAGGTTGAAAATAATAATAATAATAATAATAATATGGATAAATTATTATTATTATTATTATTATTATTATTATTATTATTATCAATTAAACTATTTTTGTGAATTTAAGGTTGAAACTTTGGCTGTCACTTTAACCACCCAACACAAACCAAATCAGTGTGCATTGTTGCACATAGACTAGGACTAATGTCCTCAAACTTTCTATATTGAATTTTTCTGGAACTTCCACATTTGCCACCTGAATTTGACTGGTCTGATTTTATTTCATTTTTTGATAATTCTTATTTAAGTTTAAGTTGGCTCAACAGTTGTATTATTAATTATGAGATGATTAGTTTTCAAAATAATTATAGCATTTGAATTCAAAATTTCATAATTGATTATATAAATGCAGATTGTGGTCAATTAAAAACCTGACCTAATTTAAGATTAATGAAAAATTTAAAAATTATTTAATCGGGCATAATAGGTAATTGAATGAAAATAATTACGGTGAATTAAAAACAACAAATTATAAATTATAGAAATATGATTTTAGTTGAATTTAATTTTAAAAATGATTACCCCAAATGACACATAGAATTGCACAATTATCTCTTTGTGTTGTGTGTGTGAGGTAGAGTTTTTTAGAACTAGTTTGGTACAAACTACTTTACAAATTGACAAAGATATATTTCCAATTTAGGGACCACATTTGAAATTAGAGTACTTCCCTAGTCCTTGGATTTAGAAATGATTTAATATATATGTATTCTTAAGAATTTTCATTATGTTTGGTTCTGTATTTTACATTAATTAATGAGACAAATAAAGCAAAACACCTTGAATTGTGTGTTTTACAAAAATTCATTATATTTTTATTATCTCTGAAATAATCAAAAAACAAAAACAAAGAAATCAGAATATTTGAATTTAAAGCCCACTAATAAAAAAAAAAAGTAGAAACTAGTAAAATTACCATCTATGTATTAATAGTATGACATTAGGCTAATACTCACCATTTTTCACAAGGACTTTAATCTAATATCTCACTAATGTGAATTTTTCATATTTCAACATTAATATTAAAGTTAGGTCCGTTCAACGTAATTCTTTCAATAAATCTAAAAAGGGGGCCAATGGTGCTTAGCTCAATTGGCGAAGTTAAGGCCCCATGATCCTAGAGGTCATGGTTCGAATCCCCTGCGTGGGATGATATTGTTTCTAATGTATAGTAGGTTTATTTGTTACTGTAATAGCAAGATGTTAGTTTATGCGATATTGTCGATATGATTGTTGTATTTGTCTCTTGCCATTATTGATACTGACAGAACGGATTGTAATCGCTTTATTTCAATTAATAAAATTCATCGCTTCCAACTCAAAAAAAAAAATCTAAAACGGGGAAGGAAAAATTACACATAATTTCCATCCAATGCATGAATTTCGAACGCTCTGACCAGACCAAAAAATTCTTTCTTCCCAATGACTAATAAAACTTCAATTATTACGACCAATAATTCTTCATCAAGACAAAACTATTGCAACATTATCAAAAACCCGACGATCGAAACGTAAAACTTTGTATTATCAACAAGAAAGTGTACATGATGTATATATGAGAAGCAAAATCAAGATGTTAAACAAGCAAAACAAAGGGTAACAAACTTTACCATCTATGTATACACTAAATTAAAACCCTATACAACTTAGAACAAGAACACTCTCTTCACATCCACATACATCAACCCTTTCTTTTTGAAAAGACCTAGATTGTTTCTCGTCTTTGGTCTGACTCCCATCTAGAGCCGGAGCAGTCTTCCCTGCCTGGGGAGACACCTCCTTCTTTCCGGCCACATGGGACAGTGTGTTGCACCACTTAGAGATAACACCCGGGTTGTCCTCATCCTCCTCTAATTCGTTCCCGTCACTCGTCGTCTCGTGTAGCTCCACTGACTTTGCGGGTGGCACCTTCTTAGTATAGGTCACCAGCACATTCATAGCTGTCTCTTAGGGCAATCCCGATATCGATGCGGGCCATCGCACAGAAAGCATCCACTACTTCTCTGTGACACCCCTTGCTTGTTGTCTAGGGGCTTGTTCCTGCTCGAGCTCCCCTGCGAATTGGTGGGAGTGTAGGGTTTCCTTCTCGCTCACTCTTGTTAGAGTTACCCTCACTAGAAGAAAATGCACTATTGGCTACAAATTTATTGGCCATGGACTAAAATTATGGTAAATAATTATTTATAACCATGGTTAAACAGAATCCGTTGTAAAAATCTAGATTATCCATCATGAAAACTCTTTTTTCCATGGTTATGAGCCATAGCAAATGTTTTTGTCATGACTTTTAGCCAAGACAAATGTTTTAGCCACACACAAATATCACGGCCAATAATCGTTATGAGGATATTACTCAGCTTCAAAATTGATGGGTATGCTTTCATGAATAGAATTATTTATGAGCAATTGGAAATTGTCAAACTTGGAACATAAACATATATTTACGTCGAGCTATTTTTCCGTAGGACCTTTCCTACAGAATCGTCACTTCATTAGAGTTTAAGCACCAAGTTAAGATAGATTGGTGTGGTTCCTCTACGCCTAGGACATCAGAATATCGAACCATGAGTGAAGAAAGGCATGAGAGAAAAGCCTATTGGCTAGCGATTGTGAGGCCCCAATTCTTGATTGGAAGAGACACCAAAGGCCTATGCCCTTTCATCCCTTGAATAGATAGAGAGGAGGGCGGAGCTTTTGGGTAAACGATCATCTCATCTAAAAATTTAAATTGTTAAAGAGTAAATTTATTTAATATTAATATTTTAATATGTCCCTCTCACATGCGAACTCTTGTTTGGTTTGAATATGATACCATGTTAAACGACCACCTCATTTAAAACTTAAATTTATAGAGAGGAGAACCATTTAATATTTATATCTTAATAAATGAAAATAGGGTTAATTATTGTCACGTAACAATAATGGCCATAATAGTGGATGAGACAAACTCAATACGTGCGTATAATTTAAATTTTTATTAGATTTATTTAAGTAAATAAAAGAGAAGAACAACAACATAAATAACTTACCAAGATTGATAAAATAAATTAGCTTTAAATGTATATAAACAGAAAACAATTGATAGAGCTAGCAAATTAGTTAAAAAGATGATTACCCGTGGAAGAATTGACGTATTTAAGGGTATTTTATCAATAAATATGATGGCAACTAAAAGAAATTGATATAAGTATCTCCCCCTTAATAAATAGTATAAATTTACGAAGAAAATAAATAATCGATCAAGCTGAGGCCCATAAGAGCATGGGCCGCCCAGGCCCATAAGGCATAAAGTCCAAATATATAAGGGTGCAGGCCGATACTCTTCGCTAGCACGGTGAGTTTTGGCACCGATGTCCATGTCGAGCATGAAAATTTAATTTAAATCATATTTTTTATTAAATTAATTAAATTGTATAAAATAAATTATATTCATTATGCAATTAATTATATTACTTAATTAATTTGATCAACAATAATACCTTGTTCGATTGGTAAGATTGAGAGTTTGAGTCCCACATGTATGTCTACTTCTATAACAATTTATTATTTTTTTTGTTTCATTTGAAAAAATTGTTGATTTAAAATATTGATATATTGAATCAATTTTTAAATTTGAATATACAGGATGATATAATATATCGCATACTATTAATAAAACTAGTAATTTATGGCACATCCTATGTGTGTGCAACTAATTCTACAATAAAAATAAAATATTGATTAAATATTATTATTTAATATAATATATAAAAAATAATATTATTATTAAAAATAAAAAATGGTGACAAAAAATGAATGAAAATTTAAAAAAAATAACTATTAAAGAATAATGAGAAAGTGGAAGTCAGATAAAAATAAAAAAAAAGTAAATTAAATATAAAAGAAAAAACAGACCAAAAGGAAAGAGACATCAAAGAAGTACTCTCCCTTCATATATAGTATAGATACTACGGTGAATTGAACTATTTATGTGATTTTAAGGTTGAACTATTTATTATTATTGTTATCATTATTATTATTATTATTATTATTATTATATCAATAAAACTAATTTTGTGATTTTTTTGAATAATGAGCGATGAATTATTAAATTTGAAAATACAACATCTCTTGATCTATCAGTATCAATATTAAAGTACCCAAAGGAATAATACAACATAATTCTATAAATTAAACAACTCCCTACATTCGTAGTACTCAAATTCACGATCTCTTGGTTGTAAAATCGGGCAAGAGATTATTGATCTAATTTTGTGATTTTAAGGTTGAAACTATGGGCTGTCACTTTAACCACCCAACACAAACCAAATCAGTGTGCATCATTGCACATAGACTAGGACTAATGTCCTCAAACTTTCTATATTGAATTTTTCTGGAACTTCCACATTTGCCACCTGAATTTGACTGGTCTGATTTTATTTCATTTTTTGATAATCAGAGATAATTCTTATTTAAGTTTAATTTGGCTCTGCAGTTGTATTATTAATTAATTATAAGATAATTAATTTTTTTAAAAATAATTATAACATTTGAATTCAAAATTTCATAATTGATTATATAAATGCATATTGTAGGTTAATTTAAATCCTAACTGAATTTAAGATTAACGAAAAATTAACAATTTATTTAATCGGGCGTAATAGGTAAGTGAATGAAAATAATTACGGTGAATTAAAAACAACAAATTTACATTTTTATAGAAATATGATTTTAGATTAATTTAGTTTTAAAAGTGATTACCCAAATTAATGACACATAAAATTGCAAAATTATCTCTTTGTGTTGTGTGTGTGTGAAAGAGTTTTTGAGAACTAGTTCGGTACAAACTACTTTACAAATTGACAAAGATATATTTCCAATTTAGGGACCATATTTGAAATTAGAGTACTTCCCTAGTCCTTGGAATTAGAAATCATTTGATATATGTGTTTTTAAGAATTTTTCATTATGTTTGGTTCTGTATTTTACATTAATTAATGAGAGGTGAATAAAAATAAAGCAAAACACCATTTAATAGTATGTTTTACAAAAAATCATTATATTTTCATTATCTCTGAAATAATTAAAAAACAAAAACAAAGAAATCAGAATATTTGAATTTAAAGCCAACTAATAAAGAAAAGTAGAAACTAGTAAAATTGCCATCTATGTACTAATAGCATGACATTAGGCTAAAACTCATCATTTTTCACAAGGACAATCTAATATCTCATAAATATGAATTTTTCACATTTCAACATTAGTATTAAAGTTAGATCTGATCAACATAATTCGTTCAATAAATCAAAAAAGAGAAAATTACACACAATATCCATACAATGCATGAATTTCCAACTCTCGATCAGACCAAAAAATTCTTTTTTCCCAACGACTAATAAACATCAATTATACCACCGATAATTCTTCATCAAGATAGAACTATTGCAACATTATCAGACACCCGACGATCGAAACGTAAAACTTTGTATTATCAACAAGAAAGTGTACATGATGTATATATGAGAAGCAAAATCAAGATGTTAAACAAGCAAAAAAAGAGTAACAAACTTTACCATCTATGTATACACTAATTAAAACCCTATACAACTTAGAACAAGAACACTCTCTAACCTAGAAAATGATCAAAACATTATTAACTCGGATGCTACTCTCCTCTCGGGGACAGTCCAACGGTTTGAGCTCAAGATTTTCTACAAAAGGTCTTGTGTTTTAACCTGAGTGTGTACGTTAAGAAACAACAGTTTGGGATCAAGATTTTCTACAGAAGGTCTTGTATTTTAACGTGAGTGTGTACGTTAAGAAAAAACGAAAACCAGCTAGGAGGCTGCAATTTTCTCAAAGAGGCCCAACCTATTATCAGCCAGTCTTGTCTTGTAAGCATTGTTCTTGTACTCAAACCAAGTAAACTCCTTGTACAAGCTGTCTTCCTCCCCTTCCATGAGTGAAGGCAATGGAGCTATCTTTTCACTAAGTGGTGGTCCTCCAAAGTAAATCATTGACAGCCTTGATTTTGAGCTGTTGGCCACAACCCTATGCCTTACACTCTTGAACCTCCCATTAGTCATTACCTGCAATATTATCCCCCAGTCAAAATCCATACTATGTATTATATAATTAATTTTCATAAATAATTATGTTTCCATCCCTGATTTATGATCTGTTTGTATAAATCACGCATGTCTTTTCGATAATTGCACATATACCCCCCAAAAATATCAACATCATAAAACAAGTTGTCTCTATTGTTTTTTTGTTGTCAGGGGTGATTTTTATGATTATACAAAAGATAGGGGTGGTTTGTGAACAGATCAATATTCGGGGGTCTAAGAGTAATTATTCCTAAAATAAAGGTTCAAAGAGAAAAAAAGGTGGTCGGGCCATGAAATTCACGTTATTTTGCGTTTTGTTTTTCTTTAACTGCCAGGCACTGACTTGGCTGATTGTGACGTGAAAAATCTTCTGGTCGAGGAATTTATTTGATTTTATCACGTGTGTGTCCTAATCCATTGTCAGATCATATGAAATAATAAAAGAAAGGTGTTTATGTATGTATACAATCAAGAAAAATGATTTCTATCATGTAATTAATTGAATTTTAATCTTGAAATTAATATAAAACGCGTGCATGAAACAAGGGAGGTGTCATGGGCTAGACCACATTTGACCTAAATAATTTGTAGTCAAACCTACGAAACATCAAATCATGGCAAAGTTGTAGAAAATTGTAAGAAAGTAGACTCACTCACTCACGTACGTACACGTCTCTCGAACACGCGTATAGTCTACTACTAAAATACGGTCCTAGATATTAGTTCGGACCCGTTTGATTGAATTTAAAGTAATTATATGATAAGTGCAATATATTTGTTATATGATTGATTATAGTTAAAAAAAATGATCCATCACAATTGACCTGTGATAGAGTTGATTCAATCAAATTTGATTCGGTCAAGAACTTCTTTTTTATTTATACAATATTTTCTTACGTGGTTGACTGGTATTAATTTGTTCATACCTAAGTAATTAATAATAATTATAAAAAAGAAAAGAAAGGGAATATTCTGGTGGTATTGGTGTACCTGCAACGAGTCGCCAACATTGATGAAGAATGAATTTTGATCGGGCGGGACGGGGATCCAACTCCCATCTTTGAGTGAGATTTGAAGACCCGAAGTGTTGTTGGATCTGAGAACAGAAATGATTTGCGGGTCGGTGTGTTCCCCGAACCCGATTAGATTCCTGCCGTTGGATTGGTCTTGGAGCTGGGGGCATGGAGGGTAGTGATTCAGCCTGAAAACAGAGTCGCTCTTCTCATCCATCAGAAGTTTACTAAAAGCGTTTCTTGGCTGAATCTTCAACCCATCCGCCAGCATTTCAAGAATCTCGCACGCCATTCTCCTCACAGCGAAAACGTACTCATTCACAACACGACTTTAAGAAACAACAGAGAGAGAAAACAAAACTGTCAGGAGGAAAGACTCGGGTTTTTCAAGCTGAACGAAGAAGCGTGCTTCTGATTTCAAGAAAACTCACCGGAAATTTTCTGCAGCTTCACCGAAAATGGAGGCGAACTTCTGGTAACCCGGCTGAGTGTTGGTGGTGAGGAGCAAGTATTCGACCCAACCCACATCGCCATTCGGGCCGATCCTCTTGTCGCCGTATCCAAACGGGTCGGGCGGCCCGGCTTTCGCTTTGTCAGAGAGGGGCAAGGAGAAGAATCTAGCAGCTTCGGATTCCAATTCTTTGATTAAGTGAATGGGGACGCCATGATTGACTACTTTAAAGAACCCGAACTCTTCACAGGCGTTGACGAGCTGGGCTTTGGAGTCGGGTTTGGATAGGTCCACCAATGGGATACCCGGGAAGAACGCGGCCGTGCAGTTCTTGGTTATGGAGAAGTGCTCGAAAGCGGGTTTTGAGAGAACCACCATTGGTTATAATTAGGGGATGAGAATTGCAGAGATTTTTGGCAATGGTTTTTGAAGTCGTGGGAGATGGCTGAGGTGTGTGTGTATATATATACTTATATATGAACACATGGCCTTGAGAGCTGCTTCTCTATTTATAGGCAGTCGGGGGGGGTGGGGTGGGGTGGGGGGAGGGGGGGGCGTTGGAATTGATTTTGTGAAGAAAAAAGTCAATAGGAAGAATAATAAGGGAGAAGACGAGAGTCGTCAGTGCCTGAAAAGTGAAGGTAAATTTAGTTAGGATGGTAAGTGCAATATTGCTTACTCCAAGTGTCTGAAACTACTTACTCAGGGACGGTCCCAACCGTGGGACGTAGGGACACGTCTTAATTTCTAGATGCAATTTATTAAATTGAGATAATTGTAGGGTAAATTACATTCCTCCCATGAGATTTGACATAATTATAAATGTCCCTATGAAGTTTGCAATTTTTAACCAAAGACCTAAAATTGACCATTTTTTTCTTGAGTTTTTTTCATAAAATTGTAGAAAAATCAGCCAAGGCAAATTGCATTATTGTTCTTCTATGTAAAAAACTTAAAAAGCATCTCCTTGCGCATTGTAGTCCAAATTTTTTAAAGAATTAAATAAAAAATAATTCAGTGTATAAGGGCATTTTGGTCAGTTCAACCATAAAAATAGATGGAAATGGATTATTTGTTAGACGGTTACAAATCTCAGGGGGATATTTGTAATTTTTCAAACAACGAGGGGGTATTTACAATTATGCCAAACCTCAGAGGAGGTAGCTATAATTTACCCATAATTATATTTACGCTCGTGAGTTAAGTATTTTCTCCGTGTACATTATTTGGCAAGTCACAAACACCCCTGATCTATAAATTGTAACACTATTTGCACAATCATTCATTTCTTTTGCGTAATTATAGAAATCACCACTGACACCAAAAAGTGAGAATAGTTTGGGTAATGATGTTGACGTTTCTGGGAGTGTATTTGTAATTTTTTAAAACAATAAGGGTGGTATATGTAAATGATGTTGATGTTTCTGATAAGTATACGTGTAATTTTTCACGTAGGGTGATTTGTGTAAATAGACTATAGGTCAATGGACATTAATGTAATTTTTTTATTAAACACCTGTTTCCATGGACCTCTTAAGGAGAATTGCGCCTGTGTCAGTGGTGAGTTGATTGTGTGGTGAACTATTAAAAGAATTAGTTTTGTAACTACTTTATCTAATTTTTGGAAGTCGTTTTTCTATGTTTATCTTTCCCTTTGTCGTGTTTTTTCTTGATTTATTCTCTTTATTTTTCTTGAACTGAGAGAATATGATGTCAAGTACGATATAAGTATAAGAAGAATATGACATATGCACAAGGGGTGGATAAAAAACCCCAGTAAAAAATTAAATCGAACAGAAAAATGAGGAAAAAAGAGATATAAATCTTTTTAAAATATTAAAGTAGGAGTTTGGAGGACGTGATAAATAATTATGTATTAATTATACTATATTTGCATAAATTGTTTGGGTTGCGTAAATAGGTTGATTGAGTTATTGAACTCTAACACTAATTAGTATCGGGCTGATTTGAATTAGAAATGAGTCACCGTAATGCAAAATAAACACCTTATTTGGGTATTGGGTGTATTGAGTTAGTTGATTATTCAACCTAATAATTAAAAGAAGCCTAAGAGAATAAAATAAAGAGAGAAGCACACCATTTCGGACTGAAATTTTCATATACAGTAAAATCTCTATAAATTAATAATGTTGGGACCAGGTATTTTTATTAATTTAAAGATGTATTAATTAATCGATGAATTAATAATTTATTAATTTAAAGAGATTTTTTCTGATTCAACAAACTTACATTGTTTTTCATGAATAAAACATATATATTGTATTGACTAAATGAATAATGTTCATGTACAATTTGACTAATAAGTATAATACATCGCCCTTAAAAATAAAGTAAAGTTCATTGTAGTACGCCGTACTAGTTAAAATCATCAATTGGATTATCCAAGTGAAAATTATACATGTTAAGAAGTCCAAAGTTTAGAAAAAATTGTAGCTAGTGTTATTGAAACTCATATTGAGTATGAAACTGAAGATGATACAATGTTTTTGCTACCAATTACTCGAAAGGAAGCACTCATACCGGTAATAACTTTTCACAATTTTTTGTTGCAGTATGAGAACGCAACACTGGAGCTTTTGGATACAACAAGAAAAATTAGAGATGAAATACAGTTAGATTTAAATTTTTTAAAAAATAAAATAACAATAAAATCATATTTTATTAAATTGTCCCAATTATATTTGTAATATTATAGAATTATTAATTTATAATATTGAAAAGACCATAAGTTTATATAAGGGCCTTTCAAAATATTATTATCTTATTAATTTATTGAAATTATTAATTTAGACCTTCGACCCAAATTGAAATCGAAAAAAATATTATTTTAAAGAGATTATTAATTTATCGAGTATTAATTTATAGAGGTTCTATTATATATGAATCACATATCAAAGCATTTAATAATGAGAGTTAACCAGTGTCAGCAACTTACACATATTGGGCATGAAAGTAATTAGTGGTGCATAATTACCCCATATTGGTTGTGAAAGTAACAAATGATAAAGATCCACGATGAGGCCTAACTCAATTGGTGGAGTTGAGATTCTATGATTTTAAGATTATGGGTTTAAACTCTACAAATATGTGGAATGTTATCATAGTTTAATAGTAGGTGTCGTTCTACTTTAATAATAGATATGATTGTTATAGTTGTCGTTTTAAATATAAATTTTTGACATGAATGATTGTAACTGATTTATTTAAACAAATAATAGTTTATCGTTTTTATTTCCGAAAAAAGGAAAAAAAAGATACAGATTAAGCTGAATCAGTTGTCAGTACAATATAATATTGTAGTTTATATAACCTAATTTTTGTTGTTTATATTTATGTATCGAAAACGTATAACAATTTTTCTCACTATAAATATACTAACCAGTCATACTACGAATAACTTATGTACGTGATGTGGGATCCACCCACTGACTGATGAAATTACTAAAATGCCCATCATATAATCATGATAACATTCCACTTCAAGGATCGGCGCATTTTCTTATGGGGTTGACCATATCAGAATTAATGATATCATTCTATATGTTGGCCGTTCGACGCACAAAAATCGACAGTTTACGGCCGTTCACGCCATGTGACTAGTCCAACTGCATTTAACTTATAAATACGTCGACCCTCGGTTTTCAAATTTGTTATGTTGTTCATGCATTTAATGTACTAATTTTATCTGACGTAGACATTGGAAGACAGTAATTGGGACTTAACCAATGTATTTGCGACCTGTGATAGTACCAAAAAGACTTTGAAAAAGACATATCGTACAAGATTTTGCTATAATTATATTTACACCTCATAACATGTCGTTTATTTACATAAATTATTCTTACTTTTTAAATATTTATACATATAGCCACAAAAAACTTCGACATCTACACAAATCACCCCACTTTTTAAAAAATTATACCCCCTCCCCCGAAAAAAAAAAGATTAATATCATTACACAAACTACCCATACTTTTTTATAATTTCTATAATTATACAAATAGATAAAAATAATTTGTGTCAATAGAACATAAATTAGAATTTTAAATGTAATTGTTCCTAAGATTTAAAAACCTAAAAACAGACCAAGACCAACAACAACATTAGCCTAAAAAAAAAACTCTAAACCAAACTCACATCAGTGCATAATATTATAATGTAATGAATCACAGTCATCTTAAATTATAGAACAACCACATTGAGCTCATATATAATTGGATGAATATATATGAGTGGGGCAACACCGACAATGAGAAAGAATAGCGATTATTGGCAGTTAAGATAGTAATAGGCTGCAAATTCTTTAATGTACGTTTTCAATTAATAATATAAATCCGCCAAACGACTTCTCCTCATACAATTTTCTCATTGTTTCGCATGACGAAAACTACCTTACGGATAAGATATGCTCAAATCTGACACATGACGTATTCACGTTAATCAACTCGAGACGTAATTCCTAATTTATATTGTGAGTTCGAATTTCACGAATATAGATATATATTTATTTTTATAATAATTTATTAATTTATATTTTATTTGAACGTATTTATTAATTTAGATAATTAATTTATTGAATAGAAAAAATTATTTTTCTGGTCTCATATCTTTGGGTCATTTTGATTTGATCCCATATGTTACATTTGTCTCACATTTAATCCCATTTGTTCAATTTTGTTCCAAACAGCATTTTTCGTCAAATTGTTAACGGAGCTGTCGAGTTTGTTATTGCGTCAAAACTCTATCAGTTGACCGCTCCGTTAATAATTTAACGAAAAATATTATTTGGGATCAAATTTGACAAAAATTTGAATAAATAGGACTAAATATGAAATAAATGTAACAAATGGGACCAAATCAGAAAATGACCTAAGATATAAAACCAAAAATGGATTTTTTTTATTGAATAATATAACGAATCTTATGCTATAAAGAAAAAATCGAAACGTAATTATCAGCAAGAAAAATTAAAATATGTATCCGAAATTTGAACATGAAACGTGCCGTATGCACATGGAAATGGTATAATTTTGGATGCAATGTATCTGAGCATGAATTACAAACATATGCAAACTTGAATGGTAGTCCATACCACGTACCCTTCTCTTTCGATGTCTCCTATAAATGGAACATAATCGGCACTGCAAATTTGAGACCCATCGAATATGTGAGTATTTTTTTTTTTAATGTGAGTTTTTATAATATTTTAATTGAATCGATGTATTGTGTTATTTAATTATTGAAATATTAATATAATTATGTAGTTACTGTTTAAAAAAAGTTGCCCCAATTAATTAACCACGTGCTGTTCACACTGTCTCTTGCAAAAAAGCATGTCTTATGTTTTTTTTTAATTTCTTTTAGTGACAAATATATTAATTAAAGCACCAAAATGGTAGCATTTTTTTTTAATTATTTTAATATGCATTTTCTTTACCGAAATTCAAATTTAAATGTAGTTGTTTCTTAGTTTTATCTCTAACATTAAACGCGGATGTTGATGGAAATGGGATTTTTTTTATGCCGTTTATTTAAATAATATTAAGACGGGTATTTGATGCCAGTGGAGATATTTTATTGTAGAATTAATGATTCGGTAATATATACCAGTACATGTGTCATACTCAAATGTATGTGCAAAATAAATTTAAGATTTAAAAAATAATTATTATTTTAAAAATATATTAATAGATAATAAAATATTAAAAAATATGATAAAATATTGAAGAAAAATGGGAGAAGAAAAAAGGATGTAGAAGTTGAGAGGAGAGAAACCGAGGAGTTGAGAGGGCAGAGAAAAATAACAAATTGAGAAGAGAAAAATAATTACATATTAAAATAATAAAAGATTGCCAGACCATAAAATTGAAGACACCAATTTTAGGGATACATGTTGAGTATATAAATTTTAGGGTGAACAATCTCCTCTAATGTTTGATTTAATTATACATAGACCTTCTTTGGATAGATAAATTCACTAGGAAAAAAATTAATATTAACCATATTTTTAATGGTCATGGCTAAAAACCGTGGTAAATAACTATTATTAACTATGGCTAAATAAAAATCGATGCAAAAACCAGTTTTTTCATCATGAAAAACTTATTTGCCACGGCTTTTAGTCGTGGTAAAAATATTCGCCATGGCTTTTAGCCATGACAAATATTTTAGCCATCCTCGTAAAAACCACGGCCGACAAATGTTTTCGCCTTCCTCCAATTGACTGAATGAAAATCCATACGTATTATTGATTTATTGCAAGTCAGACAAATCTCTTATGCCCAATCAATAAATATTGGTTAGTAATAAGTTATTCATAGGTAAATATGGATTTTTATTCAATTTTTCGGTAATATTTACAAATTTGATAAATTATGACTAACAGAATAATATATTTATTGGGCGAAAATAAACGTCAGGAGTACTAATTGTAATTTTCAAACCATAAAAAATCTATATTGAATTACACCAAACTTTAAGAAAGATAATATAATTAATTATCCCAAAAAATTATTTCAAAAAAATTAATATTTCTATTTAGGACATTGTAGCACGGCCATGATGCATCCGTAAAACCTACACCTCATGAACTTTGGATAAGATTATTACATTTTTCGGATAAGAACACAAGCAAAAGAATGTTGCAACTATATATGATTTTTATTTTTATTTATTTATTATTATTATTATTTTTTTTGAAAAGAACTATGTATGAATCTCAATTCTCAAACTTCATCTGAAAAAAACTATGGGTTTAATGCAATTTACCCCCTGTAATATTGCAAATGAGCAAATTATCACATGTGGAAAAAAAATAGCAATTTACCCCCCTATGTTTTCCAAAATGAAGCAATTAGGGAGGTAAATTGCTTCATTTTGGAAAACACAGGGGGTAAATTCTTCCATTTTAAAAAAATTCAAGGGAATAAATTGCTATTTATTTTTTCATAGGAGGATAATTTGCACATTTGTAATATTACAGGGGAATTGCTTGCATTTTTCCCAAAAAACTATTATTCTATTCTATTTTTGGGTAGAATAGAATAAAATAAAAACTTTCCACCCATAACTCATCCCCATTACTCCTATACTTTATCCATAAATTACATCGACACCTTTCAAAATAAGTTCAAATTATGCAAAATGTTCTCTATTATTTTAAAGGGATGTGACACTTTTAAAGGGATGTGACATAATTTATTTCAAAGGGTGGTTGTGTAAGCATTTGTTCACTTGACAGTGTCGATGTAATTAGATATTATTTTAAGTGGGGTGAATATAATTTATTGGAAAAATCACATTTTTCATCCCATATATCAGGGTTCTACCAACTTAGTCTCATTTGTTGCGATTTTCTCATATTACATATCATAAGTAATTTCACGTAACTTTTCTAACCAATAATGAACGGAGAAGTTATATGACTGTTAGTTCAAACACGTGTTCGACTATCGGCTCCCTAACTCTAAATTATTGGACAAAAAAATAAAGTGAAAACTGAAAATTGAAAAAATCTAATTTATGAAATACAAGGCGAGAAAATCGTAACAGATAAAAATGACCCAATTTATTAGAAAAAATAAATTTAATAGCCTAGCCGGTAGCCGAAGTGATGAAGCAGGAGCAGTAGTCAACATCGTAGGGGTGGGCTGACCGATGTGCCTGTCAGCCCACCTTTTTCAGGCCGGGGGGGTGGGGGGGACACGTGGGGCCCATCTGGACAGTCAATTCCACAGATCCTTAAAACCCTCGCACCAATTCCATCTCTTTCTCTTGCATGATTGTTGATGATTAGAATTTCGAACTACCACTCTTCCTTCTCCTACGCATTTATTATTTAGACCCAACGACCTTCTTCTTCTACGTATGATTGCCGTAGCCTAAGCGTGTCCACTGCTGGGCCGGCCACTTGTGTCGACCGGTGCACATGATGTGGCGCTTACTCATTCCTACATTCCCATGTCGGCGCCTACACGCGTACAACCAATTGGATTCGTTGGAGATCTTTTATTACATTTTGATATTTATGTCTCTATTCAAAATTAAGATTTACGGTGAAATCATGATCTAAAACTAAAAATACTTATCATAAACGTGTTTATATACATTTCTGTAGAATTAAATGCATTTTTTGACTAGTAATTTAAGTGATTTGATGTTCTCGTCTTTTAACTTTATAAAGTAGTATTTTGGTGCGACATTTTTTTAATTTTCATAATTTCAGTTCACTTTTTTGATGGAGTTCACTCTCACCAGTGGGAAAGGTGGACTCCACTGGAAAAAGAAACTTAGATTGTGAAAATTAAAAAGGTGTATGATCGAAATGTTACCCTAGAAAATTATAGGACAAAATGCTGGAAAAATAAACCAATCGGAATAGTAATCTTAATTTTAAAATGTCACGTGAGACATACATGCATTTTTTCAGCGAAGAAAAACTAAAATCACAAAATAAAATGATACTCTTAAAAATTAAAATAAATTAAACAACTTAAGTTACGGAAAAAAAAAAAAAAAACGCATCTAAAACCAATTATTGTACAAAATCCGAGGAAGATAGAAGATTTACGAGTGATGGGTTTGGGGACTTTCGGAAAAGTAGAGATACCCCAGCCTTTTCTTATTTATCACGGACAGGTTGGGCAGAGCCCACATCATTTATACTTACGTGTTGTCACTCAATTGCATGCTTATATAATTAAATAAAAAAAATTATAAATTAATGTTAGGATATTAATATTATGAAAATTTTTATTTAATAATGCATGATCTTCAATTTAGAGGGTGTTTGACTAAATTTTTTTAAAATATTTTATAAGTTCCTACATCTTACAAAATATTTTAGGAGCTTATTAGATGTTGGATCTTATTTTAAAAATAAGTTCTTAAAGTGTTTGGATAAAATAAGATGTTGTAGCTTATAAGATGTTATGGTGTTTGGCATAATAAGGTCTTTTTATTGTAAAATGATCAAAATGGACATATTATTAGATTCAAATAAGTCGCCATTTCTTGACATATTTGATATTTTAATATTTTAAAAATACGTTCATAAATAGTACACATTAATTTAATTTCAAATAAAAAATCTAATTGATAATATTTTTTAAAAAGTAAGAAAATAATAATAATTATTACCTAAATTTTTGAATAAAAATAATATATATGTACATTAATGTTAGTCGATTATTATGACGTTGATATATAATTGATATTCTCTTTGTTAACGAAATAACTATTTTCTAGTCGTATAATTTTTAACGTTATTAGTTTATATTTTTTCAGTAAATATAATATCAATAGCAATTTTTTTTGTTTAATACATAATAATTTATTAAGTAATGAAGTATTTTCTCTTTTTCAATTGCAAGAGAAATTAAATACCAATAAAATTTTTAAAATCTTAAGAGAGAGAAAATGTATTTGTATATGTGTGCGTGTGTGTGTGTGTGAGTGAGAGAGAGAGAGAGAGAGAGTGTGTAAATGAGGATATTTTTGTCAAATTATACATTAATTTTATAAAGTTTATAAGATTTTATAAAAAAAGTTGGTGAATGTTAACTCTTTTTTAAAGAGCTTATAAGATCCAAAACATCTTATTTTGAGATCTTATAAGCTCTTTAAAAAAAAATTTATCAAACAGTTTTTTATAACTTATAAGTTCTAAAATATCTTTTAAGAGATTTTGAGGAGTTTATAAGCTTAGCCGGGCACCCTCTTAATTTGGTACATGACCAAAAGTGAGTAATTAATACGAAATTTTATGTGAATTAATCACACCAAAAGTGTGTGAAATTTATGTGAAAATTGTCATGTGCAATTATGTTAGGGCTATAGATACATTAATCTAGGCTTTAGGTGTAGCACAAAAGTCTTTGCCTACTAATTATGTACATTTACTCTCATGATACGCAATCGTTTCAATAAGAAGAAAATTTTGATGTTTTGAGTTCATATGTGTTGTGAATTAGATACGGATAAACTCAATAATTTTTCAATGCTTTCTCATATTCGGAAAAATTATCCAAAAGGGCGAGAAATTCACGCACATTTTGTTAGGGCCATAATAGATCGTATCCGATCTAGATTGTGGATTGTTGACAATGGGAAACGTGGCAAGAGGGGCCGAGGGTTAATTAAATACGTATTCTAAATTAGATTTTTTTATTTTAAATCATGTTGTATCTTTTATTAAGCATTTATTACATACAGGTCACGTGTATGAAAATAAAATATATAACCGTTGCATTTAGAGTAGAAAATCTGAAATTTGTGTTAACTCAACCATTGAGATTTTTATAAGAAAATGACTCATACAATTTTGATCAATTATTGTGTTTTCAAGTTACGACCTGTACTTAGTTTTTATGAACATGGTCATCTTTTAGAACACAATTGTCAAAATTCGATCGGGATCAAAATTATAATTAACGAAGAACTTTCCTTCTCCGTATATATTAGAAGAAAATAATTCAATCACATTTTTTTTTCAAAGAAAAGATAAAAATTATGTGTCGGGCTGGCATTGCAGGCGAAAAATCCGGGTTCCGACCACATGCCGTTGTCCTAAAACTGGAATTGAAATGTGATAGTAAGTTAATCTTGAAAAGGATAGAGGGAATGGTCGGAATTTGCATTTGGTCCGAATTCAAGAAGTTGGAACAATAATTGGTGTGATTGCTCATGACTCGAAATCCCAATGTTTGTGGGAGGTGGATAAGATTGTCCAGAGTGAAAGCAACTTATCAAGGTGAAGCTTTGACTACTCAATATGGGCAGTCATATAGGTTCGGCTGGTTGCCCCTATAAAAAGAATGGCTTAAATGCACTTTGTACTCCTGAATTATGCGTAACAGTGTTTTTATTTTTTTAAATTAATTGTTGTGACACGTCGTTTTTGCGTACATATGATAAATATTTTTTGTGCTTTAAAATATATTATTATTATTATAAATAAGAGCACACTACAAAAATATAACATTTAACCATGGCTAATTGCCATGGTTAATATTAAATAACCAGTGAATAGTCATTGACCACGACCACGCAACGATTGTCGGTCGTTGTTTTTGCGAGGGTGGCTAAAACATTTGACATGGCTATAAGTCATGGCGAATTTTTTACCACGGCTAAAGCCATGGCATAAGTTTTTCATGGTGAAAAAATTAATTTTTGCATCGGTTTTTATTTAATCGTAGTTAATAATAGTTATTTACCATAATTTTTAGCCATGGTCATTAAAAATGTAGCTAATATTGATTTTTTTTTCTAGTGACAAAATATAAACTATTACATCACATTAAACAAAATAAAAGAAAGAAAAAAAATTAATTTATCAATTAGTGAAACTTTGGAAGTTAAATAAGTTGGTTATATTATCGGGTGAAAGGCATTTTTGACCTCACAAAAATTGGTTCAACGGTATAATTAACCACCATTTGTGAGTGTGGAGGGGGTTTTCTTTATATAATAGTATAGATTATAAAAAGTAACAAAATATTCCTTCATTATATTGACTAATTTTTTTTTATAACAAGAATGCCCTTATTATTTATACCTCCTAAAATATATCTATTACAATCGTTCCCCTACAACATAATATGACTAATTGTACAATTTTTATTTAAAATAAACACTACCCAATAATTAGTATAGAATATGTATAAGCTTTATAAATTTATAATCTTTATTTTTTTACATAACTGTTCAAAAATTTACATAATTTTTGCTTTTGTTGTTGTATATTTTGAACTATTTTTAGAATTAAATGATCAATGCAATTTGAAAGACTACATCAAACACACACACATACATATACATATATATATATTGTAAAATTTACAAATCTATACATATAATTATGACCTTTGGGAAGATAGTACTTTCTTGATGTATTGTTGTACTCTTCTTATGTGTTATGCAATTTATCTTTGCGTGTATATATATATATATATATATATATATATTAAAATCTTTTAAAAAATAATTTATCAATACAATTTTAAAATATTACATCGAATATATGTATATACATACACTGTAAAATATGCAAACTTATAATATAATTGATCTATAGTATTCTATAATTTTTTGATTAATGATATGCTATATTTTAATTATGTGTACATGTAATTGAATTAAAATTTATAAGTTATATACATATTTTTATAAAATTATATGTATGATGTATTTACACATGTTTACATGTATTTTTTTAACATAAATAATTTACTTTGTAAAATATATTTGCATATATTAAGATTGTTAATATTTTTTATATTACATATTTATAAGAAGCTATAAATTCTATATATATTATTTTTTTAAATAAAGTTTGAGTAAAATTTTAAATCACCAAAAGTAGTTTTCGGGGAGATCTTATAAGACATACTTTAGGTAGTAAATAGAAAGCATAGGGGTAAGTCATGAGAAGGACATTTTTGTCCTGTCAATGTCAAATTATTTTGTTAGGATTTTTTTTTTTTTTGTTACCTTTCATACTTTAGCGGGGGTAAATGGGACTAGATGTATAGTTCACAGTACAAATGTATTTAACCCTAAAAAAACTCCATTATAAATATGCGATTTAAAAATCATAGTAAATCAATAATATTTAGGAATAATTACACTCCCCTTCTTTGAGGTTTGGTGTAATTACATATAGACCCCTTGTGATTTGAAAAATTATATCTAGTACCCCTGGTTATAAAAGATGCCAAGACCCCCTAACAAAAATAATCAATTTACCTTAATACCCATAATATGTGGCTAAAAAAACTGAAAAAGACATGAAAAGTTGAAAGACTAAAAAGACAAAATTGGCACCCTATATGTGTAGAAATGACCAGATGCTTTAGACTAAAAAGACAAAATTGCTGGGAATATTTTTTGCTACTATTAAAATACCACAACGGATGTAAATACTATATTTATGTTATCATAGTGATATGTTTGTACGATTGAGTTATCAGAATATGTTTTCTAAAATATTTAGTTAAATTACATAATATAGTATATATATAATTTTGTAGTGTATAATATGTTCAAATTAAAAGAATTAGTGCATATATATATATATATATTAAGAGTTAAGTTTATTTTGACCGATATAATTTATTTATTAATTAATAAATATTCTATATAATAATACTTTAAATATAGTAAATATATCACACTATTTATTCTTATGATTTAATTTAATTATAAGAACAACTCACATGCATAAATGTGTGAAATGTATAAGGATAGTTTGATCAAAAATATATTTATTTGACTTGCAATAAGTCAACCAAGGGCAAAAATAAATTTTCATTCAATTTTTCTGCAGATGTCAGCAAATTTTGTCAATTTTATTAATTGAAGGATCTCTTTGTTGCATGAAAATAAAAGTAAGGGTACTAGGTGTAATTTTTAAAATCATAGGGGGGCTACATGTAATTACACCAAACCTCAAGAGAGGGGAGTGTCATTATCCCTAATATTTATCATAAAATCGATATGAAAATTTAAATTTCGATCATGGTTAATGCATGGATTAATTGCATTTTCGTTTCTTTCTTTAACTTTTTAGGATAACATTTTGGACCTATATTTTTTTAATTTTTGTGATTTCAATCGTTTTATTCGCCCGAGTTCACCTTTACCGGCGAAAAGCGTGACCTCCAACGAAAAAAAAAGACCAAAATCTCAAAAATTAAAAAGATGTAGGACCAAAATGCTATTCTAAAAAGTCAAGGGACAAAAATGCTGGCAGAAATGAGCCAATAGGAACAAAAGCCACAATTTTAAATAATGTCATGTGAGAGACACATGTATTTCTCTAGCGAGAAGGGTGAACTCCAACAGAAAAAAGACTAAAATCACGAAAATTAAAAAAATATAGGACTAAAATGCTACCCTAAAAAGTTAAAGGTTCCAAACACCAAATGACTTAAGTTACGGGACCAAAAATGTATTTAAGCCTATCAATATTTCGATATGGTTTTACCTATGTTCAAAATATTTACCATAATTTTTAGCTGTAGCAAATATTTTGATATTGCTTGCAAAAATAACGACTAATTATCGTTATACAATCGTGATTAATTAATATTTGTTATATATTTTTTTATTTTTTAATTATGATAATTAGCTATAATTAAGAGCCATGTTTCTTATAATGTACATGCGGGTATGGGGTCGGACAGGGGTTTGGACTTGGGCATGATTCGGATTTGCGGTCACTTCTCTTCACCCAAATTAAAAACATGTTAATTGTCCTCATCAGTTATATATATATATATATATATATATATATTTTGTGTATCTAGTGATTTCAAAAATCTGAAGAGATAAAAATTATATTTAATTTGTTATTATTAATAAGGGATAATCACATATCTACCTATGATCTATATATGGTATGTTTACATAAACCACTTAATTTTATAAATAATTACACATAAGTTCCAAAAAAACATCAATATTATTACACAAATTACCTCTATTATTTTGCTGTCAGCGATAGTTTATGTAATTATAAAAAAAATAAGGATGTTTTGTGTAAACAACTATAGGTATAGGTCATGAATATAAATATAATTATTCCTATTTAATTAACGTTATAAGAATTAATGTTATGTAAATTGTTACGATGATAAATTATGTATTATGGTAACTCACGTTTAACAATATTATTTAATATTTTTGACTAATTATATTGTTGTGCTTCTTATAATAACTAGCTCAATAATTTACTATATGTTTTTAGTGCTATTATTTTGTATTTTATAGAACTAATAATAATTGATGTGCATAGTAGTTTAATTCGTCCAACTCAAGAGACCATGATTTTGAAGTCGCTACTATTCTAGAAGGATTAATTAACTGATCAATATTGATGTAATTGGCATCTTTGATGGGACACTATTAGTGAGCTCATCTATGACTTAAGCATAATTATGCAAAACATGCGTCAAGAACTTGCCATGTTTGATTCAGGTCTAATCTGCCGTATTTGTTCTCGAGAATTGCTGGGAATATATGAATTTTAAAAGAATTTTGAAGTGTGATTTTACTGTCTTTAAAATAAAATTTGCCCCCACTATATGTTTTTGTCTGGTTAAAACAAATACACTTCCAAAATACAATAAAATCAATCGAGGTTTGCCGAACAATAATTCGGGAGCTTCCTTTTAAAAATAATTTGAAAATTTTTAAATTAATATGAAGTGAAAGAACTTATATGAAAATTGAAGTATTGAATCTGCCACTTGAAACATCTATATATAGACCTCATGCGTCTTCTCGAAAAATATGCATTTTTTCAATATATATATATATATATATATCCTGCCATATTAAGCTCAAATTTCAAGATATCTGATTGGGCAACTCGACCCGACCCGACTTGCATACGGAAGTGTGCTATGGATCCTTTAGGTTGGGGGATATGATTTCTGAATATTCTATATTTTTGTAACGAAAAAATAAAGTATTTACATAATTTGTTAATTTTTACCCTTTATTATATTAAAACATGAGTTCATTTATTTTTAAAATTTAAAAATTTCATTAAAACAATTAAATCAATATGGCGCCAAAGTTTTCGAGGCCGAAATAATTAATTATAATAAAATCACGAAAGAAAAAGAAGAAACAAAAGAGAAATTAACACAGGGCTGATACATGAATAATTGGGGGGAAGATTCCATGCCAAAAATAAAATTCTGTACCACTGCTTTGTCAATTAACATTATGCCATAATACATCTTCATACAATGTACTCAAATATCAAATCTTATTCAACATATTTAAAAAATGCTTGTTATTAATTAACTATTACAAGCAAATAGGAAATTGGGTCGACATCCAATTATGGTAGTGGGAGAGTCAAAGGTTAAATTCCTCACACATTCTGAGGATGTTATTCAGCTTCAAATCAGACATCATCACACAAATTAAATATAGGTTCCAACTTCCAAGTGATTGATATGTATGTCTTTGATGAGTGCAAGTGTTTGTGAGCAAATTGGCATCATCAAACTAATTGGTCCCATTCCCAAACTTAAATATCATATTGACTATAAATATGATATTATGTGCAATGACTATTAAAAGTAAAAATTATGGTGGATAGTAATTAGGATAAATTATATGATCCTCCTCTGAGGTTTGGCATAATTATAAATACTTTTTTATTGCTTGAAAAATTACAAATAGCCCCCTGAAGTTTGTAACCGTCTAACAAATAACTCATTTCCATCCATTTTTATGGGTGAACTGACCAAAATGCCCTAATACGCTGAATTATTTTTTATTTAATTTGTAAACTTTTTTCGACTACAATGCGTAATGAGATATTTCTTAAGTTTTTTTACATAGAGGAGCGATAATGCAATTTGTCTCGATTGATTTTTTCTACAATTTTAATAAAAAATTTGAGGGAAATGGTCGGGGGGGGGGGGGGGAATTTGTAATTTTTCAACTAATGAGGGGGTATTTGTAATTATGCCAAACCTCAGGGGAGGTGACTGTAATTTACCCTAATAATTAATGATAATTTTGCAATGACTATTGACAAATGTTTCAAGAAGCAAAGTTGCAGTAGAAGAAATATAGCTTTTAACTATTGTTAATTATCATGGTGAAAATAGTTACGGATACTAATTAATAACTATTGCGTAAAGGCTATTAGTTGTTGCGTCAGGCGAGAACAAAATATAGCTTAAAAATTGTGGCAAATATTTTGGCTATAGGTAAAACCCGAACGAATATTGATTAACTATGATTGATCTTAAGTTTTTGCATTTGTTTTTTCAGACTGTGGTAGATAGTATTATTTACTATGATTTTTAAGCCGTAGTGATTTATAACGTAGGGAATAATTATTTTTTTTTTAGTGCCAAGACATGATTAGTTATATCTGAAAACCATTGCAAATCCTTTGGCCATATATGGTGAAGAATCGTGATAAATATTTGATTGTAATTAAGACAATATAAATATGATATTATGTCGTAACTGCTTATTATGGTTAAAAATAAAAAATTATGGTGGATAGTAATTAATCATGATTTCAAAAGGTTACGTAAGAAGGGTAAACTCTGGCGAAAAAAAGATTGAAATTGTGAAAATTAAAAAGATGTAGGATCAAAATGCTATCCCTAAAAATTTTACAGATACAAATGATGGGAAAAAACTGAGCCAATAGGATATAGCCCCAATTTTAAAAGGACATGTGTAATGCGTATTTTCCCGGTGGGAGGGGGAGCTCCAAAAAAAAAAAAAGGACTGGAATTGAAAAATTAAAAGATGCAGGACCAAAATATTATCATAAAAAAGTTAAAGGATAAAAGTGCTAACAAAAATGAGTCAATAGGAACAGTATCCCCAATTTTAAAAGGTCGTCTAAGATGCACATGCATTTTTCTTGCCAGAAAGGGTGAACATCGGCGAAAAAAGGACCGAAATTGCGAAAATTAAAAACATGCAAGACCAAGATATTATTCTAGAAAGTTAAAGGACAAACATGCTGGAAAAAAATGAGTCAATAGAAACAGTAACCCAAATTTTAGAAGATCGCGTGAAATGCACATGCATTTTTCGAAGAAAAAGGGTGGACACTGACGAAAAAAAGACTGAAATAGCAAAAATTAAAAAGATATAGGACCAAAATGCTACTCTAAAAAATCAAAAGATGAAAACGTCAAATGACCTAAATTATAGAACAAAAAATACATTTAAGCCTAACTACGAACCATGATAAATACTTTGACCATAATTAAGATCATGACCATATTAAACAATTGTGGTCAATACTTAAATTTTACATTGATTTATTTATAGGTGACTGATAGTAACTGTACTTATTTGTGATGTATATGGAATGGTCTATACCTCCCACAACATGTGATTTTAGTTCAACAAGGAAATTTTTTTTCGGTAAATATCATATTTCGATGGAAAGATTTTTTATTTAAGTAAATTTATATTAAAAACATTTCGAAAATATTAAAATAACTCAAAAATAGTTGAAGTAAGAGTTCAAGAATATAAAATTCATGTAACATGAAATTATCTAAATAAATTCAACTAATTTGTTATTACATATGTAAAATTCTTTGCTCTAAATTAAACAATCTGAGCATATAATTAGATTTTCAAAATTACGTAATTTTTCTAATAGTAAAAGTCACTAGAAAACCATACCTACAGAACGATTTTCAAGATAATAATACAGTACACTAGATCGAGATTTGGTCTAATTATACGGATATTATTATACGTAATTTTTGAATTTAAGGGATTTATTTATAACTAGATCAATGTACCGTAAAAGCAGACATTGTAATTATTCCATAATATTTTATTATTTGTTATACTTAAATTATACTAGCCATTGTGATATGCTGTTTTCTGTATGTATATCACTACAAAAAAATGCGGTCATTGGGACGGTTTAATATGACCGTTCCAAATCCCGTTCCAAATAGGAACGGTCACTGGAATTGTTGTGGAACGGTAACTCATTGCTGACGTCACTTTCGTATTAATCAAAGTCAGAACGTATAGGAACGGCTTCACCGTTCCTATTTATGTGCCAACATATTTATGCCAATATGTAAACCCATTACCGTTCCAAAAAGGGACCAGATATATTTTGGTATTCCATGGAACAAATATGTGAAGATTGGAACAGTTAATTGACTAGAAAAAGGGACGCTCCTAGACGTGTTCCAAAGCTCGGGTCTATTTGGAACGCTTGCTCGACTGTTCCAACATGTAGTGCTAAATGAGACCCTTTTACGTCTTGAGCGAACAATGTAATGCAATGACCGTTCCAAATTGTGGGTATTTAGAAAATCCAGGATGGATCCAAGAATCGTCCCAATTGTGCTACTATTAGGAACGGCGTTTACATAAACGATATTGTGTGCCGACGCCCGTTCCAAATATGCACAAACGGTTATATTAGAACGGTAACTTTACCATTCTTATATTCGTGCCATAGACCGTTCCTAATGTGCACATTGAATTGTTTATTTTTCGTTGGGTCGATCCGGTTAAAGGCGTGAAGATACATTCTCGTTATCACATCGTTGATGTCAACTTCAAAAAGCTCTACTAAAAGAATGAACTATTCATACTAGCTCAACAAACAGTACAAGTCTACTACGCGGATTATCCGAGTATGAAGAGAGACAAAATCAACTGGAAAGCTGTTTGCAAAATCAAGGCTCGAAGAGTAATCGATGACTCGCGATGGACCGACCTCGCCTATCAGATGGATGAAGTCGTACCTCATCCAGATGTTGGTATAGACAACCAAACGTTTGAACTTCATGACCCAACGGGAATATAGTTGGTCGTTGATTATGGAACAGGGACATCGTGCTCGCCAAATGGTGAATCCGATGATGAAGATGATGAAGATAGCTTTGACGAGGCTGAGACCGAGGACGAGACTTATTGATAATTCAGTGAATAGTTAATTTTTTTATAAACCTTATTTTAAGCATTATATTATATATATATATATTTATATTTTAATAAAACATATTAAATTTTAAAATTGGAACAGATATTATATACAACCACCGTTCCTAATACAGGTACAATTTTTTTCACTAGGCGCCAAATACAAAAAAAATTCAGAAAAATTTGAATTAGGAATGGTCAGCATTTCCTATGATCGTTCCTACTACAGGTACAAATTTTTAATTTGGCACCTACTTAAAAAAAATTCAGGAAAATTTGAATTAGGAACGGTCAATGTATTTCCACGACCGTTCCTATTACAGGTACAATTTTTCATTTTGGCGCCTACTGAAAAATAGGCTCCAAGTTCGAATTAGGAACGGACATAATAATTGGGTGACCTTTCCAAAATAAGGTCCAATTTTTGGTTTTGGTGCCTAATGAAAAATTAGTGGGAAAATCAAATTTTGGAGCGGTCCTTTAATATCCAATCGTTCCTAACGAAAAGTGGATTGGAACCGTTCCTAAGGCAATTCCAACTGTTCCGAATTGTGTTACTATATTTTGCATTTTACCTAATTCTGACGATATCTCAACATCCGTGAGCTGGATCGATATCATTTTTAAACACATACAAGATTATAAATATGAATTGATATCTAACGGTATGATTTTCAATCAGCAACCCGGATTGAAGGATGCAACTGTTCTTATGACGATGAATACTGACCGAAAATGATATTTCGATATCCGCACACCGAAAATTTTCAAAACTACATATAATGTATTCTTTTGTGTGGTACATCATATCTAACGGTCTGATTGGAATTTTGACGGTCTGGTTAGGCTGTGCAGTACAATAATATAGGATGCTAGTTACATCTGTGAAATACTAACAAACATAAATATACAAATATACTTTATATTGTGAACGTGTGTCTATTTTTTGAAAATTACTATATATTTTCAAATTCTTTAAATATCCAATTGTATACCTTTATTCAATCAGATAAGTATTCGGAACGTGTTTTTCTTAATTTATATTATTATCTAAGAAGATAAAAAAATTGCAATACATATAGGAACGGTTCTATATGGAAATAGGAATGGTCACTATGTACAGGTAAGCAAACGATGTTGTTTTTGTATTTAGGAACGGTACTAGTAACACAGGTCATATTACATGACCGTTCCTAGTAAGTTTATTATCAGTACTATGTCTTAAAACGTCGTCGTTTTAATAGCAAAACGACGTCGTATTTGTCATTTGAACTGGTCTTAGGACACCAAACAACGTCGGTTTTGTATTTAGGAACGGAACTAGTAACACTGTAAATATTAAATGACCGTTCCTAATAAGTTCATTATCATTACAATGTCATAAAACGTCATCGTTTTAACATCAAAACGACATCGTATTTGTCATTTGGATCGCACTTAGGAACGGTCATAATCAAAATACGACCGTTCCAAAGTTCTTATATAAATTGAACCCTTAGCAGATTCATTCTCATTTTTCTGCATCTCTTTCCCTCTCAATCTCTCTCTCTCACTCTGCCGCCTCTATACGCCGCCGCCAAAGACTCCGCCGCCGAAGAAATCCTACGCCGCAGTAAGACTCCGCCGCCGTAAGCCTCCGCCATCCGCCGCCTCCTTCGCCGTACGCCTACGCTGAAGAACCCATCCCCGCCTTCGTCGTCTGCCTCCGCCATCCGCCTCTACCTCCCCCACTGCCAGTTGCCATCGCGTCCGCCTCCACCATGTCAGTTTTCTGTTTTTGTATTTTGTATTTTTGTGTTTTTCTTTCTGTAAATTTTTGAAAATGTGTAATTAGTGTGTAGGGAGTTTTTATAATTTCTGTTAATTTTTGTAATTAGTGCTGGAATTTCTGTAATTAGTGTTGTAATTTTCTGTAATTTTGCTTATTTTTTGTCAATTTCTGTAAATGTAAATGTGTTGTAAATGTTAATGTTAATTTTTTGTTTATTTCTGTAAATGTAAATGTTTTATACAAATCGAATGTTAATTTCTGTAAATGTTGATATATTTTTAATTTCTGTAATTTTATGCTATTTTTCACATTTTTACTTTAATTTTTGAATTTCTTTAATTAGTGTTGTAATTAGTGATGAAATTTTCTGTAATTGTAGGATTTTTTTGTTAATTACTTTAGTTTGCAGTTTTTTTTAAAAAGAATCTGTAATTTTTTGGGAAATAAAACTGCAAATTAAGTAATTTTTCTGGAAAAAACCGTCAATTCTGTAATGTTTAAAATTTTACTGTAATTTTGATGTACATTCTGAAAATTTTTTGAAAAAAAAATGTAATTTCTGTAAAAGCAATTTTATAAAAGAATGTAAATTCTGTAATTTTGAAAAATTTTATGTAATTTATCAGTATTTTTTTATTATTTTCTGAATTTTTCTGAAAAAAACTGCAAATACTGCCTTTTTTCTGAAAAAAAAAATCTGTACATTTTGTATTTTTTAAAATTTTCTATAATTTTCTTTGATTTGTTTTAAATTCATGTGAAATTAGATATAATATTTTGTATATATATAGGAAAATATAATATAAATCATATTTTCGCGAATATTTTTGAGATTTAGTATAAGGATATAGGAAAATAGAAGGATTTAATATAATTAAGAATAATTATGGATTTTAGTATATATGTTAGGAAACAAGCGTAGGATTTAGTATACATTTTACGATTTAGTATACATTGTAGGACTTAGTATGCAATTTTAGAATTTAATTTACATAATTATTTTAAAAAATTAGAAAATTATCATTATTCAAAATAAATTGATACTTATATTTATTTTTTTCAATTTTTGATCATGCCTAGTAGGAATTTCCCTCCTCGAGGAGGTGGTCATACTCGCGGGTGTGGTGGTGGCCACGGTCGTGGCTCAGCAGCCACACCGCCGCGGGTGTTGCTTCCCAGAGTGGGGAAGCAGTATTCCGACCACCCCTACCACCACGACCGGCAGAGCAGGCACTTGCAGCACCACGACCGGATCAGCAGCCCGATCTGTCTACTACTGCTCCTGTAGAGGAGGCTGCCGGACCATCTAATCCCGCACCGGCGGTAGATCCAACCCGTCCCTGGGTTGCACCCTCCCCACCACCCCACCACTCCCCCGACCATCCGCACGCCAGTATATCACCCTCGCCAACGCTAGGTGCATATATATATATATATATATATATTTAAATATTTTTATAATTTAAATTATTATTTTTATGTCACACTAATTATTATATAATTTCAGGGCTGAGCGGAAGATACTCGAGCGCATGTACGCGGTGGTGCAAGGACACTATCCCCACCCTTGGGGCTGTTTGCGCTAGGTGCCGCCAGAGCACCAACATTTCTGGTTCGAGAGCCTGAAGGTAACATACTTTAATTTCAGTTAAACAGTGTCAATTAAATTTTTATATTAAATATTTTAACAATTTTTATTTATTTATTTATTTATTTTTTACAGATCACGTACTGGTGGGACTGCGACGAGGAGTCCATGTTCAAGATCTTTCATATGTTTGCGGGGAAGTTCCTCCGCAAGAAGTTCGTCCTCGCCAACAGTCTCTAGTGAAGCCTCTCTGGCTGGCGAACGAAGTCTAGCGGCAGCTCCTGCTGTACTGGGACAACGAAGGAGTTCAAGGACAAGTGCGCCAAGAATAAGGCCAACCGGTCAGCCAATCCAGCCGCATCCTCTATCGTGTACCGCGGGGGTTCTGCCTCCACGGGATGCACAAGAGGAAAATAATAAGAAATTTTATTTTTTTAATAAGTATTCATCATTATTAAATTAAAATTGTAATAACTGTTCCTTTTTTGTTTTTACAGGAGATGCAACTCGGTCGGCCAGTCAAGCAGATGGAGTTATTCTCCAGATGCTACAAGAAGAAGGTCGACGGCGGCTGGACCGACCCCAGGGTAGCGGAGGTGGTGGTAAGCTTTGAATTACTTTTTCTAATTTATTTTGTTTTAATTCTTGGAAATAATAATAGTAATAATAATAATAATAATAATAATAATAATAATAATAATAATAATAATAATAATAATAATAATAATAATAATAATAATAATAATAATAATAATAATAATAAATAATAATAATAATAATAATAATAATAATAATAATAATAATAATAATAATAATAATAATAATAATAATATAATAATAATAATAATAATAATAATAATAATAATAATAATAATAATAATAATAATAATAATAATAATAATAATAATAATAATAATAATAATAATAATAATAATAATAATAATAATAATAATATATAATAATAATAATAATAATAATAATAATAATAATAATAATAATAATAATAATAATAATAATAATAATATAATAATAATAATAATAATAATAATAATAATAATAATAATAATAATAATAATATAATAATAATAATAATAATAATAATAATAATAATAATAATAATAATAATAATAATAATAATAATAATAATATAATAATAATAATAATAATAATAATAATAATAATAATAATAATAATAATAATAATAATAATAATAATAATAATATAATAATAATAATAATAATAATAATAATAATAATAATAATAATAATAATAATATAATAATAATAATAATAATAATAATAATATAATAATATATAATAATAATAATAATAATAATAATAATATAATAATAATAATAATAATAATATAATATAATAATAATAATAATAATAATAATAATAATAATAATAATAATAATAATAATAATAATAATAATAATAATAATAATAATAATAATATAATAATAATAATAATAATAATAATAATAATAATAATAATAATAATAATAATAATAATAATAATAATAATAATAATAATAATAATAATAATAATAATATAATAATAATAATAATAATAATAATAATAATAATAATAATAATAATAATAATAATAATAATAATATAATAATAATAATAATAATAATAATAATAATAATAATAATAATATAATAATAATAATAATAATAATAATAATAATAATAATAATATAATATAATAATAATAATAATAATAATAATAATAATAATAATAATAATAATAATAATAATAATAATAATTTACTATTTTTGCAGGAGACGTTCCAGAAGTTGCTGGAGGATCACCAGTCTCAGGCCACGGCCGATCCTGGGGATCATCCGGTCGAATCGGAGGGCTCGGTGGCGCAGACCAAGTAAGAGTTGTGGTTGGCTGCAGTCGGGGGCAAGAATAAAGGACAGGTATTCGGTATTGGTTTTGAGGCCCACAACCTTAGCTAGACCTTTACCTGGCCATCACCACCGCCACCGCCCAGCATCGAACTTGGAGGATCGCATGGTCCGGCTGGAGGAGATGATGGTTGATATGATGGGTATGATGAAGACCCTGCAGACCAACAACTTTGCTGTCGGCCCGTGACGACCTCCTACAGACCCCCCTTCAGACAATGATGATATGAACCAGGACGAGGGGGGTGAGGTGTAGATTTAAGATTTTTTTTAACAATTTTTGAAATTAAATTGGATAATATTTTTATTTAATATATTTTTATTTTTAAATTATGCATTTTTTGGTATTTAAATAATAATTATTTAACCAAATTCAAATATATTATTAATAATTTAATATATATTTAATAATAATAATTATTATTATTATATAAAAAAATTTAATGATTCATTTATTTAGGAACGGTCCTTTAGACGGTCATGGAGCACATAAAAATCGACGTAACCGTTCCAACTTGTTACCGGTTTAATGAGCCGACCGTTCCTAGCACCGTATAAAGAAGAATTCCAAATTAGGGGACAACCGTTCCTAAAACCGTATAAAAGAAATTCCAAATTAGGGCAAGACCGTTCCTAAAATTAGTCCAAATTCAATGATGTCGTGGTATGGTTAGCATTCTAAATCGAATACCTAAAACCGGTTCAAACACGCCAAATAAAGTTTACAAATCCGTTCCTACGTTCCTTAGCAAAGTAGGTCTACGAGTATTCCAACGACCGCTCCAAAATCTATCCCCAAACTTATAGTGCACCGTTCGAATTTGTATTCCAGAATCAGTGCAGAAATGTATCTCCAATAGATGCGGTTCGCTGCAATCCGTGTTCCAACTACCGTTCCAATTTACGTGATTTACGTTAGACGTTACCATTCAAATATTAACAAGGTGTTCTAAATACACAAATTATATATTCGTACACACAAAGGTAATCAGGAACGGTTTCTACATTGTATGCCAAAAACAGTTCCAGTATAGGAACGGTCAAGGGTAGTCGTTCCTAAATATTAGGAACGCCTCTAGTTTCAATGGATGGCTGCCCGTTCCATAACCGTTCCTAATAGCGGTTTAAAATCATCCAGTGATCTCATTACCGTTCCAAATGAAAAAAAAAAAAACCGTTCCTAGATCCGTTGCAATTCCCGCATTTTTTTGTGGTGTATAATAAATAATTTTATCCTCTTTAATATTATAAAAAAAGTAAAATATATAAACTAACACCACATAAAGAAAACAATAAAAAAACTAATTTATCAATTAATTTTAAAATTTAAAAAAATAAATAAAGTAGTTATTATATTAGTTGAGGGTTATTTTTGACATTACAAAAAAGTGGTGTGATGGTATCACTAACCCTATTTATAAGTAAAAAGGAGGGTTTATTTTATATAATAGTATAGATAAACTGTTCTAAGTTTTGTCCAAACAATGACGACTTCCCTTAAGATTTTTTAAATTACAATTACCTTTAATTGATGTTATTTCTTTAATTCTACGACAGGACTTCTGATTTATCCAATAATAATGAGTTAAAGATTTCAAAAGATTCATTTAAGATGTCCGAAAATTAAATAAAATACGCTATTCATTGAGATGAGTCTGAATTTGGATCATGATTAAATATTTTTTTGGTTTCGTAACTTAAATTATTTAGTGTTTTCGTCCTTTAACTTTCTAGGGTTGCATTTTGGTCCTATATCTTTTTAATTTTTGCGATTTTGATTCTTTTGTTTGTCTGAATCCACCTTTATTGGCGAGAATGGTGAACTCCAACGGAAAAAGGACTAAAATTGCGAAAATTAAAAAAATATAGGACTAAAATGCTACCTTAAAAAGTTAAAGAGCAAAAATATTGACAGAAATGAACCAGTAGGAACAAAAGGCCCAATTTGAAAATGTCGTGTAAGACCCACATGCATTTTTCCAATGAGTGAACCCCGATGAAAAAAAGAATTAAAATCACAAAAATAAAAAGAATGCTAGGTCAAAATGCTATTTTAAAAAATTAAAAAAATAAAAATGCCAAATAATTTAAATTAGACACCAAAAATTCATTTAACCTTTGGACTATTGCCTTTTCCCTCTCCTCGGTCACTATCAAGATTGAAAATCGCAAGTTGATCCGTAAAAGTGGAGTCTGATGCCGTGTATTATTATTGTTATTATTATATTTTTTAAAAAATAGAAGTTAATAGAAATTTTGTCTAGTTCTTAGAATGCTAACTATTTTTAATTAGGAGAGTTTGAAATTTATTAATTTTCATTGTAACTTCACTTGGTTAATAATTTTATGATATGTTAAACCTATAAAATCTCAAAGAGCTTTTAAACCAACTTTAACTCCTTTTTATTGTTGATTTAGATAACTCTGATGGGATTTACAACTTGTCATTCTTAGTATAATAATGTCAAAGAAAAAATCACACCATTATTGAATTTTTTTTTCGACATTAATTTTTTCGTTACCAAGATTAATGTTGACATGTTATTCAACAATAAATAATGAACAACAATGAGATTCGGACTTGTTAAGGTTGAGGTCCCATGATCTTAAAAGTCATGGGTTTGAACCCCACCAATGCGTGAGATAATAGTCTATTGTATAATATGATTCTTTGTATACTGTAATAGTAAGGGGTTGTTTAAATTTAATTTATGTTATATTGTATTATTGGTCAATGTATGATTGTTGTAATTGTCTCTATTAGAGATTGATAATTGACAGGGCTGATTATAATCGATTTAGTTCAATTAATAATATTCATTGCTTTCACTTAAAAAAAAAAACCAATGAGATTCGGACTTAAAATCTTTTATTGGGCTGGACACTAATAGAATAATAGGGTAAATCTCATTTTTGGTCCCATGACCCATATATTAGGTTTAGTTCAATTTTGGTCCATTCATTACAAGAATCTCAATTTCAGGACAATATATTTTGATTTGTCTCAATTTTGATCCTAACATAAAAGAATTGATGAAAATCGTTAACTACCGTTAAAAGGAGGCGTGTGCCTCCCACATGATGCGTATTTGAGGGGAAAATAAATACATAAAATGGCAGAAAAATACTACAAGAAAAACGCTCAATAGCAACGAAAAAAAATCAGCGTCTAGTTAATTAATAAGTAAAATTTCGTTGCTAATGCATTATCTAATACAAGAAATTTTTACTTGCTAATAAATTGGGTAACGAAAATTTATTTGCTAACAAATTTAGCAACAAATTGTTTAAAATATATATTATTAGCAACGAGAATTTTTATTTACTAATTAGCTCGACGCTAATTTCAGCAATAAATTTTTTCATTGCTATTAAGCTATTTTCTTATAGTGAAAGGGGAAAAATAAAATTAGGGTTCATCTACCATTTTCACTCTTTCAAATGCACCCAAATTCCGCTTCAATTTCTGAAAAGTGGAGTCAACAAGTGATCCTACTTCTACAATTAGAACTCTCATGTGTCATTGTGGTAAGAAAGCATCTTTAAGAACCTCATGGACGAGCGCTTTCCGGAAAGAAGATTTTATAATTGTGATGATATTGCTGGAGGGTGTGATTTTTTGTGTGGGAAGACCCACCAATGTGTACAAGGGCGAAGAAAATCATACTTGAGCTTCTTTGCAAGTTGAACAAAATGGAAGAAGAAATATCCAAAATGAGAAAGAAGGTGATTATCTTGCACCAAATGGAATTAAAGGTGGTTGAAATGAAGAAGAAAGAGGTGGATTAACCCTAATTTTTCATTTTTTTCCATTTTCTATTGTTCTATATATTTATTTTTTTCCCAAATACGCATCATATGGGAGGTACATATCTCCTTTTAACGGCAATTAACGGTTTCCGTTATATTTGACGTTGCGACCAAAATTGAAAAAAAAAATGAAAAATATTGTCCTGAAATTGATATTTTTGTATTGAATGGGATCAAAATAGACCTAATATATGAGACCAAAAATGAAATCTACCCTACAATAAAATATGATCACTCCATTTAAAAACTTAAAATACTATTATTAAGAATAAATTTAATATTTCTAAAATAATTAATACATCAATATAACAAACACTATAAAAAATTGATTAGTCCCTGCATTATAAATCAGTACAGCTTATAAATCAATACAAACCACCATGGTCAAAAGTTTTGACTATAGTTAATCAATATACCTTATGATTTTACCTATGAAAAAAATATTTGCTACAGTTTTTGTTGTAACAAATGTTTTGGTTCCACTTATAGAAACACCTGCTAATAGCCATTGCACAATCATGGTAAATCAGAATTCGTCATAAAATTTTACTTTTAACTATGATAATTTATCATAAAAGACTATAATTCTTCTAAAGAAAAAACTATGAAATAAATTACAAAAAATCCACATAAATTAAATGTGATAAGATTCAGAATCGTAATCTCAAACTTGTTCGCGGAATTTAACTACAACGCATCAGCTGAAACATCATTGCCGACCTGCAGACTTGTTAGAGTTAAAGGGTGATCGACGTTATCCATTGGTAAACCAGAAGAAAAAGCAGAGGTGAATTCTGCAAAAGTGAGTGTGTGCCAATGTTCCACTTTTTGATGATACAATAATGATTCAGTGAGAGCTGAAAAGATGAGAGAGGAATGAGGATAAGGCATATGTCTCATCTATCCATCCTCTCCATCAATCTAATGGTGATGATTCATTCATCCACCACACAGACGGCAAAGATATTCTTTCCATTATGTCTTAATACTTATCTTAACCCTACCAAGAAACCCTAACTGTCCCTTTTCCTTTTCTTGCACTTCAGTTGGGCCAATAAGTGAATTTCACATTGCAAAAGGTTTTTCGTGTTGTAATCCTACTGGGGGAGAACTGTAGTTCTTGCGGACTGGGGGAAATGATGGCTTTTTGGATACCACCACAACAAAGTTGACAATGACTATATATGCAAAATTAATTTAATTTTCTTTTGATATTAGTAAAATGCACGTGTGTTTTGCGTCATTCTGTGTTATTTAATAAAACTATTATATAGAGTTAAAATAGTGTAAGGATCTAGAATTACATAGCGACTTGGAAATAAACAAATATTGTCGTCTAGAAACGTTAAGGCATGTGAATTATTAAAAACTTTCGAGGGAATGTAATAATAGAATTTGATGTCTAGCGCATTAATATTTTAAAATTCGCATATTAAGAATGATGTGGGGTAAATTTGAAATATGTTTGAGCAATTCTTATAACTTGTAAGTGTGGTCCCCCTCTATTTTGCTGAAGTGATGAAGATTTTTATAGGAGTTTAGAGGGCCGGCCTCGTTCCTACACATTTTGGGTCACTTGCCTGGATTCTTTCTCAGGGTAGTTAGGATTGTGATTCCCTGCCAAGATCATGTCGTTTAAGCAAGTGGCATGTCTTTGATGTCGAGGTTTCGGTTGTTGAGACGAGGCCTCCATCTTCGAGTTGAGGTCTTCTTCTTTGAGGCGGAGGTTTCTTCTATCACTCAGATGAGGCCTTCTTCTATGGAGTACGAGGTCGGCTTTGCTCATCGAGACGAGGCCTCATCTTCAAGTTGAGGTCTTCTTCTTCGAGGCGGGAATTCTTCCTCTCATTTCTTCCTCGAGATCGTGGTTCTTCTCTGGCCTCGAATCTCTGCTTTTAGCCTTCGTATTTCCTTATGTCTCTTTTTATTCCACATCAAGACTATTTTAATATTTCTTCCCACATTAGGAGTCCCCCAATGTCTTTTTTATTTTAAGAAAATAAAGAAGAAACTATTTTGTTTCTCAATGTTGCTGAAGAAGTTTTATGTTGTTTGAGGAATCCCATTTAACTTTTGAAGTTTTCTGGTTGGCGCACAATGTGGATCATCAGTAGGCTCGGTAGACTTGAAGAGTGTAGAACTTTTTAGGCTTTTCTGGGCCTCCTCTTTTTGGGGTTCAGTTGTTATCAATTCCCCCTTTTCTTTATGGGCCTCCTTTTTGAAATCTCTTCTTTTAAAAACTTTGCAAGTTTTGTATTGGGTTGGTGAAACCCTTGTTTTTCTTTGGATTGGTGAAACCCTTATTTTCTTTGGCTTTGATAGCCAATTTTATATTGCGTGCCAATAGGCCTTTATTTTGTACTTGTTACGCAGTAATTTGCTTTCTTCTTTCTCGAGGTTTTCAATTCCTTCACTTAATTTGGCGATTTCAAGTAGGTCGTTTGATTTCTCCACCCTTACGTAGGTTTTGAGCTCGTCCCTTTTCAAGAATTCATTGTCGAATCATGTGACCACAAACTCTAATTTTGTTGCTTCATACGTGACAGGGGGAACACTGAGAAGGCTGATAACACGGTTGGGCGCCTACTGCTCATCTCTACTTAGTGGTCTGTGTCGTTTCTAGTTACGACGAGTGTCGTATTTAAGAGGCAACGAGCATCACAAAGAAAGAAAGAAAAAAGCTCAAATTGTAATAGTTTGAGGTAACATAGAATACTTCCTTATTAGTCAATAATCATCATATAAAAAATGATTCGAATAAGTCACATTCGTATCTTTCAACAAATGTCGGATATAATTGAAAATAAATTTTCAAGTAAATTTAAAGATATGGAGATAACTTTATAGGGTCAATGACTTGAAATTCATCTTTTAGTTTTAGATTTTGCTAAACACTTATTATATGCTCAGTATTTTTTCTTGATCATGCATATTGGCTTTTACTTCATTCAAAATAGACCATATTCTTTGAAGATACTTGTATTTTTCTCGAATTAATTTTTATGCAAAATTTTACTTGTAACTTTTTATAATTTTGCGACACCTTATATCTATCATATTAAATACTATATATAATTTTTTGAAACCATGCTGTGTACATTGATCACTTCACAAAAATATAATTAGCACTATACAAGTAACTTAATAAATTAGCCATAGGTTTGGGCTCAAAGGAAGACTCTTTCTTCATAATTCTTTCGCCATCATTTTAAACAAAAGGGATATTTTAAAGTCATAATGACAAGTGATAATAAGGACAATAATAATAATAAGAATAATAATAATAATAATAATAATAACAACAACAAGAACAAGGCAAGACTTATACAGAGGTTCAACAATTGAGGCAGTCCAATTTAGTCCTTGTGCAAGTGTTCTTCCCCATTTTAGTTGAAATTATGGAATAGTCTAATCGAAAAGTCTGCCAGCCCACTAACTCCATAGTTTCACTTTCCCACACACACACCACTTATATTATATATATATATATATATATATATATATATATTTACACATAAAATTATATATTATAAGGAGGAGAGAGAATTACTTTCATGTTCTCGCCTCTCATTCTCTCTCTTTTCCTCCACTTTTCCTCGTCACTCCATCATCGACGGCAAGAGATGGGTGTAGGTACGTTCAGTTTGTCGGCCGACGACGAGCTGAATGGAGGTGGGCACGGGTGGTGGGTCGGCCAGACGTGGAGCGGATGGAGAAACCGAACGACGGTCTAAATTTGGGGCTTGTCGTAAATGTTGATGAAAATGAGATTAAGTTGGACGGAATTGCTCGCCAGGGGCGGGGAGTCCAACGGCGTAAGCGGTTGCCGGTAGGTCGCTCGAATGACGCCGAAAACTATAGAGAGAGAAAAGGGGCGAAAAACGGCCACAATTTCAGGGGGAGCGCGAGGGCGCGTCCGGGCTCTGATAAGCCCACGCGCAGTGCAGTAAATAAGATCTGGGGGAAAAGTTCCTATCGACGGTGTGCGTGGTCCAAGACGCATCGGAAAATTTTTTCGGCAGCCGGACGGCGGCGGGGCAGTGGCTGACCCGACGGACTTCCTTTGATGGGTTTTCAGGATTTCTCGTACTCAAAAGAAGTATATGAATTTTCCACAGATCGCGCCAATTTGATATGGGGTAAATTTGAAATATGTTTGAGCAATTCTTTTAACTTGTAAATGTGGTCCCCCTCCATTATGCTGAAGTGATGAAGATTTTTATAGGAGTTTAGAGGGCGCCTCGTTCCTACGAGGGCACACATTTTCGGCCACTTGCCTGGATTCTTTTTCAGGGTAGTTAGGATTGTGATTCCCTGTCAAGATCATGTCGTTTAAGCAAGTGGCATGTCTTCGAGGTCGAGGCTTCGCTAGTCGAGAGGAGGCCTCCATCTTCGAGCTGAGGTCTTCTTCTTTGAGGCGGAGGTTTCTTCTCTCACTCAGACGAGGCCTTTTACTATGGAGTACGAGGTTGGCTCAACTCGTCGAGACAAGGCCTCATATTTGAGCTGAGGTCTTTTTCTTCGAGGCGGGAGTTCTTCCTCGAGGTCGTGGTTCTTCTCTGGCCTCGAATCTCTGCTTTTACCCTTTGTATTTTCTTATTCCTCTTTTCATTCCACATCAAGACTATTTTAAGATTTCTTCCCACATCAAAGAAAAAGCCAAAGCCCAACATTCGATTTAGTTGCTGTCCCACTGCCAACCTTAGCCTTGCGAGGCCCATTTAGACGGAGAACCAACGAATGTTTGTAACCCAACAAAGAAGATTATGGCTAGGGCGACCCAACCCAACGGTCCCACTTGTGGCCTACTAACGACCCAAGTTTAGTCCAACTTGACTACTTACGACTGAAGGATCCAACTGCTTTGACACCTCATTATGGTCGATCCATATGAGGAGGATACATGAGCAACTGACAACTCGATTGATAGTTAGAAACATCAACGAGGTTACTACCCTCCCATTGTAGGAGACTTGTTCTACAAGCATGGAAGACATGGGTTAGACTTAACTAATTCATAGATCTTTTCACCCGTCTCATGTAAATAGGAGATTAGGTAGGTACGGAGAGGTAGCTTATGCTAACATGTTTCTTAAACATATTTGCACACTTTCCAGCAAAACTCTTGTGAGTTCTTCGTGTTTGATTGCATCTCGACTCTGTTTTGAACTACATTTAATAAGATTTTGATTATCTCCCATCTAAAGAAGTTACTGCTAACTTATTTTTTACAGATTAATCCCTCCATTATCCTAGAATTTGTAGTGGGATCATCCGAGCTATTAAATTTTAAAGGTAAAATTATATTTTTGGTCTTGTAACTATAGGTCATTAGCACTTTTGGTCATGAACATCTCACATTTGATCTTTTTTTGGCAAATTTAGTCCTGTGTTGACAATTTATATTATATTCTCACTCGAGTAGATCTCATTTTTAGTCTTGTACACTACAAAAAATGCAGGAATTGGAACGGGTAGAGTCGACCGTTCCAATGACCGTTCCTATTTTGGAACTGTTGTGGAACGAAAAATCGTTGATGCATCACTTTCGAGTTAATTGTAGTACAAACGAATAGGAACGGCACGGCCGTTCCTATCATCCTATGTATGTACCAACATTTGTGTGCCGATATGTAAACCTATTACCACGTTCCTAAAAAGGACCGAATATATTTTGGTATTCCATTTGCAACACATGTGTGAAAGTTGGAACGGCTTCTCGGCCTGGAACACTGACCGTTCCTTTATGTGTTCCAAACCCCGGTTCTATTTGGACCGGTTGCTTGACCGTTCCAATATATAGTGCTATATGAGACCCTTTTACGCCATGAGCAAAAATGTAATGCAATGATCATTCCAAATTGTGGTATATAGGAAATGCAATATTGTTACAATTACCGTTCTCAATTTTGCTACAATTAGGAACGGTCGTATTTTGTGTGCCTCATACCGTTCCTAATATGTCCTAACGGCTATATTACAACGGTAAGATTACCATTTCTATACTCGTGCCTGAGACCGTTCCTAAAGCTAGAACAACGGCTATATTTCAACGACTAGTTTTGTGTTCCAAATAATATTCCAATGCCCGTTCCAATATTTTATATATATATGTCCCCATTCTTTCTCATTGTTCTTATAATTACTCTCCAACTCATTTTGTTGTAACTCCCCCTGTTGATTCTTTATACGGAAAATCGAACATATCAATTACTTGTGCGAATTTTGCATTGATATTGATAGGTGTTTTGCTCAGGTAAGTATGCAAAATTCTGTAATTGTTAGTTATATATATATAATATTCTCGTCATTTAATAACGTACTGTTGTGAATTATACATAGGACCAATCATGTTAAGACAGTTGAGGAAATGGATGTATGATCGAGATGTCCTGGGTGTGACGCCGGAGTTTGAGGACGGTGTTACAACATTTTTAGAATGGGCCCAATCTCAGCGTGCATATATGGACAGAGAGAAGATTAAGTGTCCCTGCCGGAAGTGAAAAAACGAAGGGTTCAAAACACCAGACGAGATAAATTTTGATTTGTGTATGAAAGGGTTTATGCCAGAGTATTATAATTGGACTTCGCATGGTGATGAGAGGGTGCAGGAATACTTTGAAGCATTGACAGCGCCTCCTGTGCAGCAGCAGCAAACGCCATCCGTTCAGAAGGAGGGTAGTTCGCATTGGGGTGATGCGGCTCAAATAGATTGGGCGCAGAGGATGGTATTCGATGCCGTCGGGCCGTCTTTTTTGTCTTCGTACAACCAGGAGTGACCGGCTGATGATGGTACTCGGTAGTCCATCTGATGTGGGTCCTAGTTCATATTACGATTTGGGGCTTTATGATTATGTGTCTGGCTTGTCAGGTCGTTTTTTTGATGTAGTTCATGCTGCGGGCCAACTGTTGTGGAATGGCTGCACCACCTCTCAGTTGGCGTCAATTCCCTCTTTGGTGAATATCAAGGCCGAAGGGGGTTTTTTCCGAGCATACATATGATCGGTTATGCCAGTGGGCTGATACTGTAATGCCCTATGATCACACTTTCCCCGCCGATTATTACAATACGAAGAAATTGATAAGAGAATTGGGTTTACCAGTTCAAAAGATTGATGCTTGCAAAAACGGTTGCATGTTGTACTGGAAGGACGATATTGATTTGGAATATTGCAAGTTCTGTGGAGACGTTAGGTACAAGCCCACCAGGGACAGAAAATCTAAATGCAAGAAGTCCTCGTATGCCATTCTTAGGTATCTACCGCTTACCCCTCGGCTCCAGAGGTTGTATGCGTCGGAGGCCACAACAGAGCATATGACTTGACATTCGAGCCATCAGACGGAGGAATGATCTATGTGTCATCCGTCCGATGCAGAGGCTTGAAAGTATTTTTGACCGGACATATCCTGATTTTGCAGCTGAGCCTCGTAATGTTAGACTTGGGTTGTGCACGTATGGGTTTTCACTGCACGGCCAGTATGGTAAAACTTACTCATATTGGCCCGTGATACTTACACCGTACAATCTCCCACTGAGAATGTGCATGAAGTCTGAGTATATATTCCTAACAATGGTGATCCCTGGCCCATCGAATCCGAAACGTCTTATCGATATCTACTTGGAGCTGTTGATCGAGGAGTTGCAGAATTTATGGCATGTGGGTGTACGTACGCACGATATTGCGACAAACTAGGCATTCATGATGCATGCTGCATTGATGTGGACAGTGAACGACCTTCCTGCTTATGGGATGCGTCTGGATGGAGACGCCGGTGTTATGGGGTGTCCAGTTTGTATGGAGGACACACGGGCATTCTATTTACAGGACGTTTGGAAGGCATGCTATTTTGATTGCCACATGTAGTTCCTACCACCGGATCATCCTTATCGCAGGAACAAGAAAACCTTCATTAAAAATTGAATCAAGAGGAAGGTTGCACGTCCGAGGCTGACTGGATAACAGATTCGAACCCGTGTCGATGCATTTAGTGTAGCAGTTGAATAACCGTTGAGTGAACTGGAAGGCTACGGTGTCGACCATAAGTGGACGAAGAAAAGTATCTTCTAGAAGCTTGAATATTGGGAAGCGCATCTGATACGACACAATCTTGATGTCATGCATATTGAGAAGAATGTGTTCGATAATATATTCAATATTGTGATGGACATCAAGGGGAAAACGAAAGAAAGTCTGAATGCACGGAAGGATCTCAAGATCATATGTTATCGACCGGAGCTTGAGGTGGACGAAAAGAGACCGAACGTGATGCCCAAAGCGGTATATACACTGACGAAGGAGCAAAAGAAGAAAATATATGAGTGGATTCATTGTCTTAGGTTTCCTGATGGGTATGCCTCTAACGTGGCCCGTTGCGTCGACATGAAGGAGTTAAGGATGCATGGCATGAAGAGCCGTGATTGTCATGTATTCAAGCAAAAGTTGATTCCGGTTGCCTTTCGTGAAATGCTTCTAGAGCACGTGTGGGGGGCCTTGACGGAAGTGAGCCTTCTATTCCAGATCCTATGTTCAACAAAACTAGATGTGGCCAAGGTAAAAGAATTGAAAGATAGTGCAGCCGTCATCCTGTGCAACCTCGAGAAAATATTTCCTCCTTTTTTCGACTCAATGAAGCATCTAATTGTTCACCTTCCATATGAGACGCGCATTGGGGGCCCCCTGCAATACAGGTGGATGTACCCATTTGAGAGGTAATTAATTAACTATTGTTAAAGATATTATTTTTAAGTAGCAATTAATTTGCATTTTAATAAATACTCATATGAATAGATTCCTACGCAATTTGAAGAAAAGGGTGAAAAACAAAGCACACGTCGAGGCGTCAATTCTAGAGGCTTATATTGTCGAAGAAATCGGGCTTTTCTCCTCTCACTACTTCGAAACGCACATTCTCTGCAAGCGAAGTAGACCCTGTCAGAACGATGATCTCCCGAGCAATGACGATCGAATAGTACGGTCCATTTTTAATTACCCGGGCCGAGCAAGTGGAGCGTCAAAGAAGAGATGGCTGAGTGGTGAGGAACTTCATGTTATCGAGACATATGTCTTGTGTAATTGTGAAGTAGTTGCACCGTACTACGAGTAAGTGTCTTATACAAACTAGTGGTAACACAATTCAAGAATTGGTTCAAGCGTCGTGTAAGTGTCATCGATTTTTTGTAAATATGATATGCTCATTAATTTGTAATCAATTATTTCAATTGTTATATGATGAATTGCAGGTCAAACCCGAATTGAATCACACAAACGACGAATTATTGAAGTTGCATTATTTGGGCCCTAGAGCAGAAGTGACGACATACCCGTCTTACCTCGCCAATGGCTTCAATTTCCACACTGAACGTCACAATGTCGAGAAGTCAACAATGAATTATGGTGTTTGTGTGAAAAGCTCATCATATACAGACACGGATTCTGACTTCTACGGAATTTTGGAAGAGATAATTCAGCTAGATTGCCCACTAATTCCTAACATGCACATTGTGTTGTTTAATTATCGTTGGGTCGATCCGGTCAGAGGCATGAAGATACACCCTCGTTATCACATCGTTGATGTCAACTTCAAAAACTCTACCAAAAGAATGAAGCATTCATACTGGCTCAACAAGCAGTACAAGTATACTACACGGATTGCCCGAGCATGAAGAGAGACAAAGTCGACTGGAAAGCTGTTTGCAAAATCAAGGCTCGAAGAGTAATCGATGACTCGCGATGGACCAAGATCGCCTATCAGATGGATGAACTCGTACCTAATCCAGATGATGTAATAGATAACCAAATGTTTGAACTGCATGACCCAACGGGATTACAGTTGGTCGTTGATCATGGAGCAGAGACATCACGCCAGACGGTGAATCCGAAGATGAAGATAGCTTTGATAAGGCTGAGTCCGATGAGGAGACTTATTGAATTTTATGAATTTTTTCTGTAATTTTTTTATAAACCTTATCATAAAAATTGTATTAGATATATGTATTTTTATTATTTTATGAAATCAGAATAAATTTTAAAAATTGAAACGGATATTATATACTACGACCGTTCCTAATAGAGGTACAACTTTTTGAATAGGCGCCAAACAAAAAAAAAATTGGGGAAATTTGAATTAGGAACGGTCCACATTTCCTATGACCGTTCCTAATTCAGGTACAATTTTTAAAATATGGCGGCAATTTAAAAAAAATTGAGGAAAATTTAAATTAGGAACGGTCAGTGAAACCATAGGACCATTCCTACTCTAGGTCTAATTTTTCAAATGGTGCCTACTGAAAAAATGGCTCCAGGTTCGAATTAGGAACGATCATACCAATTGGGAGACCGTTCCTAATAGAGGTCCAATTTTTTGTTTTGGCGCCCAATGAAAAATTGGTGGGGAAATCAACTTTTGGAGCGGTCCATTTAAAGACGACCGTTCCTAGAGCAAATTGCTACGAACCGTTCCTAAGGTACGACCGTTCCAAATTTGGTTACTATAATGTGTATTTTGCCTAAATTTGATGATATCTCAACATCCGTCAGCCGAATCGACACCATTTTTAAATACAAACAAGATTATGAATATGAATTGATATCCAACAGTCTGATTTTCAATCAGCATCCCGGATTTAATGATGCATCTATTTTTATTATGATAAATACTGACCGGATATGATATCTCGAGATCCGCACACCGAATTTTTTCAAAACTACATATTATGTAGTTTTTGTGTGTTATATCATATCTAACGGTCTGATTGAAATTTTGACGGTCTGATTATGCCGTGCAGTACAACAATATAGGATGCTAGTTACATCTGTAATTTACTAACAAATATAAATATACAAATACACTTCATATTTGGAACGTGTGTTTATTTTTTGAAAATTATTAAATATTTTTTAAATTCTTTAAATATCCAATTGTATACATTTATTCCAATCAGATAAATGCTTGGAACGTGTTTTTCTTAATTTATATTTACTATCTAAGAAGGTAAAAAAAATATTGCAATACATACAGGAACGGTAATTGATGGAAATAGGAACGGTTAGTATTTCCATGTCTACAAACGACGCTGTTTTGTTTTTTAGGAATGGTATTATGAACATAGTACATAATAAATGACCGTTCCTACGTAGGTCAACACCGGTACTACGTATCAAAACGACATCGTTTCTCAGTTTAGGAACGGTCGTAGTAATAGGGGTCGTATTAACTGACTGTTCCTATTTAGGTCAATGTCAGTACTAAGTCTTGAAATGTCATCGTCTTACTTATTAGGACCGGGCTTAGGAACGGTCTGTACAATGTCGACCGTTCCAAAATTCTTATATAAATTAAACCCTTGGCCGATTTTCTCACAGTTTTCTGCCTCTCTATCTCTCACTCTCAATCTCTCTCAAATCTCTCACCTCTGCCGCCTCTCCCTGCGCCTCGATGCCCACCACCACCCTCTGCGCACCACTGATGCGCACCACCACCTTCCGCCACCACTGACCCGCGCCACCACCACCGTTGTCCACCGCCTCCGTTGGCGCCCACCGTCCGCGAGCCATCAAGTAGGGTCTGAAAAAACCCTCTTTAATTTTTATTTCATTAAAATTTTTCTGTAATGTTTTTTTTAAAATTTATGTATAGTTACGGTGTTTTTATGTAATTTATGTATTTAAGAATTTTTATGTAATTTCTGTTAGTTAGGAGATTTAGTTGTAATTTCTATTAGTTAGGGGATTTAGTTGTAATTTTCGGTAATTATTCTGTAATTTTCTGTAATTAATTTGTAATTATCATGTATTTTTTGTAATTCCTATTAATTAGTGTAATGTAGTTGTAATTTTTGGTGTAATATGACTGTTGTTAATTTTGGTGCAATTTCTGTTGGTGATGTTTGGTTTTTGTTAAATTTTTAATCTGTAATTGTCATGTTTGGTTTTTGTAATTTTTGTAATTAATCTGTAATTGCCATGTTTGGTTTTTGTTAATTTTTTAAAATTCTGAAAATTCGGTAATTTTTATGTTCTTTCTGAATGTTTTTTCAATTGAATAATTTTTCTGTAATTTTAGAGAATTTTCTGAAAATTTGTTACATTTTCTGAAAATTTTGTAATTTTGAGAAATTTCTGAAATTTCTGAAAAACACTGAAAATTTTCTGATTTTTCTATGATTTTAAAATTTTTGTGTCATTTTCTATAAATTTAAAAAAAATTCAGTATTTTTCTGTAAATTCCCAAAATTATAAAAATTCTGAAAATTTCAGAAAAATTTCTGTAATTTTATAATTTATTGTGAATTTTCCAAAAATTCTCTTAAATTTTAAAAAAATTTATGTCGTTTTCTATAAATTTAAAATATTTTCTGAATTTTCTGTAATTTCTGTAAAATTGTGTATTTTTTAAAAATTTTCTGAAAATTCTTTATACTTTCTGTACTTGTAAAAATATTTATGGCATTTTAATTTTTTTATTTATTTTTTTAAAATTTCCTAGTAAAATAAAATTTACTCATAATTTAAATCAGACCGTTCCAAAGAATTTTGGGATTTAGTATAAGTATATAGGAAAATAGAAGGATTTAGTGCAAATTTAGGGTAAAATTTTCAGATTTAGAATATATTTTAGGAAATATATGTAAAGTATACATTTTATGAAAGAATTTTGGAATTTAGTATACATTGTAGGGAAATTTTCTTAAAATTTTGGGATTTAGAATCCATTTGTTAGATAATTGTGGGATTTAGTAGAGAATTTTCAAAATTTAGAAAATTATCTCCTTTAACAAATAAATTGATACTTTTATTTTGTTAAAAATTCATACTACTAATATTTTTAAAAAAAATTGTAGATCATGTCTAGTCGGGATTTCCCACCTAGAGGAGGTGGATGTGGTCGCGGCCGTGGTCGTGGTCGCGGCTCATTGGCCATACCGCTGGTCGGTGCTGCTTCCTAGGATGGGGAAGCAGTGTTCCCACCACCACCACCGGCAGAGCAGGCACCGACACCACCTGCGCTGATCAGCAGCCCGGTCCGTCTACCACCGCACCCATCAAGGAGGGTGCCGGACCATCGATTACCGCACCGGCGGTAGATTCGGCCCGTCCATGGGCTGCCCCACCACCATTCCCGCCACCATCCATGCGCCAGTACATCCATTCGCTGACGCGAGGTATATTTATATTTTTTTAAAATTTTTTTGTAACTTAAATTATTATTTTTATGTCACACTAATTATTATATAATTTCAGGAGGGATCGGAAGGTACACGAGCGCATTAACGCGGTGGAGCGAGGACACTATCCCCACCCTTGGGGCAATTTGCGTAAAGTGCCGCCAGAGCACCAGCATTTCAGATTTGAGAGCCTGAAGGTAAGGTCAATTTCAGTTATCAATTAAATTTTTATTTTAAATATTTTAATAATTTAAGTTCTGATGTATATATATATATATATTAATACAGATGACGTACTGGTGGGACTGTGACGACGAGGCCATGTTCAAGATCTTCCACATCTGGGCGGGAAAGTTCCTCCGGAAGAAGTTCATCCTCGCTAGACAGTCCCTGCAGAAGCCTCTATGGCTAGCAAACAATGTCTGGCGGCAGCTCCTGCTGTACTGGGAGTCCCCGGAGTTCAAGGAGGAGTGCGCGAAGAATAAGGCGAACCAGTCCGCCAACCCAGCCGCATCCGCTACTGTGTACCGCGGGGGTTCTGTCTCCGTCGGTATGCACAAGCGGAAGATGGTAATATATTTAATGTTATTTAAAGTATTTATTATTATTAAATTAAAATTGTAATAAATGTTTCCCATTTCTTTTTACAAGAGGAGCAGCTCGGCCGGCCAGTGAAGCAGATAGAGTTATTCTCTAGATGCTACAAGAAGAAGGCCGACGGCAGCTGGAGCGGGCCGAGGGCAACGGAGGTGGCGGTAAGCTGTAGATTAAATATTTTAATTTATTTTTTTTAATGTCTGAAAATATTCTAATTTATTCTCTTTATTTTTGCAGGAGACGTTCCAGAAGTTGCTGGAGGATCACCAGTCTCAGGCCACGGCCAATCCTGGAGATCGTCCGGCCGAATCAGAGGGCTCAGTGGTGCAAACCGAGCAGGAGATGTGGCTGGCTGCGGTCGAGGGCAAGAACAAGGGCAGAGTATTCGGTCTTGGTTCTGAGGCCCACGATCTCAGCCAGACCGTTACCTCGCCATCACCACCGCCACCGCCTTCGTCAAACCTGGAGGGTCGGATGGTCCGCCTCGAGGAGATGATGGTGGACATGATGGGCATGATGAAGGCCCTGCAGATCAGTCACTCTGGCACTGACCCGTCACGACCTCCTAGAGACCCCTCCTTCAGTCATTGACGAGATGGACGAGGACGGGGCGACGAGGAGTAGATTTAGGACTTTTTTTTTGTAATTAAATTGGATAATATTCTTATTTAATATAATTTTTATTTCTAAATCATGCATTTTTCATATTTAAAGAATAATTATAAAACCAAGTTCAAAAATATTATTAATAATTTAATATATATATTTTAATGATAATAATTATTACTATAAAAAAAATTAATAATTCATTATTTAGGAATAGTACTTTAGACGATCATGGAGTGCTTAAAACCGTTCCAATGTTTGACTGTTTTAAAGCAGTGACCGTTCCTATTACCGGGTAAACAACCATTCCAAATTTATATGACAACCGTTCCTAAAAGCGAGTAAAAACGAATTCTAAATTATGGACAGACCGTTCCTACATGTATTCCAAATTCAATGCTTTCATGGTTAGGTTTTCGTTCTAAATACAATACCAAAAATCGGTTCAATGTCGTATTCCAAATTAGGAGTACAAAATCCGTTCCCAAGGGCCGTGTCAAAATGTATTCCGGTATCCATTCCTAACTTGTATACCTCACCGTTCTAAGACGTATTCCAGAAACAGTGCTAAAATGTCACTGCAACTTATTCTGACAATTCCAAAATGTGTTCTAACTAACGTTCCTAATTGCGCAATTTACTTTTGATATGACCGTTCCAAAAATTTATAAGGTGTTCCAAATGCAAAAATTACAAATTTATACATACAAAGGTAATTAGGAACGATAAAACGGTTGTATGCCAAAAACCATTCCCAAACTGGAACGGTCGCATTGTTCCCGTTCCTAATTATTAGGAATGCCTCTCCTTGCAATGGATAACCTCCCGTTCCTGAACCGTTCCTAATACCAGTCCAAATGAATCTAATGATATTTACTGTTCCAAAAGTTAAAAAAATCTTTCCTATTCCCGTTGCAATTACTGCATTTTTTGTCGTGGTAATTATATGTCAAGAGGACCAAATTTATCAACACAGGACTAAATTTGCCAGAAAAGGACAAAAACTAATATGTGTTGGATTAAATTTGTCAAAAAAGGACTAAATGTGTAAAAAAAGTAAGTTACAGGATCAAAAATGCTAACGATCTAAAGTTACAGAACTAAATATGTAATTTTGTCAATTTTAAATTGTTGATGTCTCTCTTAATCGTCAATTAAATTTGAATTTTAATGAATTTTTTTCTTTATTTTCTTATTGGATTTCATTATATTTTTCTCGTCAAAATAATTTGATGCGCCAACTCTTAAAAGCCTATTATAATTAATTTTATCTCAATTTGGATAAGCTTTTAGTAGTGAGTTTTTAACATCAATAATAAAGTATAGAAGTTTGACATTAAATTTCTCTTTGGCTCAAATCACGTTATCGTAGCACTTTTCAATCTTATATATATACATATATATATATAGGATAAATACTAAATTTGATCCCTTAAATTTTTATTTATAATTATTTTAGTCCCTCAAGTTCGTTTCTTGACTTTAGCATACTTAAACTCTAGCTTTTGTCTTAGTTTGATTCCTCTAACCATTTTTCAGCAAAAATGTGGACGGATTTCGACTCTTTGGAGGGTAAAATGGTTAATTTAAATTTGATTTCCTCATTTTAATACCTTAAGTTTGTAAAATTATTAAATTAGTCATTTTTTGGACAAGAAACCAACTTCTATTTTTGCATGTTGAATGTGATGTAATTATCTAATGAAACAACTCCTATGAGTATAATAATAATATATTGCTTAACTTAAAATAAAATAGTCTTTTTTGTTTTCATTTTCAAAAGTTACATGAAAAATAAAAAATTATGAATAAATTTTATTGAACTTATCTGATATGATAATATAATGAAAAAAATCCAAGTCAGTAATTTTTTATTTTAGGAGTTAAAAAATGAGTCTAAAAAAAATAAACAATATTTATTAAATATTAACAATTAGAATTTTGAAAAAAAATGGTGGAATCTATCTTTTAACTAGATTATTTGATGGATTTCATATATAATAATTCATTTAAGAGATTTTGTATAGAACCTTTTCTATAAAATGGAACTATAGGTTTAGAAAAACCTCTTAAAATGAATTATATATATATATATATGTGTGTGTGTGTGTTGCGCTTTAGAAAATGAGGGTAAGTATTTATAGGTGTTTTAATGAAGGTAAAGGTACTCTTCCTGCTCCAACACTCTAATGGATGCCAAATGATCAGTACCAAGCATGCAAAATAAGACGACGTTAGGGCCAAACCGGAGGGATCTCTAGTATAGGCATTCTGACGCTCAAGTCACTTTATACGCAAAGTATCTTCAAAGATAAGAGCAATAGTTGGGGAGGCAAAAATTATACCTGATGGTGGAGTGCTTTTATTTATAAATGATGGTGGACTGTACACTTTCATGTGCACCCTAGATTGATAATCAGATCATGATATGTAGTGGGCCGCACATATCCACAGTAACAGTGACAGGTGTGGTCTAGGCAGACAAAAGCTGCGCCACTGCCAAAAGCAGCCGGTACAGTGATAGTGAAGGACGACTGTCATTTCTACTAAGTATGGAGGTCTTTAAAATATCTCTGGACTTAGACAAATTATCAACAATGTTTTCGTGATGGCCTTATCTGGACTTAGACAAATTATCAACAATGTTTTCGTGATGGCCTTAAGTTGAGACGCCCCTATTGGAGGTCTACCTGGAGCCCTTCTCAAGGAGGTCTCTCAGCCGAGAGTTTAATATGCGCTTAAAAGAGTTATTTTTTGGCTTAAAAAAGGACTAATTTGATAATTTTACAAACTAACGGAACTACAATGAGAAAATCAAACTTAAATTGACTATTTTACTCTCAAAAAATTCAAAATCCGACCACATTTTTGCCAAAAATAGTTAGAGGGACCAAATTGAGTCAAAAAATACAAAGCCTAAGAAGGAGCTCAACATGGAAGAAAGCCCAAGATGGATCTAACATTACAGGCGATCCAAGGAGAAAAAGACCTCAGGCCAAAACCTCGGGAGGAGGTCCACTAAGCAATAAAGACCACAGAGGCCAGGAAAGTCTAGCAGAGGGCCCAAGGGGACTGTAGGCATGGCAGCCACGTCGATACCTAAAAGAATCTCGCTCATACGTGGCCAAGCTTTAGTCAGACAACTAAGAGAAAAAACGGTCTCCCTGCCATGAAGAATACCCAAGAATTTCGGGAGGTCATTTGTGGATAAATCTGCAAGGGTTAGAAATCCAAACTGGAGGCAAAGAAGATCCATCGATGGTTGGAGTCTATCTTCTGCAATAACCCCCTTTCGAGCCCCAAAGGGACTAGACTTCCTACCCGGTAAGGGTGACGACTATTAAAAAAAAAGCTACTCTTCCCACAACAAAAGGTAACCTTCTCTCAATACTTGCATGAACAAAAATCCTTTTGATTGAAACACTCTAGCACTATTCTATTACTCGCTATTATGCTTCTTTAAAATTTCGATTATTACTTTCATCATTGTTTATTTACTTGAGTATCAGAGTGCTAACATATTTTTTTTATAGATCCCCGTTTTACGACTTGTGAAAAGCTAGCCCAAAAATCTCAAATTTGAACTCATAAAAAAGAAAAAAACTTTTTTTAATCAATTAGGTATTACAAAAAATTAAAAAGTATAAAATATTTCAGATTATTCTTATGTTTATATACAGATCACAAGTAATTATTGAAGGTGAATATCAATTCCTTTTAATCTGGTCCGTGAAAATGGATCATATTAGTTTAGGTTTATTAAAACGGTATTCCAAAATTTTTCCCTTCAATCTATAAAGAAGGTGAATATTACGCCTTTCTTGTCGCGTTTCTTTTTTTTTCCCCTCCTCCTTCACCCTTCTTTTGTTTTTGTTACAATTTTTTCCTCTTCATTTTGCATTATGATTTTTCTTAAATATGCTCGTAGAAACTGCTTGCGACGGAGATAAGTTTATATAAAAAAATTATAAGCTCCTGTCTTAAACATTATTTGAGATTCACAAGACGGGAAATCTTATCTTAAAAATTAATTGTTTATGAAAATAATAAAACTCATAATTATAAGCAATCATAATGTAAGTTCTCAAATATATACTAAATACTTTCAAGATATCTTATAAATTCTCAAATATTTATAAAATGTTTTTAGAAGTTTATAAGCTTTACTCAAACACCATCACACCATCTAGAGTAGATTTTAGTTTGGCAGAAACCCACATCATTCAATAAGCCTTAGCTTCTTTCTGCTTGAAGCTTACAGGGGGTGAGTAGTAAAGTTGCACAGAGATGGAAATGATTATTCAGCCCAGGATATTCCTTAATGAATATACAACAAAGAAATCCATGAACAACAGTTCACCAAATCTCGAGGAAATAGACCTGTAAGCATGAAAGCCTGCAATTTATAATGAGAACATGATAGAGAATTAGCTCAGCACTATATCAATTGTTAGTGAAGAAGCTAATTAGTTGGTTGTTTGCAGTTTACTGTTAATCATTTTATTTGATGTAATATTAAATATCATGAAATTTTGTCATTTTTATTGTGTTATGATTATATATTATTACTGCATTTTATGGATAAAGCCCACAAATCAAATAAATCAATGAAGTTGGGTTGCGTATTTGATGGCAACTAAGAAACCAACTTCAGAAGGTTGATTTTAAACCTTTCAAGTCGAGAACCCTAAAAAATGGGGTTTGAGGAGTTCTATAGAGACTTCTACCAAGTGATACATTCATGTGATGAGCGGCGCATTTTATTGACGACAGACGTATGACGTCTATGCACTTTAATGGGTATTTGACAAATGGGTTATCAAGTTCACCGAAATGACTCGCAAGAGTTCACATATGGAAGCTCATGTGATACGATCAGTATGAGTAGGACTTCTTAGCTACAATATAGGGAAATTAACCCTCCGACTTGAGGAGCCACGGTAGCCTTGTGTATAGGATGACTGCATCTTGGTTCTGACTGATGTGACTGCAGTATTATGTGGTTGCCAAAAGCCCTGCACTAGTGAAATTAAAACACACATGGAGGTTGGTGCATTCAAAAAAGGAATCGATCGCTCATCATGAGATGATGACGATCTGTTATGTCCTCTCGACTGTTAAAATTTCTGGAAGTCTGTGGCCACAACTGTTGATCAAATAGGAAAATAATTTTCCATGTTGATTAATGAAAAACACAGTTAGGAGATGCTACATAATTGTCGAAGTCAAGTATGAAAATCGATTTAGAATTCTATGCCCTATACTTTGACCTAGAGATAGCTTGATGGAAGGACCATATATGTATGACACGCACAGTCTAAAGTTCACACTGTTTTCACATATTCTCGATTGTCATGGACCGTTGCTAGATGACCACACATGTTAACAATTACTTTTGGATTAATGAATTGATCAAAAAATTATAAAAACCCAAGTCTAACTGAAGGACCTGTAAAGGTCACACACAAAACACTAACGGATGTGAATTGATTAAATTAACTCTAGAAGATATTATTAATTTAAAAGAGTTCAAATTAATCATTTGAATAATTGAACTATTCAATTGATGTCCTATGTGATAGAAAGCTTAAGTGTTAATTCATTGGATTAGTTAAATATTAGATTTTGGAATTAATTAATCTTAGGTGCAAGAATAAAATAAGAATTTTATGGGGATTTGAAACTAATTGATTGGATTGTTTAATTACTAATCCAAAGTCAAACTGTATTCAGTTCAAATTGCAATCAAGCCTCAAGGGATTCTTAAGGGACCACAAGGTCATACCATGCATTAACGACCCTTGACTAGGTTGCATCCTCACGAGTAAAGGCTCACCTACCTTTGACTTGAAGCAAACCACTCCTTTATAAATAAAGCAAGTGGCTGGCCATTAGCAAGCTCTTGGCTTGGGTGTGTGTCTTCATAGCCACTAGCAAGCTCTTGGCTCGGGTGTGTGTCTTAGCATTTTTCCTCTTATATTCTTCTTGAGAACATGAAATAGATTCAAAAGTTTCCTCAAGCTCCCTGTAACACTTTGTACTTTATAGAAGTGTTTGTTCTAGTTCCACTCTCTTAAGTTTCTAGCAAGACTAAAAAGACACAAATTAGTGTTTTGTATAGACTTACTAGAGAGAGCATTCTTTTGCTCTTATGTGAACAAGCAAACAACTTTGTTGGAGGTGCGCTTTTGAAGCTAGGACATTCCATTTTTTTCCAAAAGGTACATTCTCTTTGACTTGACATCAACTAGTTAGTGTGCAAATGTACAAATAACCCGATTAACGTGAGATTGATCCCATTAATTAATGCTTTATTTACCGCGTCCGTTGCTTTATTTACATCCGGGCTTATTCCAATTCTTCATCAAATGCCTCACTTTTTTCAGGATTGCATGGAGAAATGACAGTCACTCATAATCTCATCTTAGAAAAATACACAAATATAATTGGCTGAAGTGAATTGATAAGCTCACACTTAAAACTTCATCCAAGTCCTTAACCCTTCTATCTTCCCAGCACTAACCAAACTTCACTAAGCGATCTATATATGCGTGTCTGTGTAATGCTCATCTCTTCTTCCATGCAATGATTTAGTGGGAGGTTCCTATGCATCTTTCTGAATAGTATACATGCATATGCTGCAATCTGTTGTTATACATGCAAGTTGCTCAAGAAAATGCATCTTATATTCTTAATGTCATGTTCACTATGTCCATTTATTACTATGGGTAGACTAAACACAGTACATAGTCATGAAACCAATGTGTCAATAGTGCACCGGCACTATGAAGTAATCACGCTCAAGCGAGACCCAAACACCAGTTATCAAATTGGTACCAACTACGAACACCATCGATCCACTCAAATTCGTATAAACATTCAGTTGCCCTTTTATCGAAATCCTTCCTCAACTGTTCTAATCAGCTATTCATTTCTATAAGGTAGGGAATAAATACTTTGACATGATCAAACCTAATAAAGCTGGGATTAGCACCGCATAAACAAAAACAAGCATATCGCAACTATTCAAATACCAAAAATAGCGTGAAGATATTAAGCACTACCGGGAGCACTACAGGGAAATTTTACTAAAAGTTAAATGAGGTAGAGAGCTCTTATAGTGAGGTTTATGGATGAAGCAGATTATCAAATATGAGATGGTAGGACGAAAACTTTAGACGAACCAAGTCAACTCATGGAAATGATTTCAAATAGCTATACAGTTAGAGACATTCCAACACCATAAACTTCGACAACAATGTAAAAAGGAAAAACTAAAAGTTTAAGGCATCATGAAGTAGTTACCAACTATAAGGTCTCTATGTTGGGATTTTCGTCTGCCTCTTTGAGTTTCGGTTCTTGTTGATCCATGTGAGCCACATCATAGGTAGCATGAACACCAGCCAAAATATAGTACACTAGCATTACGGCACTACATATGAAGAACCGCCATATTGCCACAGTACCAAGAGATCCTATAAGGAAAACATTCATAGCAATAGATAGAGATGGCAACCACGGAACAAGAGGAACGCCCCAGACTTTTGGAACCCTGTGCTTCGAAGTCAATGCCATCCCTAAAGTTCCCAAAGCCCAGAAACCTCCACTGATGGTATACCCTATCCATCCCCTCTGCTTCGAACTCCAAAGAAATGTTATCCCAAGTGATGAACCAAAAATAATAAACAATGACACCATAAATTTGATTGTATCGCGTTTCGGAGTGACATCCTTAACATAGTACCTTCTCACGAGCAATGCAACAGCCATAAGCATGAAAATGAAGAGTGTGCTAAATGACAACACACTCGACAAAACATCCAAACTCGAGAACAAGGCAAGAATGCAGCTACCTGTGGTTGTCAAAAGGGTTGCATATATGGGTGTTCCAGTCTTTGGATGAACCAAGGCAAAATAAGGAGGAATCATATGTGATCTCGCTATCTGAGTCGTGTATCGAGCCTGTCCCATTGATCCGACGAGCATACTCGTGGTCATTCCTTTTAGAGCAACAATGCTCACCAAATACTTAGCCCACTTCATACCAATCCGCTCAAACACGACAGAGTAAGCTGCATTGACATCCACCTGACTGTATTTCACCATCATTGCCAACACTAATGCCATCAAGCAGTATACCACAGTGATCAAAGACATCGAACCAACCAAGCCCACTGGTATATCCCTTGAAGGATTTTCAACCTCTTCAGCCATATTAGCCACCATATCGAAACCCGTATACGACCAGTAAACCACAGCAGCCGCAGTGAACATCCCTTCTGCCCCATGAGGGAAAAAAGGCACCAAATTCTCGCTCTTCCCATGCACAAATCCAACTATTATAATAAACACAATCACAGCCGCACCAAATATAGAGCTAACCCAATTCAGTATCGATGTCCTCTTCGTTCCGGTCACCGCAATCCCATTCACGACCGCCAGAACCACCACAGCCAAAGGATCCAACAGATTGAACCCATCAGCAAAAGAATCAACTTTAATTCTCAAAAAATCCGGGTCACTCTTAAAAATACTAGCAACATAAGACGACCAAGAACGCCCCAACCCGGCAGCCCCAACAAGCGCCTCCAAGAAAATATTACCAGCAGCAATGAAAGCAATAAAATCCCCCAATTCCACACGGAGAAAAGAGAAAGAACCCCCAGCAATGGGAATCTCAACAGCGAATTCAGTATAACAAAACACAGATAACAAAGCCGACAAACCCGAAACAACATAAGAGAGGACAATCGCGGGCCCCGCATGATCATGGGTTTCTTGACCGGTGATGCTGAATATCCCGGATCCGACGACGGACCCAAACCCGAGCCAAACGAGGTCCCACCAAGTGAGGCATTTCTTCATCTCATTCTCCGACTGTTTCTTGCTCTGGACAAGCTCATTGGCGTCGGAGGAACGGCCGAAGACGCGGTCCTTGAGCCGGTGGGGGGTCTCTGTAAGGGCCGAGAGATAAGTGGAGAAGTTCCGGAAGGTGGGTTCGGGGAAGAAATCTTCTTTGCTGAAACGCCAGTAGGATCTTCCGTCCGCGGCGGAGGGAGAGGGATCCATTCTTGCTGGAGGATTGAGGGGGGATACGAGTTCTGAGGGGGGTTCAGTAGGATTTTTGCCACTTATAAATCCCATCTCAAAAGGGAATTAGAGGGAATTGAGGGATTGGTCGGTTACGGCGGAGGGGAGATGAAGTCCATGAATCGAGGGAGGAGTTGAGTGGGATTCAGCTGGATCTTTCCGAAATGAAGACGAAAATCTCGCATGGATCCCAAAGCTGTCGAACAATAATAAATTGGGTTAATTACACTTACACCCCCTCTGAGAATGTATAATTACACTTTCCCCCAAAAAGGTTTTGAAATTATACTTACACCCCCTTCGAAAATTCTCTGTTTACACCTGACCCTCATTCGTTAGAGTTTGGACGAAAAATGTTCACATGAACAAAAATAATTACACAAATTTTCAATTTTTCCCATCATTTAATATTCTCATGTATATTTTTGTACTTATAAGAGGATAAGTGTAACAATGTATATGTATGGAGTGAGGCCAATATTATTATATTTTTTCCTTATAAGTACAAAATTATTGCACGGGAATGTTAAATGAGAGGTAAAATTAAAATTTTATGTAATTATTTTTGTTGAAATGAACATTTTTCGCCCAAACTTTAACGAATGAAGGTCAGGTGTAAACAAAGAATTTTTAGAGGAGGTGTAAATGTAATTTCAAAATTTCTTTGGGGGAAAGTGTAATTATGCATTTTCAGAGGGGGTCTAAGTGTAATTAACCCTAATAAATTCATGGCGTTCTTTTCATTTATTTCATCTGAACTATTGATCTGTGGGCATTCATATCTATTTTCTGTTTTTAACGGTTGCTATTCAACCTTCTGAATTGATTTTTTTTTTTAATATATCTTTATATATTCTTCTGATGTTAATTTCCACGTTTATTTCTTTCTCAATGCTCCAAAAAATTAAGTAGTTTAAGATAAAATTCTCTTATTTAAGATTAGAACATTTTATTTTAATATAAATATACGTATAACTGTGCATATCATTTTATAATATATTGCGTTATAATTGATTTTTTTTTAAATAAAACTTTCACTTTTAAATAGGTAAAAGCATAGTAGTTTTGAATTTTTACTCTACTAGAAAGTATGACGTGTTATGCACGTGTACAAATATATTTTTAAAAGTAAATATATTATTCGTGTTAAGTTCATGATATTATTCATAGTTTTTCATTGAAATATTAGTATTATACATTATATTTTCAAATAAATTGATAATAATTATTTAAATTGATAAGAAAACTATTCAATTCTATTATTTGTAATTCACTTTCTAAATTTAATTGGTACTATTGAATAAAAAGATATTCCCAAAAATTGAGATTTTGTATTTCGTATATTCACTAATGATTATTTCATTATTATATATCAAACCAATTAATATGAAAATATAAAATAATGATATTTGAAAATATAATATTAAAATAAAAATAATTAGTCAAAGCTCCTTATCTTGGATAGAAGAAATTCCAATTTAATAAAATAAATTGATCAATTTTATTTGTAGGTTTTATCATGCCTACTTTCTGTTGTTTAAGTTTGTTTTATTTTTTTGTTACATTTTGTATGTGTGTGTTATATATTTTCTTTTATTGCTATATTTGAATGTCATTTACTTCTAATTTATTGACACTATTACAAACTAATTATTTATTGACTATTGTTATAAAACTATAATCAAATTGGACCATAGTACCAATATTTGTATTGTAAGATCTTACAATGTATGTTAATCATATTTCAATATCAACTTTTTTATATTGTCAAAACATTATTTACATGCTTTATTAGCTTCTAAATTTTGAAATATTATTGTATAAAATTTTATTTTTCACCTTTATAAAAGAAACTATATATGTAAAAGTAAAACATTCAAAATTATCTAATACTAAAAAAAAGAACAAGTGCTAAGAGATTCACTCAATAAGTGAATTTTTATAAGCAATTTCAATTTAATAATATTCTATTCATATATCAATTTTTGTTCTATTTAGTACTCATGCTTTTTAAACTTTTAAGTTATTTTTATAAATTTATTATTGGAAAAATATATTAATATCATTGGCTTATTATTTATCTTCTTTTTTTTCTAATTTCAAAATAATTAACTCAGTTTTTATTTATTATTTTATTGTACTAAGTTGTCAATAATTGTACTAATGTGTTAGAATATAATTATTTTAAAATTTTATACTTTTAATTGTTATTGTGTTAATGTTTACTCACCATTTGACTTTTCGTATTTTCATAAGGGGAATAGCATTTTTCAGTTCGTAACTTAGATCCTTTCCATTTTAATTTGGTATTGATTTTGGGATTCTTACTTTCGGTCCCGTAAAAATTAAAAAGCAGCAATTTTGGTTCCATAACACCTTTTCCTCTGGATATTTAAAAGAAAATGTCATGTGGGCGTTAAGTGTAAAATAATACAAGGGGATCAAATGTTACAATTTTATGCACCTTTTAAAGCATAAAAATAGTTATATATGTCTCGTTAGGATATACAATTATGTTAGTTAATTTACTACTCAATAAGATAAGGTTTTAAATTAAATTATTTATTATATTACTATTTATACTCTTGTTCAATGTCCATGTCTTGGGGGTGCAGGGGGAGGGGGACATGGTGTTTTTAGCCTAGTAATATTGAAATAAAATCAAATAGTTAGCTCTTTTTTAAATTTTCAATAGCACTTCTAATTTAATCAGATTGTTAATTTTTATTTGTAATTAAATTTTGATACTTATTCGTTATTCTATTTTAGAAGAAATTCCATTTTAATAAACTTGAATCAATTTTTATTCGTAGGTTTTATTGTGTCTCTTTGCTATTGTTTGATTTTGATACATTATGTCTGTTAATGTAATATTTTTTCTTTTACTATATTTTGAATATCGTTGATTTTCAATTTATTGACACTAAATGATTATAAACTAATTATTTATTGACTATTATTATAAAAATACAATTTAATTAGACAATATTACCAATATTTTGTATTGTAAGATCCTAATTTTAATTATATTTCAGTATCAACTTTTAAATATTGTCAAAGTATTATTTACATGCTTTATTACCTTCTAAATTTTGAAATATTATTGTCTAAAATTTTATTTTTTGCCTTTATATTGCAATTTTCAATTCTATATGTTTTTAGTTTAACTTCTTAATCTTATAATTTTCATATGCACCAATTGGTATAATCTATTTCTTATTCAATGATATATTATGTTACAACTTAATTTTTATGTCACATTTGTTGTTGTAATACTTTTATTCTGTTAATTAATATTAAAAAACAATAGATGTAAAAGTATAGCATTCAGGATTATCTAATACAAAAAAAATCAAGTACTAAGAGATTCAATCAATAGTTGAATTTTCAAAAGCAATTTCAATTTAATAAGATCATATCCATATATCAATTTTAATTTGTAATTAAATTTTGATATTTATTTGTTATTATATATGTATAGGCTTAAATGATTTTTTGGTCCTGTAAGTATTGCCATTTAGCATTTTTGTCCTTTATGTTTTTAGGGTTGAGAATTGGTCCTGTAACTTTTTTCCACTTCGCGATTTTAGTCCTTCTGGCACCGAAAATTTAAAAAGTTGCCGGAATTTCTCACGTGCCACGCACGTGTATCTTATAAATTGGGGCTTTGCATTTTATTGGCCACCTTTTTCCAACATGGCCCCAAAAAATTTTTTAAAAAAAATGGCGTGGCTTACCCAGCCATATCATCTGCTGAATCAGAAAAAAGGGGGGAAAGTGTTCAACTTTCCCTCCTTCCCTTCCATCGTTATAATTAGAAAAGGGCGAAAGAAATTTGCAGCAAGAACCCTAGAAAGAAATGCTCTCGAACAGAAAAGTAAAAAGCTCCAATGTCTTCCGTCATCAGTCTTGATGAATGCTACTGTGGAAGGGCTGCGATTCTCCGGACATCTTGGACAGATGAGAACCCATGTCGTAGGTTTCACTCTGGTAGAAATTACAAGGTAAGTTTTATTTTTTTTTCTTTTGTTTGTGCAGAAAATTTTTGCGCTTGTTGGGTTGTTTGTTTTTTGACAGAGTGGAGGATGTAGATATTTTGCATGGGAGGATCCCCCAATGTGCAGAAGAGCTAAGGTAATTATACCTGGTTTGTTGAGGATGATTAATATGTTGGAAGATGATGTGCTGAAGCTAAAAAGGAAGAATAGAAAATTAATTACAAGTTTGTTTGCCTTGCATTTTATTCTGATGATTTGGTGCTGGTGGAGTTTGAAGGCGACAGTGAAGAAGCCAAATACTGGAGAAGCTTTGAAGATTGCATAAGTGCTTCGTAGTTTTTTCTTTGCTTTTTTTCCTTTTTACTGATTCGGGATAATTAACTAATTATCCTTGTATGAAGTGTTGGATGTAAGTTGAAATTTCCTTGTATGAAGTGTTTGATGTAAGTTGTATGTCAGTTGCATAAGTGCTGGTGGATAATTTCTTGTTTTTCCTGCCATTTGTATGAAGTGTTTGATGTAAGGATGAATTTTCATTTGTATGTATGAGTCATTTTTTGTTATGTCAGAATTAGTTTGTGTGATTAAATTGAAGGATCTTGGAAACTTTTAAAAAAAACTGAACAAAACAGCAAAACATGAAAGTTGAACCTGAACACATAAATTCCAAAACAAATACTTTCATAAACATCATACCATAATATCTGTCACAACATAATACTTGGTAATGGTGGTTTTGCCAAATCACAAAATATAATTGGTACTAACATGGCAAAACATTGTTACCCCAAAAGCATACTACTGAAGGCACAAGTTTTTTTTTGCCATCCACAAAAAGTAAAGTTGACTAACATTCTTAAGTTCAAATGTTCTGGTTTAAATCTAAATATTTATATCCTCCTTCTGTGATGATGGGATTGGCTACTTGGCTGGAAGTTCTTGGTGGATTGAATCTTGAAAGTGGACGAGGGCCAGTCATAGGTGGAGGTGCCCTGATCTGCACTCTTGGATGTAAGCCCAGGTGCTGATTTGTGATGGTCATTTGCTGGTACATTGATGGTCCAGGCCTGAATGTAGGAGTGACTTGGGTCAGAAATGGCTCTTGAGTTATTACTGCATCCTCCAGTTCATCCTCTTCATTATTATCTTCATGTGTAGGTGGCAGAATATCTGGAAATTATGGACCTTCAATGGAATTGGTTGTCTGCACTTTTGAACACTTCCCTGATTCCAAAGGGTTAGCCACTGAACTGCTTCCCTTTTACTGCAATTACAGTATTGCACTTACTATTAGACCTTAAACATACTTAGCAAATAGATTCTTACCCTTCTTGGAATGTGACTTGGTTCAGTTTGTGGAACAGATTGCTGGATATTTTGAGTTTGGTCCTGCAAATTTGAACAATTATTAGAAACTAAAAACACTAGTTACTTATAGAAACTAAACACAAAAAAATTATACCTTTTCTGGACACTTGGTAGTTTTGTGTCCAGGTTCTCCACAGGTGCTACAATGGACTGTTTGCTGGATTTTTTTCATCCTCTGCAATTTCTTCATTTTTTTGTTTTTCTTCACAGGTTCATCTTTTTCTCTTCATCTTGGATTTGGTGGCCTCCCTGCACCCCTTTCAAAGTTGGGTGGAAGTGGAGGTATGTTGAAAGTTTCAGCCCACAATCCTTCATGACTCATAGGTTAGATTGCTGGTTTGTAGACATTCATGTATGTCTCATCATAGTAGCACCTCTTCACAAAATCAACAGGGTCCAACCTCTGATGGAAGATGGCACAACATGTATGTTTGCATGGTATGCCAGATAGTTGGAATTTCCTACAACTACAGCTTTTAGCCCCCAGGTCCACACAATGTTGGCTACCATCAAACATGACACTTGATAATGTGTATCATCAGCCTTAATTGGTATGCAATCTGAGACTTTTGCAACCCGTTTTTGGAGAATTTGTTGGATCTTAGGACAAATTTTTCCCTTCCATTTGCTAGAAGCTCTGTCTCTGTTTTCTTGCATTCTCCTCATTAAATACTCTCTTATCCATTCCAGCATAGTCAAAATAGTATTTTCTCTTGCATCTAATATACTTGAATTAAAAGTTTCACATACATTGTTCAAAAGCATGTCACATGTGGCTATTTCAGTGAAATGAGAAAGGGACCACTCTGTAGCTGGTTTGTCACTGAACCAATCAAGAGCAACCTGCGATGTTGTCCTCATTTCGTCTATTCTCTTCTTCCAATCACTTATGGTGCAAGCTTTTGTAGCTTTCCATAGAGCATTCTTACATGCCAACCCCTGAACCCAACACTTTTAAAATTATTGTGCAGGTGCCTAACACAAAATCTGTGTTCAGACCCTGGAAGCACTTCCTCAAATGCTTGCCTGAGACCCTTCTGCTTGTCAGACATAAATGTGAATTGTTTTGTCTGACTATCTTCAAATCATGTTTCAAAATTATCAAAACCATTCCCATGACTCTCTACATTCCTTGTTAACAACAACATAGGCAATTGGAAAAACGTTGTTATTAGGATCCATCAATTGTTGTCAACAGAATACCCTCATGTGGTCCTTTCAAATGACAACCATCTACTCCAATAATAGGCCTACACCCAAATTTAAACCCTAATTTTAGAGCACCAAAACACACATACATTTTGCTGAATCTATTCTCTCCATATTGGTCCTCAGTACCCACAATAACAGTTGAACCAGAGTTTGTATTTCTAACCTCCTCTGCATAATCCCACAACCTTGTGTATTGGTAATCAGGGGTACCCTCAATAGCCTTTAATGCTGCTCTCTTAGCCCTATAGGCTTGGTCCTTGGACACATTGATCCTTAATTCATTTATAATGTCAAGCCCAAACCCTTTCATGCTCCTTTTAGGGTCAGACTTAAATTTCTGTAGGTACTTGTCTCTCAACCAATCAGTCTTAATATTTTTGACATAAAAAATTTGTAGGCAAGAATGCTGGGGAATATACAGATTTATTTGAAATGTCTTCTTATTTGGCAACTTGATTACATGCATTTTCCACTCACAATCATCATTCCCACATTTTGCATACATCCTTATCTTGTCATTTTTTATGAACCTGATGGTTCTTTTTGTCTTGATAGCATATAAATTGATGGCTTTTTTGAACTCCCATTTATTACTAAACCTCATCCCCAGTTCAAAAGTAGGTTCAAAAATATCATTTGGATTAAACAGAGGATCAGTATGCCCATCCCCCTCACCATCCTCAGAATCCCTATGCTCATGCAGTTCACCATCATTGTCAACCCATCAATTTCCTCTCCTTCACTAGACTCACTTTCATCCTCTTCATTTTCTACTGCATTCCTATTCCTAGTTTCTGTTTCTACCTTAGGTTGTTCATTGTTTCCATCCCCCATTTCATAATCAGACTCTATCAATTCATCACCCTCCTCTTTTTCACCATCCTCATCCCCCTCACCATCCTTCTCACCTTCACCACCCTTCTCCCCTTCACCACCATCATCCCCCTCACCACTCTCAGACCCTTTACCACCATTTGCAACAGCCTCTTCAATAGTATCAACATAAATGACAACCTCTTTATCCAAAAATACTTTTTTATTTCTTCCCTAAGATCATTGGTATCAGTCAACAACTTAAAACCTCTACTAACAATTATGTAATATCTTCTACTCTTACTGATCCCAACATTATCACACCACATATTCAAACTCCGAAAGCAGCATTCATTAGCAAACACAAAATCAAATTTCACTATACTACTACCAACATATTTGGCTTCAGGAATATGCACAGGCATACCCCCCCAATAACAAACACTCATGGTAATGGAATCACTATATGGATTTGTTTAATTAGGGGAAAAAAAAGAAAAAATAAAAACAAAACAACAAAGTCACTACTACAATACACAAAGCTACAGAACACTCACACTATTAAAAGAGAAAAATGGAAGAAAGGGACCACCACATATATATAATAAAGGGGGAGGGGGGGGGCCAACATATCATAAACAATTCTGATACCCGTAAAGAGAGTAAGAAACATATTTTTTACAACCACCAAAGCACATTAATATACTGAAACAAACGAGTATAAACAAAAAAGGGAAAAAGGCACTTACGGTAAAGAGGTGGGGGCAAACCCACATGCCTCGCATGTCGTTTCATCACCATCCTTCTTTCGTAAGCGATCACCTCTTCGACAAACTAACGATTTCCCTTTGATTAAGCAAATCTATGGAGATTAATGTCGGATTTGATTTTAGCAGATTAGGGTTTTCTGGGGGAGGGGATTATAGAGTTTTTGGGGGGAAAAAATATCGTTTGAGGAGAAAGAGAGATTATGAGAAGGCTGAACACTTTCCCCGTTTTTTTAATTCAGAAGATGACGTGGCTTACCCAGCCACGTCATTTTTTTAAAAAAAATTTTCAGGGCCATGTTGGAAAAGTGGCCAATAAAATGCAAAGCCCCAATTTTATAAGACACACGTGCGTGGAATGTGAAAAATTCTAGCAACTTTTTAAATTTTCGGTGCTAGAAAGACAAAAATCGCGAAGTGGGAAAAAGTTATAGGACCAATTCTCAACCCTAAAAACATAAAGGATAAAAATGCCAAATGACAATACTTACAAGACCAAAAAATCATTTAAGCATATATATATATATATATGTTTAGATTAGTATTTTATATATTATTCATGTGTAGTTTATTTTAAATTTTAATGTGTCATGGTAAATTAAAACTTTCTTAATATAATTAAGATTTCTTCTAGTAAAGTAAATGTGTTGAAATATTATTTGGCATATTAATTTTGTTTAGTTGAATATGTTATTCATTCTCTAAGTAGTTTAGAGAAATTAAGACTCTTAAACATTTTTCTTATAGAATTTTATTTTTCCTATAACTAATTTTATAATATAATTTTCTGTGAATGTTATTAAGATTTAATGCATGACAGATCTGTGTAATTCGGCTCATTCATGATTCACGATTAGAAGCAGGTTATTAAAATTATGTGTAATTGGATTCATTCATGATTCACGATTTAGGTTTTTCATCCTAAATTTATATGGAGGAGGTTTAGAATATTTAGAATTCTAAATTGTTAAAAATTCTAGAATCTGTAATATAATAATTAATATTATTAAATGAGGGTATATTTGTCTTTTCATAATGACAAACAAACAATTGAGTATTTAAAAATTTATATAGAGTATAGATTTTGATTGTTATTGAAAATGATATTTTCCTACACAGAAAAATCGAACTTCTGGTCCCATAGGACATGAGTTGTTGCACTTTTGGTCCCGTTGTTTACGGGCTTAACACTTTTGGTCCCACATGAACCAAAACTGTTGCACTTTGGTCCCATTTCCGTAATGGCTTGAAACCACTATTCGTCTTTAGAAGAAATTGGATAAGATTTTTCAGCCATTTTGGAAGAAATTTCTTGTAGGAATTATTATTTCACTCCTTTTGTTGGTTGTATGTATTTTAATCGCTTGATTTAGCTAAATTTATATAATTTTTAATTTGCAATTTTGTAATAGTATAATTAGAATGAAATATTAAATTCTATGATTGCAAAATTAAAATAAAAATCACTGCAATTAAAAGCAAAACACGACTTAGGCAAAATTGTGTGCAGGTATCTCAAGCACTTAGGCACGTATTCTCACAATGTTCCAACGTCAATGAAGCATCAGGGGGGGGGGGGGGATCAAGTACCTTTTCTAACAAAAGGAGGGAAAAGGTTTGTTACCATGACAAACCTTCCAATTGCAATACAAGCAACCAAGAAAAAGAAACTCACTCTTTTGTTGGTTGTATGTGTTTTAATCGCTTGATTTAGCTAAATTTATGTAATTTCTGATATGAAATTTTGAATGATGTAATTAGAATGAAATATTAAATTCTGTGATTGCACAATCAAAATAAAATCACTACAATTAAAAGCAAAAAATCACTGACTGCATTGAAAAAAAAATATCCAATGTTTGCAATATACAATTTTACCATATTTTTTCCCCCCACCAACTACTCACAGATATGCAATTTACATCAAAATTGCCCATGTTTGCAAAAAAAAAAACTACAAATTTGCCCAAAAAACCGATACAGCCAAAAAGGTGAGTTTGCAAAACTTACCACAGAACCTAAAAGTTCAGCTGCTTGATTTCTTTTTCTTGGTTGCCTGTATTGCAGTGGAAATGTTTCTCATGGTGACAAACTTTTTTCCTCATTTTGTTAGAAAAGGCACTTGACTCCTTCTCCCTGATGCTTCATTGACGTTGGGAACATTGTGAGAATATGTGCCTAAGTGGTTGAGATACTTGCACACAAATTTGCCTAAGTTGTTTTTTTGCTTTTAATTGCAGTGATTTTATTTTAATTCAGTCATTTTGTTGTACCTTTAATTTTCTCGAAAATTTATTTTATACCTTTAACAGAGTTGGGACTAAAAGTGCAACACTTTTGGTTTCTATGGGACCAAAAGTGTTGAGCCCGTAAATTATGGGACCAAATGTGCATCATCCAATATCCTGTGGGACCAAAAGTGCAAATTTTCCTTTCCTACACATACAACTATTTTACTCACCGATGTTTGTATTTATATGACTAGCAACTGTCGCACGCGGTTCCCGCGGGCAAAAAATATTTAACTTAAAATAAAGGTAAACACAAAAATATTTTTATTTTGAAACAAAAAAAAATGTCCGAAATTACACCTAGAATATAAGATTAATAAGTAACCCACAATAAACAAAAAAGTCCAATAACTAAAAATTGAAAATTCCAATACATAAGAAATATTAGTGAAGAACGAAAACCACATATATTTACAATTAGTGTTCAATGTAAAAGTACTAAAAGAATAAAAGAACAGAATAGAAAATAAACATATATGCACATTTCTTTGTCTTTCGACTTGGTGCTTGGGCTCCTAATTACAAAAGTCAGTGTAATCTATGATTCAAACAAAAAAAAGAATTAGTAATTTTATTGATAAATGAAAGCCAAAGATAAATAGAATTGACGAAATGATTTTAAAAAAAATAGTAATTTTATTCATGAATGAAAGCCAAAGAAAAAATAGAATAGACGCAATGATTTCTATTAAAATCTGTGTACAACATGGAAATATGTGAGAAATTCGTCAACAATTAAATAACTTAGCATTCAAACACATCTACATCATAAAAAAAACTCCATAATATTTTCATGTAAAAGACAATTTTTGTTTCAAAATTACGGCTAAAATGTTTCATACAATAAACAATGCCTAGGTTTAAACAATAATTGCAGTTCCATCTCATGTATGAGCCCAAGTTAATAAACACCTTTAAGGCTCATGTCATGTTAGGTGATGATGATGAGACTGCAATAAGGAGATACTGACACAAAACAAAACATGCAGGTGAAAGAAGAGAAATGTTCGACGTAAAAAAATTTTTAAAAAGAGACTGAACAACCAACTCAATAACCAAAAAATTAGTTGAAATTTCAGATACATAATGAAAAATGGCATAAGAAAGCAAAGGCGCTGCAAAGAATTTTTTCCAATGCTAAATGGGATGCCTCCTCGATTTAGGAGTTCATCATTTTGTTTACGCTTTGTTCCCCCACCTTCTTCTTTTCCGTGAGTACTTTTCCAATTATTCTCATTTTTTCTATAAAAAAATTCAGTGTATTTTTCCATAACCCCAATCCTTTTAACTTTTTTGTCTCCGTTGGCAATCCTTCATACACACTTCAAATATGTTTTCCAAATGTACAATCTTGACAGTGCAATACATCAAGAAACATTCTCTCTGTCACTCCCTTCGGCCCCTTCCTACCATAGTTTCCGCCGAACCCCCCATTGTCACCATATATAGTACACTTCTGCACCGAGTCCCTATACCTCCAAACATAATTTTAAGATTTATCATTGTGCTCTAAAATGTATTTAAGCAATAATTCAATATCAACTCAAATGAGTGTGTAATTGCGTATACCTTTGACATCATCTTCAATTTCTCGATCAAACGTCGATCCTCTCCCATCCTCTTCCAAAATGGTGCCGATGCTGAGATTCTCTTCAACTCCTTCACCTATCGTCGGATTATGTGTGTGGGGGGGGGGGGGGGAATGAGGGTTTAGAACGTGTGCCGTGGGTTGTGGAGAGAGGGGCAAAGAAACGGCTGATGGGAGAAAGATGGATTGGAAGACATTTTTTTGCAGTTTAATAAAAAGGGTATTATAGGTAATATAATAATTTGGTATGAGAACTGTCAAAATAGTATAAATTGTCATTTTTATCCTTTACAATTAATTCATTTTCTGGAAATAAAAAGATGAATGAATTATCCAAAATATGAAGGGCAAATTTTGTAAAAAACACCAAATAATTTCCATTTTAGACACAAAAAGGAGTTTCTTTTTATAATTAAATAGATGATTACTTTCAAATGATTATGATATTATATTAAATGTATTATTTGTATTATATAATTTATCTTCCTTAAAAACTATATTAAAGTACATATATGTAAAATGATCTTACTTATTAAAAAAAAAAGAATGAAAACTTACTTTTGATGAGTTAAAAGGTATTGGTGATGAGAAAAGCCATAATAGGAATTATGAAATATTATGTTAATTCCTAACGATAAAAATATACGGGTATACACATTAATTGAACAAAATTATCTGATTATCATGTCATTTTAATCACAAAAAATAAATAAATCAAGGAATACAAAAGCCAAAAGCAAAAAAAGTACTATACATCATTTAAGCTTTAAGGTAAAACCACAAAGTGAAAAATGAAAATAGTGTTTAAGATATATTAGGAATTGAATTAATCTCTTACTTTGTAACGACTTCGTTGGAACAACCACATGGCCATTCCAATATGAATTGTGACGTCCACAGAATTTTGTTAATAATCGAGGAGCTAATTGGTAATAATTAAATATATATATAAATTTAATTATAAGTTATAGGTTGAAATTATAATATATAAAAACTTGAAGGGACTAAATTGAAGCTTTATAAAATATTTATGGTTAAAAATATATATACATATATATATATATAAAACTTGGGGATTAAATTACAATTTTGATAAAAGTAAAAATTAAAAATAAAAATGATGATGATTGGAAAAGGGGCAGCACATGGTTGCCTCCCAATTACCTATTTTATATATATATATATATATATGTGTGTGTGTGTGTGTGTGTGTACTTCCTAATTAAGGAAGCACAATTTAACACACACACTCGGGAGAAAAACTGAGAGGTGAGTTTAATTTTTAATTTTGTATTAATCTATATAATTATATTATTTAGTTAGTGCATTTATTGAATATGGTTTATACTATTCGATTTACTATTTAACTGGGAAATTTATTGAATTTGAGTATTTATATAAATTAGTGTTCGGGTATATGTTTAATTGGACTGGAATATTATAGCCAATAAATTATAATTATTTAACCTATTAGAATTAATAGTCGTTATGATGGATTACTCAAATTGATTGGGTTTATTAACCAAATACATAATTGAATGTACTAGTGTCTAATGACTCATGTATATCGATGGCGTTCAATCATCATCCGACTGTGTCTAATCAACTGAATAGATGCGTCCTTTGTTTCAAAAGATGTGTTCATTGGGTGAAAATTAGGCCTGTCAATGGGTAAATAATACACAGACCCAGGCCCATGGCAATAATTTCAGATCCAGGCCCAGACCCATTGATTTTAAGTTAGACCCAGGCCCATAAATAGAAAAATTATGAGTATGAATCGGGTATAGACCCAACAATACCCGCTAATACCCGTACCCAAATTGAAAAGAGGAGGAAAACTCAATCGGTTGCCACCTCTTTCTCTCTCAAAAAATTTGAACACCATCCCACAGTTCTCATCGCCAGCGACCTCCGTCGGCATCATCCTCCTGACTTGATGGCGACCTCCCGTCTCTCCCGCGACCAGCGAGCGAAGACGACACACGCCTCCGCCTGCCCACCCTCACTTCTAGATCCCTTTTCTTTCTCCTTTATTTCTTCGTCATTTGCCGCCGCCTTGCCGGCGGGCCGCCATCACCCGATAGCCTTTCACTCGATCATTTTCCCCCACTACCCATGCCGATCTTCCCATCGCTGGCAACTGAAACGAGTTTTTCTCCTATGTCAAACCCTAGTTTGTACCCTTTTTTTCTACCTTCATTTCTTTGTCGTCTGCCGTTGGTTCCCCATGAATCCCCCACCTACCTGAACTCACACAGAAGTGGGTTCTTCTCCAAATGTTTTCACAATTTCAACAGAAATGGCAAAAATCACAAAAATGGCATGAAATGATTCATTCACAAATGGGTTCTTCTCCAAATGGGTTCTTCCCCACTTAAATGAACTCACACAAATGGCATGAATCCATTTACGAATGGGTTCACAAATTTACATAAATGTGATTCAAATATGGGTTTACAAATTCACATAAGTATTTGGCCCATACGTTGGAGGTGTATTCTTGTGAAAGTGGAGGTGTATTCTTGTGCCCATATATATTGCATTTCTGTTTCTTTTGATCATATGTTGTATATTCTTTTCTTTTGAGTCAATATTTGGCCAAACATGTGCATCTTAGAAGATCCCAATTTCGATTTTGCTCTTAATAAATAAAAAATTTCATATTGCTGGGAGGGAAAAAGGGGAAGGGGGGGGGGGAGAAAAAGGCCAGACCCGACCTGAAATATCGGGTCCAATAGACAGACCCATTTCAATGGACCCATCAGACTTATGGACTGGGTCGGGTCCAGTCGGGTCCAACATGTAAGTAATGGGTAATGATAGGGTTTGGGCCTGGGCCTGGGTATTATTTACCCATTGACAAGTCTAGGTGAAACCCTTTAGGTGAAATGATGTATCCATTTGGGTTAAATTATGTCCTTTGGGTGCAATGATGCATCCATTCAGATGAAAAGTTATAACCTTCAAAAGCGTCTTATCTGATTGGACGTGCCCATTCAATGATACATTTCCAACTTCTATTAATAGATCCCCCTATTCACTTTATTTAATCAATTCATTTCCATAGCATTCTTAAGCATTAAGAGAATTTCAACATATTTTTTAGTTCGTCGTTTATAAAGTTTTTAGTGCTATTACTTTGAGATTATAAGTCGTTGTATCTTGGGAGACAAATTATCGTTTTCGTTAGCAAAGACTGGGGCAATAATTATCTTAAAGATAAAGAGTATAACTCTTGCCTCAGCTTCATAATACATAATTTCCGCATATCCCTCATTTCTCCCGAAATGTTTAAGACAATTATTTGTTGTTGTTGTGTATTATGGTTTTTGAGTTAGTTGTTGCTATTTCTGGTTTTGTGGTTGTCCAACCTCCCGTAGTATGTCCAATTACTACCCAAGGATAAAGGCCGGATAAATTCTCAAATAACGACGTTAAAGATAGCATCAAACAAATGTCGTGCTACGTCACTACATTTGAACTTAGCAAGATTCTTAAAGTTATGGGGTCCTGTTATTTCTGAAGAGAAAATTAACGCTCAAAAGACGACTGCTTTAGAAGCAAGGGGACATGGAAATTTCTTATGTAGAAATCACACCCTCAATGACTTGTGTGATACATTGAACAATATATATAGCTCAACTAAGATTGCAACATTGTGTTTAGTTTTGTTTTTGGAGTGTTTGTTCTGTTTTGTGGAGATAGAGAGAGAAAAATAAAGATAAATAAGTGTGGGTTAGAAATAGGGTGTATGTTTGAGTTTGTTTTTGGAGTTAATTTTAAATAGTTTAAATTTAAAAAAGGTATTGTATGTATTGTGTTGTATATTGAGAGACAAAAAATGTTATTCATTGTTAAATCATGTCTCTTTTATTTGTTTTTATAAATATATATGTATATAGTAATATTTGTTTGTTTGTAGGTAGATTAAATTATATAATCTATTATTGTATGTGGGATTCGGCAAAAACCTCCCAAAACACCCAGCGAAGGTGTTTGGAGAGTAGGCCATGTTTAATTTATTTTCGACCCATCTTGGAGATGGGCCAAAAACGAAACCAAACATAGTACAAAAGTCTTTGGGAATCCGTAGAGGAAAAGTACAAGTGGACGTTAAGATAACATTCTTAAATGGCGAGTTGGATGAAGAGATTTGTATGAAACAACCTGAAGGGTTTCTCATTCATGACCAAGAAAAGAATGTTGTGGACTTGTCAAGTCGTTGTACAGGCTTAAGTAAGCTCCTAAATAATGGTATAAAGACTTTGACAAAACAGTGTTGTCAAATGGCTTCAAAATCAACGAATGTGATAAATGTGTATATGTTAAAAACACTTAGAACTCCTTTGTCATAGTCTGTCTATATGTCGATGATATGTTGATAATGGAAAATAATTGTGACATTATCTTGACTACGAAAAAATTGTTGCCAAAATTTTTTGATATGAAAGACATGGGCTTAGTTGATGCAATATTAGGAATCAAGATCTCTAAAACGTCTGATGGACTTTTCTTATCACAATCTCATTACATTGAGACTATATTTAGAAAATTCAAGGCTTATGATAGCCCACCTGCTAAGACCTCTGTAGATCTAAATCTACACTTAACAAAGAACAAAGATGAACACAAAGGTCAAATTGAACATTCAAGAATTGTTGGTAGATTAATATATATTATGAACTACACTCGTCTTGTTAATGCTTACTCACCCAACGAATTGAGTAGATTTACAAGTAATCCTAGCAAAGATCATCGGAAGGGGTTGATTACGGTCCCTAGATACGTAAATACACTTCAAACTATACACTACGTTATACGAGATATCCAGTTGTGTTAGAAGGACACAGTGTGTCAATTGGATATATGATACTAAATATACTAAATCAACAAGTGGTTATGCAATCATCATTGCAGGTGGTGCAGCATCTTGGATCCTCAAAACAAACTTGTATAGGTTGTTCTACAATGAAATCCAAGTTTATAGCTCTAGATAAAGTTGGAGAAGAAGTTGAATGGCTTCGTTATTTCTTGGAGGATATTCCTTGTTGGATAAAATTAGTGCCTGCAATTATGACACATTGTGATAGTCAGTCGGCTATTGGAAAGGAACAAAACAATATGTATAATGGTAAATTTAGACATATACATCGAAGTCATAATACCATAAGAAAGTTTATCTCGAATGGAAACATATCCATTGACTATATTAAGTTAAAAGAATAATTTCGCTAATCCATTAACAAAAGGTCTTTTTAGATATTAAGTATATTATTCGTTGAGGAGAATGTGATTAAACCTAACAATTAAATCTTTATAGCTGCAAACCCAATCTTAACTAGAGATTCCAAGATCTCGGTTTAATTGGATAACTAAGTCATAAAATTTGTGAAAAGCACTTGGAGTTTACTCTTTTCCATTCCTATGTCATTTAGTGCTCTTAACTAAAGAGTAGAGGTTAAGCTATAAGCTTTCAATGATTTCTATGCTAAGTCAAGTACAATATAGGAGATCACCTATATAAGGGTGAAGACGGACCGCTTCAAATGTAAAACACTTATAAATCCAACATGGTGTCTAGGGCCAAAATGGACTCAATCGTGAGAACCAAAGATATTAGAGAAGGTATTGTGGGGGTATTATTGTCTTGATTTACACCAACGGTAAGACATCATATTCACTGATTAGCCAAGTAAATCCGAAGGTATTTCTCTAAGGAAGATTCAAAGCCACAAGCTACCCTTCCCGATGCAATAACTTCTCATTTGAAACTCTCTTAAGTGTCTGCATGTTCATATGCATTAATTTTCATTCATATGGGATATTATTGGAAAATGATGAATTGTAAATTAAAATGTCTATCTGATTAAATCGTAACAAGTAATTGATTATGATTTGCGATGCATAATAAGCTCATGACACGTGGATGATGATTGATGGTGCACAATCATCATTCGATCGTGTCTAATAAATCGAATAGATGTGTCATTTGGTTGAAATGATGTGTCTGTTTGGTGAAATTGTATGTCCTTTGGGTGAACTGATGCATCCATTAGGATGAATAGTCATAAGATTTCAAAGGCATCTTTTCTGATTGGACATGTCCATTCAATGATACCTTTCCAACTTCTATAAATAGACCCCCCTATTCACTCATTTTAATCAATTTGTTTTCATAGCATTCATAAGCTTTAAAGCATTTTGCAAATATAGTTTCAGTAAGAGAGTTCTGAAATATTTTTTGCTTCGTCGTTCTCAAAGTTTTTAGTGTTGTTACTTTCGGGTTGTAAGTCGTTGTATATTGGGAGACAAATTGCAGTTTTTTAGCACCAGAGCAGGGCAATAGTTATTTTAAAGATAAAGAGTCTAACTCTTGGCTCGACTTCATAATACAAAATTTCCGTATATCCCTGATTTCGCTCAATAGAGATACAAATCATTGATCAGATTTTCAACTAGGCTTGTCAAAGAGTAGATAATATCTAGACCCAAACTATTATAATGGTGGAAGCTTCAATACATATCCATACTGGATTTGAACAATGGTTGTTCTCTCTCAGTCTGATAACTCTCTGTCTCCATCGTCACAGCTCCCTCCAACCAGAAAGTTCACAGATAATTCTTGTCCTACTTCACCAAATCCCCCATGGAAGCCGCTTGAAGAATCAGGTACACACATCAATTTTCCAGTCAAATTCACAATCCGTGATCCCTCTTATTAGGAATCACATGGAACCTCCTTCTCAACAACCCACGTCATACAAAGATAAACTCACTTCATAATCCCAGCATATTTATTTCCCTAACTAGATCCAGAACTAGGATTTGGATCCCCCGGAGGAGTCTCCTCCAACATCACCCCAGACAGATACCCCACACGTGTTTTTATCCATTCCCCATGATGAACTTCAGAGATTGCACCAACCGTGGCAACGAGCTTTAATTCTTAGAATTATGAATCTGCCTAAACCCATCATAAATCTGGGCTAACACCTAGGTCGTATGTGGAAAACTACGTTACCTATATATACGTCGGATCTAGGAAGTGGTTGCTTTGTTATTAGGGTCTCATCACAAGAAGATTACTTTATGGCGCTGGCAGGAGGACCCTAGTTTATGTTCAACCATTATCTTCATGTACAACAATGGCGCCCAAATTTTACACCTACAACAGGTATACCGGATATAGTTTATTTATGGTTCCAACTGCCTAACCTGCCTATAGAGTACTATGATTTCCAGGCTTTATTCAAAATTGCAAGGCTGGTGGGTCGACCAATCAAGATGGATGCACATACATATAATAAGTCAAGATGCAGATTTGCTAGATTATGTGTCGAGGTGGACACCTCTCTGCCTCTGCCACCGCATTCGGATACAACACCACATCCAGCATATTCAATATGAATTGAACACTATTTTTTGTCATGGATGTAGGTCGCTTGGGCATATGCAAAGAGACTGCACATCAACATCTAATACAACTTCTACAGGTGTTCATTCAAATGATACCGAAGTACCTGACTCAGCAAACCACAAACAACAAACTACAGAGAAGCTAAAAAATTTAAGTGTTTGGGAAGTGGTGCGGCCACGCAATAGAAAACGTTATACTATCCCTCACAAGGACCAACAAAATAGAAACAAAAATCATTTCTCATATAACAATGATGGGGAGGCGTCTCTACAAATACACCATCAGAGCACGAGTACAAAAAAGAAAGAGGCAGTTAAGGGTAACATTAATGACGCACATCCAACTAAACCTAACCCCTTTGAGACCAATCCTTTTTCTGTTCTTAACCAAAACCCAGAATCGGACATTGTGGAAATGGAGACAGTTGTTATCAATCCTGGAGAGACGTCCAATGTTTCTTTCGACCTGCACGATCAACAGGAACATAATAAGTCATATGAACATGGATTGCATACAAACGATACATGCATGACAGAAACAGAAGATGATGATAATAATCAAACACATTCCAAGTCACCAATTATGGACCCCACAAATACAGGTAAGTTTTTCTTCTCCTTGTCCTCTTCAGAATAGTACAAAATTCTCTGATCAAGCCATTTCTACAATAGCTGAATTAAAAAATTCAGTGGGATCTACACCAACCCACAGTGCACGAAAGTGGGCAAAACCAGTTCATACATCAGGACACTTGTCCTCAGATAATGCTGCATGAAAATACATATGTGGCAAACCAGGTTCTACAAGTGGCAGATTTTACTTGTTGTGCTGTCCACACATTATTTTTACCATGTCCAAACCATAGTTCTTACCACAGTGATAACCTACATATTTCACCCACTATAAATATCAATTCACCTCAATCTTTTACAACAACCAGTCTTAGCATTGAAACTACTACCTTTCAATATGGCCCGAAATCTCTCAGACCATCTGCACCTCGGCGTGGGCCTCGACTGCACAACTGCATCCAACTCTCCAGCTTCGGGACCTTCGTCCCCAATGGCCCACTTTCATCAGCCTCCTCGTCCGTTCTCACGAAGGTTTTCTCCTCCAGTCCTACCGAACCATTTCACTTCGAGTCCAATGCACGACGACCCATTGCCAAATGTAATCGATCATCTCCATCCAAACCCAATGATCCCTCTACCACCAACAACCAGCATCAGGATTCACCTTATACCAATTAAGCCCAACAACTTTCTGGTCCATCCGTTCCATACCACCCCTCACCTATTCCCTGGGCCACCTTTTGCCAACAACTTAGTGCTACACATCGAACAAGAACACGAAGGATTTGCGAGGGAACACGAGACACAATTCAAACTTCTTCTCCACCCACTAGGAAGAGACCTGCCATTTCTTTTTCAGAACAATCAGATGGGAAACGTCAATTTGAACCATTTGGACCTAAACCCCTACAATCCATAGGTCCAGTTTGCAACACACTCCATTCCATACATGAAGATCCTCAGTTGGAATTGTAGGGGGGCGGTTAGGCCGGAATTTGTGGTGGCAGCTCGCGATCTTATTATTAGGTATCGTCCAAATGTTTTTATTGTTATGGATACTAGGATGAAGGGGGATCGTGCTCCAGCAATCCACATATTGCCTTTTACAGCATCTGTTGTCACACCAGCTATTGGTTTAGCTGAAGGAATATGGGTACTTTGGAATGCAACGGAGGTTACTATTAACCAGATACATCAAACAGACAGATCAATCCATCTAGTGGTAGAATTTCCTATGCTTAACCAGCATTTCCTAATGACGGCACTCTACAACTATCCTCAAGCTCACATGCAGAATCAGGCTTGGGATATGCTTCTTTCATATTTTAATAATAACTCTAATAGGCCTTGGTGTGTGATAGGTGATTTTAATAATATTTTACACCCGCATGAGAAAATTGGTGGAAATTTTTCACATAAAAAATCATACATTTTTTGTGAATGTATTACCAACTATGAATTATTAGATATTGGCTTTAAAGGTCACCCGTTTACTTGGAGCAACAAAAGATTTGGTAGATCTTTTATATGTGAACGACTAGACCGTGTTTTGCTAACCTACCCTAGATAAACTCTTTCTCAAATGCTACTGTTACTGACCTAGTATCTCCTTTTTCAGATCACTCGCCGATTTACTTGAATTAAAACCTCACTCACAAAATCCTCGTAAACCTTTTTGTTTTGAAAATGCTTGGGCTGAGCATGAGTATTTTCAAGTGGTTTGGCATGCATGGGGTGTACCGGACCTATATGAAATAGATTTTGGCTACTATAGAAATTGTAAGCGTTTAGCAGATAGATCAATTATGTGGAAAAAAATAGTTTTTTGGTAATTTAGACGATCAGATTAATAAGCTCTATAAGGAACTGGATAATGTTAAAACTTCTGTTGTTCCTAATATACCCTCTGCAGTTTTAGAAAGAGAGAAGTTTTTAGAAATCAGGCTAAAAAGTTTGCTTAGTCAAAAGAATGCTTACTGGCAACAAAGGGCTAAAGCTCACTGGTTTACATTTGGAGATCAAAACACGTCTTATTTTCATGCTTTAGCTACTAATAGAAGGAGGGTTAATTTTATACAGGGAATAAAGAGGGAGGATAATACATGGGTGGAAGATACTGGTGATATTATAAAAGAATTTAAGAATCACTTTAAGTATATTAGCAAACAACCATCTACTTTATCTTCGATTCATGAGGCTTCAAAATTTTTCTCTGGACCTGTCCAGAAAATTTCGCAAAACCATAAAGAAGACCTAATTAGACCTATATCAGATGAAGAAATTCTTCAAAGTTCAAAACGTATTGGTCCTACCAAATCCCCTGGTCTGGATGGTCTGAATTCTTTTTTCTTTACTACTTACTGGGATATTGTTAAAGATCATATCACAATTTTGGTTAAATGTTTTTTTCAATATAGGATTTTACCTAATCACATTAACCGAACTGAAATAATTTTTATCCCTAAAAGACCTTCGGCTTCCAGAGTTACTCAATTCAGACCTATTAGCCTCTATAATACGGTTTACAAAATCATTTCTAATATAATTCTTGGCAGACTTAAACCTTTGATGAATTCGTTAATCCTCCTTACCAAAATGCCTTTGTTCCAAATAGATCTATCTCTGATAACATCATCATGGCCCATGAAATATTACATTCAATGAAATCTAAGAAAGGAAATCAATACTGTATGGCCCTTAAGTTAGATCTTGAAAAAGCATATGATAAATTAGACTGGAATTTATTAGATTCTGTCTTAATCTTTACGACTTCCCTCAACCTTTTTGTGAATGGATCATGAAATGCATTTCATCTGTTTCTTTTCAAATTCGTATAAATGGTCAAAGGTCTGAAAATTGGACTCATACTAAGGGAATTCGTCAATGAGACCTTCTTTCACCATATGTGTTTATCCTGTGTCTGGAACCGCTTATATAGAAAATTCTTGGGGATTTCTAACTACATTTATTTGATGCTATGGTCCCATGTCATAAAGGTCCACCTATCCCTATTTTATGTTATGCAGATGATTGCCTTATTTTTTGTTAAAGCAAATCACAAAACTATTGCCTATATCAAAGACCTTTTAGAAAATTTCGCTATGTTTTCAGGGCAAACAGTGTGCTGCGAAAAATCAAAATTCCTTTTATCTCCAAACAGCTCGAGTAGTTTAAAGAGAGAATTGGTGATGCTTTAGGGATTCATTCCAGTTCTAATCAGGATAAATATTTGGGTCTTCCATATGTTATGGGAAGAATGAGAAAATCTGAGTTTTATAATATAATTGAAAAGGTGGAGAAACGTATTAATACTTGGTATTACAGATTTATGTCATATTCGGGAAAGGTTATTTTGATAAGACATGTTATTAATACGATTCCATTGTACTATATGAATGTGTTTAAACTACCAGTAGGTATTATTGACAAGATTAACACATTAAGTAAGAGATTTCTATGGAATGCCAACACAGATCAGAGGAAACAGGGCTTAGTGAATTGGGAAACCTGTTGTCTGCCTATAGATAAAGGAGGACTAGGCTTTCGAAATCTAGCAATCCTCAACAAGGCTTGTATTTTACGGCTAGGATGGCGTTTACACTCTTTGGACCAATCTCTTTGTATACAACTTCTTACTGCTAAATATTTAAAAAATCATACTTTTCTTAATGCAGTTAGTAAACCACACCCTAGTTATATATGGAAGAATATTTGTAAGACTAGTCCCTTGGTTAGAAAGTCTATTAGATGGATTATTAGAGATGGTCAAAATATAAATGTTTGGAGTGATATATGGTGTGGTGTGTTTACATTGGAATCTCAGGTACTTGTTATCCCTACAGAAATCAGACACTTAAAGGTAAGTTCTTTGATACGGGAGGATAACAAGTGGGATCTCTCTTGCATTAAACAATTTATACCTGATTGCTTGTATCATCACATTATTTCTCTTCCTGTTCCTAATACACAACAACATGATTCTTTTAAATGGAACTGGGATAGAACATGTAAGTTTTCTCTAAAGAGTGCTTATGATTGGATTTCAAATCTAAATTTTAGTGTTATGACCCCCCATCTTCCTTGGTTTTGTTTGTGGAAAATGAAAGTATTACCTAGAGACCGTTTTTTGCATGGTTACTTAGTCACAATAGCCTCCCTAATCCAGTTTTTCTATACCAACGAAGAAGACTACAGTCTAATATCTGTTCTTTATGTAATGAATCTGAGGAAGACATAGCTCACACTTTTGTCAATTGTAACTTCTTCAGTTTTTTTGCTAGTAATCTCCTTCTAGAAATCAAACTACTCCAGAATTCTAATTTGCTAATAATACTACACAGACTCAGAAATAATCCACTCAGGCAATATCTTATCATTTATACTCTCTGGCTCATTTGGCAGCATAGAAATAGTCGTATTTTCAGGAATTCCGCTATTAATTTGTACAACATATGGAGAACAAGAAATACACTTGCAAACCAAGCGGATTCAAAAATACCTAGAAACAGGCATACCTTCCAAGTTCTCTGTAAATGGAACACCCCACCTCCTACTTGGTTTAAATTGAACATCGATCGTTCCTCGTTAGGAAATCCAGGTCCGGCGGCTTGCGGAGGAGTTGTGCGAGACTCTAACATAAATTTCGTCTTTGCATTTTCTGAATATCTGGGTTTACATACAAATAATATGGCTGAGATTTGGGCTTTTAGAACAGAAATATATCTGGCCATAAAGTTTGGTATTACAAAACTAATTATAAAACTGATTCTAAATTGTTACTTCACCTTCTTTGCAGGGAGGACCAAGCGTCGGTGGATCTAATTCCTTTGCTGCGGGATATCCGGCGACTCATCACTAATTTCACCGCGGCATCGGCGGTCTTTTGCTATAGAGAAGGAATAGGGTTGCAGATTTACTGGCGCGATCGTCTTCTTCATCCAAAACGCAACTTCAGATCTTTTTGTCTCCATCAGAGTTTTTAAAAGCAATGGTGGAATCTGATAAGGACTTTACTTGTACACGTCTTTCGACGACAATCTGTGTAATATGTTTTGATCTGATATAAATAAATCCTTCTCATTTTTTATGCTAAAAAAAACTATTGTAATGGTAAAATATTCGTTCTCAGATCCAATAGCTCCACATCAGGCCCAAATCCAGAGTCAACAAAATAAATATTTTGAATATGCATGGGTAGGATCTATACTCAAAATTACCCAAAACACCAAGTTTTTTTAGTGTTTTAATTACTATTATTTTTCAATGCAGTAAATGATGTTCTTATGGTGGCGCTCATTCTTATATGTGGAATATTATCTAAAAAAAATTATCTTTTTAAATACTAATTAATTCAAGACATATTTTTCAGAATGAATTTTTTTTAACTATATGGCAAGTTTAATGACATGCATTAATCAACATTTAATTTAATTAATTAATGTTGATTTTATAATTTCTTAGTGAAAAATTGGAGTAGCTAAGGTTAATATAATAAGCAACCAAGTTAAAATTTAGAATCTTCATATTAACTTGTCTTTTAGCGAATTGACTACATACGAATTATCAACAATTATTTAATATTAACGGATTGATGTGGAGAAGAACAAAATTTGCAAGAAGATCCTCAAGTTTATGATTAATTGCACAAGGACCCTTGATGGAAGTTAAGAGAGGTTAAAAGGAAGTTGCGGGGAGTTGAAGAGAAGGAGGTTGAAAAAGAGAGTGGGGCTAGTGAAATGACGAAAGCACTCTCGTCTGATTAATTTTAGGCTATAGGATCAAAGGGCAGCGTTGTAATCTCCCCCCTATAATTTACAATAAATAGGGGGTGAATTTATTGTTTGAGACACTTTTTTATGAATGAATATAGAAACTTTCTTCATTTCTTTGTTGTTATTCAGTTTCTTGAATTCATTTGGTGCACACGTGCTTAGGCTACATTTCTCCCGAATCTTTCTCCATCATGGATCATTAATTAATAATGATTTGTTTATTTAATGGAACTGTAATTACACGTGCCATATAGACTAAAAAATTATTCAATTTTCGATGGGAAGACATAGCAAATATATCGGGCCAAGGGGTCTACGCTAATGTTTTAAGATCCAGTCTGAATTGGTCTGTTGGATTTGGTAAAATGATGACCCTATTCATAAAATGGTATGATCTAACCCATAAATTCATACTAGCTTCAAAATGGTTCAATTTTTGTAAAATTATTTGAATCATCGGTTGAATTGGTGATCCGATTAACCTAATTTGGAACCAAATGAATCGACAGGTTCATGAACCTTTTTGAAATTTTTAAAAATTGATATAGTTTGAAATTAAACTTATAACATTTCATACGTAAATTGAGAAAATATCAACAAACCAACACCAATATTATAATAAATATATATATTTGAAGTATAGATTTATAGATGAACAAATTCATTAACTCTGTAATCTAATTACATTTTTATCTCCTATTATTACCTAAGTTTCTAATTAATATAATTAATAGAATAAGATTTATATATTATTTTAAGAATGGGGGATGCTAACTATTTATTGTCAATAAAATTTAGTTATAACTTAATTAAAATGATAAATAATTCATTATTTTTGTTATTTACGTAATTCTTCTATTTTTATTTCTGACCTAAAAACTTTAATATACTTCTTTTACTATCAAATATTGAGATACTTGTAATTCCTATGTTAACTTAAAAAAATTATTTATATTTTATATATTTTTATTATTTTTAATATAATTTTATATACTATTTTTTATCTATAAATAATAAAACAGAGTCATTGAGACTATCCACCTAAATGCCACGTATGCATAGACATGGACTGCTTCAATGAGCTCTATTTTACCCAATAGAATATAACATATTTTTTAGATAATTATTAAAAAATATTAGTATTCATCCGAAAGCGATTTAAATTAATTATTTTATAATTATTTTTAGATAAAGAATTAAAAACATTGTATTTATAAAAAAAAATTTAATCAATATTATCTAACAAGTTTTTTTTAAATAAAGAATAAAAAATATTAATATGTATATAAAGAATCTAATCAATATTATTTTTTTAAGTAAATAAAAACATGTATATTCAATATCTATCAAATAGATATTAAATAAAATCAAGAAAAAATTAAATCAAATTTATTTCTAAAATTTCAATATCAAGACTATAAATATATTTCTATGTATTAAAGAAAAAAACAAATCAAATTTATTTCTAAAAATTCAATATCGAGACTACAAAATATATTTCTATGTATTTTCAATTTTATATCTACAAATCAATTTAATCTAGGTTAAATATATTTAGTACAAAAATCATGAAAATATGATAAATACACCAATTAATTTATAAATATATATATATATATATGTACTAGGTGAGTGTACATTGGAAGATTGAATAAGTCAAAAATACATACCTTTGGCATTTAGAAAAATTATTATAAAAGATAGGTCATTCAGTTAATTAATAGGTAGAAAAGATAAGTCACTATTATATATCAAATCTTAACTACTTTGACATTTGAATTTAAGATAATTTAAAAAGATAAGAAATTCGTATAATTATAAATAGTGGGTCTGCAAAAGCAATACAAAAATAAATGACAATGTTATAAAATCTCTAACCTAGCATGGAGAATGCGATTAGCAACGATAGTACAACTGGTAGAATGAATATTGCTTTCTCTAAAGGATATCAAGTGATTCATCGATGAAAAAGCTAGATATTAAAAAGTTTTTCAAAAATAGACAACTGAAATATTTCTACACTTACATTTATCAAGGTAAAGGATAATTTATACAAGGAAGCTTTAAAGTGTTCATTTTTAATCATTATTTTTAGATACTCATGTTTTTTATAATATATGTTTTTTTAATTGTTTATTTGTTGAATATTTACAAATGCAGCAAAAGGTTTCAAGATTGGGGATCTAATAAAGTATTGACAAATTGAGGGCGTAGGAAACTCGACTCTTCCATCTACACAAATGAGGGCGAAACGCTGGAAAAATATTCAATAAATTATTAGAAAATCTATTTATTAATTCGATTTTTTTCACTATTTGTGATGAATTTCAAATGTACTAGCAGTTTTAACGAAATTTAGCTTTGTTTGTTTCTTAACTATTGTAGGCTAAGCTTAATCTTTGTCCATTTTTTAATAATTATAGGCTAAGTTTAATTTCGCCGATGCTTTCAAATTGCATATCTACTTATATGCGTTAAATATAAAATTAAATAAATGACTAGATAAATTATAATCAAATAATTAATTAAAAATCAAATCAATCTCTCATCACAAGCAAATAAATACTTACATGCTTAAAATATAGTTGGTTTTTTATGGCATGAACTTCATTATTTTGATAACTAATTAACGTTGATTTCTTGGTTGAGAGAGCATAAAGGTGTGTCACTTCTTATTCTTTGTACTCATTGAAGTAGGAATGAAATAGAAAATTAAAGGCATACATATATATATATATATATATTATGAATAAACTAGATTTGGATGTTGGTGTGAAGAGTACATACTTAAAGTAAAGATTGTTGATAAATAAAATAAAGCACAAAATAAATTATTGTTGAGAAAATTTGTGATATGTCTTTATCTGCAACCAGGGAGACATCAATTAAGTAGTTCATATCAAGGTATCAACACTCATAGAAGATCAAATGTATAAAGTGAACCGCAACTATACTCCACCAACAATACTATAACATAAGCAATTTATGAACAAAGTAATTAAAAAAATTTAAGAATCTATGATTGTATGGATATTTTTCTAAATAATTTAGGATAATTTGCATTTACCTCCCTTGAGGTTTGACATAATTAGAAATACCTTGTCATTGTTTGAAAAATTACAAATACCCCTATAAGGTTTATAATTTTTAACCAAAGGCCTGAAATTGACCATTTTGCCCTTAAATTTTTTATTAAGATTGTAGAAAAATCACGCGAGGCAAATTGCATTATTCCTCCTATGTGTAAAAAACTTAAGAAACCTTTCCCTAACCATTGTAGTCCAAAAAAATTTAATAATTAAATAAAAAATAATTCAGTGCATAAGAGTATTTTGATCAGTTTACTCATAAAAATGGATTAAAATTGGTTAATTGTTAGACGATTATAAACCTTAGGGGGGTATTTGTAATTTCTCAAACGACGAGGAGCTATTTGTAATTATGTCAAACCTCAGGGGAGGTAGATGTAATTTTCCAATAATTTAATGATAACTCATTCAATTTAAGAAAACTTATATTTTCTATATTTTTATTAGAACTAATATATAGAGGTAGATATTTTTTGTTCGACTTTATAAGTATATTTTTTTGAATATTTATTATTATAGCCACGATTTAAATTAAAAATATTCCCCGTGCCTTGGCACGGATCTTTTATTATGATATAATTATGAAATCACTGGTTTGATTTCGATTCATCCGATGATTGAACTAGTGACCCTTGACCCACTCAATTTTCTGATTCGATTAATGGTCCCAATATTAAAACATTGGTATACACATCCCACGATTATTTTCCTTTTCTTCAATAATCTAATAATCCAATTTTTGAAAATAATAAATTTTGAAATATTGAGAATATACTTGTACAATTTTATAACTGTTTGTTTATGTTTTTATTTTCAGTTTTTAATGTTAAATATCTTTTTAATTTTGTATAGATTGATGTGTGAATGAGGATATATTCTGAATAGCTTATAAGATTGTGTTTAATATTGAAATGTGGTGTCAAATCAATATATTTTTTTATGAGAATACATATAGAAACAGACATATTTTTATTATAATTACTATTTCAAAAGTTAAAAACAAAAAATGTAAACATAAACAAACAGGTGGGCGAGCAATCTGAGTATTAATCGCCAGTTGACAAGTCTAAACTCAACTTAGCTTAATTAATTACGTGTACTAGTAATACTTTTCTTTTGTCTAAAAAAATATAATATATAAATTAATAATCTATACTATGATATAAAAAAAATCTCTTTTTTATTCACAAATGACGGTTAATGGCACCGCCACACCATCTTTTGGTAATGTCAAAAATAACCCTCAATTGATAAGATAACTACTTATTCAATTTTCTAAATTTTATACTAATTGATAAATTAATTTTTTCTTTCTTTCCTTTTTTTAATGTGACGTGTTAATTTATATATCTTACTCTTATTTAAAATATATTTTAAAACATAAAAAATTATTTATTACATGCACGCAGGAACAACGTGCCACAACGGTTAGTATAAATTAAAATATCATAACCTTGAAGCTTCAGAAGAGGAGATGCCCCAACTCTCGAGATGTATGGATCTTGCTTGCGTCACTACGGAGTTGTTAGATTGGACCAAACAAGAGAATCTTATTCGGCCACCCTCCTTAAAGTGTTTAAAAAACTTACCGAAAAAATGCAAGCTACCCTCTTTGATATGAAATATGAATAATGTTGAAAATACTCCTAATAAAAAAATATCAAATTATTTTTCTGTATTTTTAAAATTAGAGTAATTTACCCTTTGGAGGGAGTGGTGCAGTGCACGCCCCACTTGTTACTGGATATGATTTTTAAAATTAAAAAATTATTGTATATATATTAAATAATATATATAATATATAATATTATATAGTATATATTTTGTTAAAAAAAAAAACCCAAATCCTCCCCTAGCCCCCTTCCCCCCAATAGCCGGCCATCCCTTCCCCTTCCCCGCACCAATTCGCTGCCCCCCCCCCCCACCCCCACCCCAGTCGTTGCCCCCCCACTTCACCAATCGTCGACTGCCATTCCCCTGCTCCACCAGTTGCTATTGCCGTCGCCATCCCCCCCATTCCAAGCCCCCCCCCCCCCAAGTCCGCCGGCCCCCTTCCCTCGCTCGTCGCCTCAATTAAAAACCAACCGCCGCCACATCCCCTTCCCATTCCCCCTCCCATCTGTCAGCTCCCTTTCCCCCGCTCCACCAGTCGCTGCCGCCATCCCTCCACCTCAGAACCAGTTGCCTTCCCCAGCCCCTTTCCCCCACCGACGTGCCCAAATCCCCTCCCCCAACTCACCATTGCGGCGCCCAAACCCCCTTCCACTCCAGTCGTCGTTGTATCGTCGTCCGTCGTCGCCGTTGCTGCCCCTCTGCCCCTTCAACCCCCCATCTTTTCTCTCTCTCTCTCTCTCTCTCTCTCTCTCTCTATATATATATATATATATATATATAATATTTACATAAATATGTACCAGGTAAATTTGCAATTTAAATCTAGACCATTAGTTTGAATTAAGTGAGATCTTAACCACTGATCTACTAGTTAAATTTGAACCCTAGATTTAAATCAGATCCAACGGTTCTTAAATGATATTATAAATATAATATTATAATAAAAATTAAAAAAAATAAAAAATCAAGTAAAAGCACGTGCATTCCACGAAACGTGTGAGGGGGGTAAATTACTCTATTTTCACAAACATAGGGAGGTAATTTGGTATTTTTGTTTTCATAGGGGGTAATTTGCTCATTTCAAATATCACAGGGGGACAATTTGCTTTAAACCAAAAAATTTGTAGGATTTAAATATAGGGTTAATTACACTAACACCTTTATTTATCGTTTACACCTGATTTGCTTTCGTTAGAATTTGAAAAGAAAATGCTGACACAAGTAAATAAAATTGCAGAAATGTTTAATTTGCCTCTCATTTAACATTTATATATATATATATATATTTGTATTTATAAAAGGCATTTTCATGTATATTTTGTACTTATAAGATGATAAATTAATACATATATATGGAGTGAGGTTAACATTATTGGATTTTTCCTTATAAGTACACAATTAGTATGTGAAAATGTTACATAATGAGTAAAATTAGAAATTTATGTTTTTTTTTTCTAACGTCTACATTTTTCGTCCAAATCTTAATACAAAAAGATCAGGTGTAAACGGTGAATTTTCGGTGGGGTGTAAGTATAATTTTGAACTTCTTTAGGATAACGTATAATTGTACATCTTTAAAGGGGGTCTAAGTGTAATTGACCTTTTAAATATAAGATGTTTAAAAAACTTTGGGCCCGTCATTTTGTCTTATTATTTTGAAACAATAATTTAAGTAAAAATATGTTTGTTTATACGTATTTTCATTGAAAATATATTGATATGGGACCAAAATTTCTTTAATTAAAAACATATTCTCATTTCACACGAAAACCTATACAAGCTTGAAAATACATATTTTCTATTGAAAATTAAATATTGAAAATGAAAACATAAACAAACAGACCTATATCAATACTTTAATGTTGTGTTTGGATCAACAAATTTGAATTTGGAGAAGAATTTGTTAGAATAGGTGACCAGAAAGCCAATAAGTTTGGCGTTTTGTAACCTATTTGACAACTTGATGTAAATGTAATATTATGTGATGAATAAAATGAGTGTTTCACCAATGGTGCCTTCTTTGTTGCGCTCATTTTACATATGTTAAAACGGTGTTTTACTTATATCACAACAAAGCCCACAAACCACGATTAACAACTTATGCAGTTGGGTCACGCATTGGATGGTAGTCATGAAACCAACTGATTAAGAGTTGGATCTGAAACGTTCCAAGTCGAGGACCTCGACACAGGGCATCGAAAGTCCTATCGAGACTTGCATAAAGATTCGTGTTCATTGGATGAGTGTCGTGTTTCATCGGCGACAGCCGTGGGACGCCTACACGATCTTGATGGGTTGGTCGACTAGGGTCGAGCCGACTGGACTGACTCGCAGAGATCATCATATGGAAGCCTTGGAGGCTTGGTCGGTATGATTGGATTTCCCCGGTTCCGATAGTACGGGAGTAGTCCTTAGACTTGAGGAACCATGGCAGTCGCGTGCACAGGACGACTGTATCTTGGATTTGGCAAGAGGTCATCATTCTGTAAGATTATCATTATAAGCCTTGTCCAGTGCAGTCGGAATGTGTGGATAGGACGGTGGGCTCCAAGAAGAGGATCTGTCCCCTGTCAGTATGTGACAGAGGTATCTTCTATGCACTCGGAGATACGTTCATGCTATTTAAAGTTATGGCCACATTGGTTGGTCGAACAAGGAATGATTTCCTGTGTCGATACAATGAGGCATACGTATTCTCGAGTATTGAGCATAGATGCTTGGTCAAGGATGGGAACGATGCTCAATTCCATACCCTAGACTAAGGCCGAGAGATGGTAGATGGTAGACGGAAGGACCGTACCCCTACGGAATCGGCGTCTAAATGTTCACGCCAACATTCACCTAGTCTCTAGTGCTATGGACTGTTGCTAGACGGCCACCCATGGTAACGGGCCCTTGTGGGACAGGGGCCCAAGTCTAGCTGAGGGTGAACCTAAAGGGTCACACACAAATCGCCGAGAAGGTTGAGAGATTGACTTGCAGTCAATTTTGAAGGATGAATAAGTAATTGGATTACTTAAGGGATTGTCCATTGGATGGACGGACCAATATTGTATCAGGCCCTCGTTTAATTGGTAAATGAGATTTATTGATTAAATATGGAAAGTTGAGATGATGGATCTTCTTATTGGATTAAAAGATTAACGGGAATTATTTAAGTAGACATTAGATTAAATTGGATTTAATTTTGGGTTCGTCATAATTGGATTACGGTAAAACCCAATCCGTTAAATTTTGACCCGAAAGGAGAATTAATTTCTATTTTGGAATAGGAAGAAGTTGAACTTCTTCCCTAAATAAGCATGGCCGAAAATGCTACCTTGGAGGGAGCAAAATTCGGCCATGTTGGATGCTAGGTGGTAGTTGACTTGTCTCTTTTGGTAAGAGACAAATCAACTCCAATCACGCTCTTCCTTTTTGGTATGATTTGATCATACCTTAAAAGTTAGTAGGCTTGATAGAAGAATTAATGGTGATTTATTGGGATGTATCTAGACATTTTTGGATGAACCTAAACACATTCCAATAATCAAATTAATTTTGTGTATATATGAGTATATACTAACACCTATGCAAGAGATTTTACAATTCATCTTTTCTAGGAAAAGAATAACCAAAATCGGCCACTCCTCTCTCTAAACTTTCGGCCACCTCTCTCCCTCTCTTACTAGTGTTCTTCATTTGATCTTGGATCAAAAGGGAAGAACAAAGTAAATTTAAGAAGAACACTAATCCATAGTGTTTATCTTCTTAAACCGATTCCTTCTAAACCTGTTTTCTTCTAGCAAGAAAAATGTGTATTTCTTCCAGTGTGGTGTGGATCACCTTTAGAGAGTTCATATGTTTGAACTTGGTGGACATTCCAAAGAAGGAACAAAGCAAGTAGCCGCGCACGCATGAAAACTACAAAGGTGACGGTTAATTATGCTTTCGTAGCTTTCTATTTCATCTATGCCCTATGTACAATGTGCGCTTTATGTTGATACATCCTACATCGAAAGCCCAGTTGAGCACTCAAGGGTACACCTATTGGGATTACGTTTATTTGTTTGTTTTAATTTACGTACTTTTGCATGCTTCTCGCTTCCACTCGCGCTTACGGGCGAATCCGTTTATCCTTCAAAATTTGGAGAAAGGGTTTCCAACTGACTCCATATTCTACAAAATTTAAATTCATCAATATTTCAAAAAATATACTTCTAAAATAGAGTTGAAGGATTTCCATATACTTTGAATTAAAAATGATCGAAATAAAATAAAAAATTTATTACTAGAAAATTAAAAGTCATAATTTGAAATTTATCAGTCCAAATACACCCTAAATACTTCCTTTTCTCTTAACTAATTTGCAAGTCAAATTCAAGAATTTTACTAATATAAAATGAGCTAATACGTGATCCACTTGATTGAAGGTTTATTAGGTCGTTGTCAATGAAAACCTTTTTCGAGTTGAGTTAATCCGCACGCATACTTTATAGACAAGGGTTGATGGAAATGGGCCCAACGAAACACCCTCGATATCAAGCTAGTGAGGTTGATTTCAAGTGAATGAATAAGTATAACACAAAAAGGTTAATTATACTTAAACCCCTTTAAAAAAGTGAAACTACACTTTTTCTTAGAAAAAATTAAAATTATAATTTCACCCTTTCTACAAATTTACCTTTACACCTAACCCCTCCATTAAAATTTGGACGAAAAATATTGATGTTAGGAAAAAAAAGTATTTAAATTTTCAATTTTATCCCTCATTTAATATTTTATTTAATATTTCTAAACTCATAGGAGTAAATATAATATATATATATATATTAAAAAATATATAATTTTAATAAAAATATTATTTTCAAATTACGTCAATTGACAAAAAGTAGTTGTTTCTGAATGGAAAAACTAGTATTTTTTTGTACTTTTTTTACTTCCTCTATATAGAGTGAGACGAACACCATTATTGCACATATTTCTTGAAGCACTACATGAAATATTTGAATAAAACAGTTTCAAGAAATAGATGCAACGAGAAATTCATCGTACTCTATATGTAGAAGTTAAAAAAGTATCAAAAGATGACTAGTTTTTTTTATTCATCTATGGTTACTTTCTATCCAATTCTATAATTTGGGAGTAACATTTTATTAAAAGGCTAAATTACCTTTTTCGTCCCATAAAGAAGGGACTTTTTCAATTCAGACTCACACTTAATTTACGGGCTTTTTGATTTGGTCCCATTTTTAGACGAAAAGTTGCCAACTTAGTCACAAACTCCATTTCCATCAACTTTTAATGGAAGAATGGAGACTTCGTTAAGTATAGTTGGCTAAATTACCTCTTTCGTCCCATAAAGAAGGGATTTTTCCAGTTCAGTCCCATGCTTTTCGAAATTTTCGATTTGGTCCCATTTTTAGACGAAAAGTTGGCAACTTAGTCTCATACCCCATTTTCCGTCAAGTTTTAACGGAAGGACAGAGACTCAGTTAAATGTTTGTTAATGTTGGGGGAATATTACACATGATTCTCACGTGATTTGTGTGCTCATTCCACTCCCTAATCGAACATCAGGTCATCCCCCCTCAAGTGAAGATAGTGAACATTGACAGATGTACTCAATTCGATCAGATGGCTGGGACGCAAGGACATCATCACGAATCTGCCAATGTTCACTATCTTCACTTGAGATCTTGTGTTTTTCTTGAAATCAAATCAGTAATCGCAAGCAATTTGGAAAAGAATGGCTTAAAGATTTTTAGGGTTAGAGAGGGAATAACCTGATGTTCGATTTGGGAGTAGAATGAGCAGACAAATCACGTGTGTAATTTCTCTCCAACATTAACAGCAATTTAACGGGATCTCCGTCCTTCCGTTAAAAACTTGAAGAAAAATGGGGTCCGATACTAAGTTGACAACTTTTCGTCTAAAAACAGGACCAAATCGAAAATTCCATAAAGCATGGGACTAAACTGAAAAAGTGCCTTCTTTATGGGACGAAAAAGATAATTTAGCTCAACTGTACTTAAGGAAGTCTCCATTCTTCCGTTAAAACTTGATGGAAACTGGGGTCTTGGACTAAGTTGACAATTTTTCGTCTAAAAAAGGGACTAAATTAGAAATTTCGTAAAACGTGAGACTAAATTGGAAACATTCCTTCTTTGTGGGATGGAAAAGGTAATTTATCCTTATTAAAATTATTTTATTTTAATTATATATATATATTATATTTACTCCCTTACAAGTATAAAAACGGAATGTTGATGAGGGGTAAAAGTTGGAAATTTAGGTATTTTTTTTGCTGATGTCAGCATTTTCCATCCGAACCGTAACAAAAGGGGATCAAGTGTAAACTGTAAATTTTCAGAGGGAGGTCTAAGTATAATTTTGAATTTTTTTGGAAAAAGTGTAATTTTATAATTTTAGTGGGAGTTTAAGTGTAATTAATCCTTAAAAATTAGCAAAAGATTCTCATTCCTTAGTTTATATCGGTTGGGCTATTTATAATTAAATCTATCACATTTCGTAAGAACAAGTTATACTGAAATGTTTTAGAATCAATCGTTGGATGGATGTATAGGATGACATGAGCTGAAAAATGAAAAAGAAAAAATGATATATGAATCTTTGGGCTGTTTAGGCACTATAATAAACACTTTTGGATCCCGCATCAAAATTATTTTTTAAAATAATTTGTTTATTGTTAATTGGGTATGAAAAGGAACAAGAGTAGACCCAACGAATATCACTACTACATCAAGCAAGAAAAGAGCCAAACCCTCCTCTCATTAAAAAAAAAAAAAAAAAAAAAAGCGTAAATTACATTGACAACCGCGATGTTACGTTAAAATATACAAATACTCTTGTTTTTGTAAATTTATAGCTACATTTTCGAATGTTATAGTTATAATTACCACTATACTCTCTATTCAAAGGCAAAGAGATACACAAACACCCCCAAAAAATAATTACACTAAAACCCCTCATAGGATGTAGCTGTAATTTTATAAAATGCATGGGGTGTTTGTATAATTTGATCTAACATTAGGAGGTGTGAATATAATTTATCATAAAAAAAAAAAAAAAGAGAAAAGAGCCAATACCCCATCTTCTCGGCGAAATTACACTTTTATTCCCGCAGGATAGGGGGTCCAACACTTTTAGTCCTTTGCTTTAGGATACTTTCAAAATGATCCCAAAATTGAGAAAAATCGACGCATTTAATCCGGCTTAAATAAATTTTTGGTCCTGTAATTTTGGCACTTTGGTATTTTTATCCTTTATATCTTTTCAGGATTGTCAAAGAGTCCTGTAACCTTTTGATATTTCATGATTTTGGTCCTTTCGATATCGAAGTTTTCAAAAGTTGCCGAAAGATATCATGTGCGCCTTATGTGGTTCATTTAAATTGGGGCTTTTGTTCGGATTGGTTCACTTTTGCCAACATGGATGAAAAATTAAAAAAACAAAATGAGGTGGCACATGATTTGTTCCGACAACTTTTGCAAAATCCATCACCGGAAGGACCAAAATTGCAAAATGTCAAAAGGTTACAGGACTCTTTTGCATTTCCTAGAAAGATAAAGGATAAAAATGCGAAAATCGCGAGGGGCACATGATTTATTCCAGCAACTTCTGTAAAATCTGGCACCGAAAGAACCAAAATCACGAAATGCCAAAAATTTACAGGACTATTTTGCAACCCTAGAAAAATAAAGGAAAAAAAATGCCAAAGTGCTTACAGGATGAAAAATTTATTAAAGCCCATTTAATCCTATGCTTTACGAAATTTTCAAAATGATCCCAAAATTAGGAAAACTCAACACATTTAGTCCCATAAATCCCCTAAATAAGAGGCTTAAATATGTCTAGTTTTATCGATTTGGGATCATTCTCAATGTGTCGAATTTTTTTAATTTTAAAATTATTTTAAAAATATCGTAAAGCAGATAATTAAATATTGAACTTCCTATACAATATACACCTAAAATGTAATTTTGCCCATCTTCTCCATTGGATTGACCTCTGAATATTCCTTCCAACTGGTTGAAGAGTAAAAATGCAGTGGAAAATATCAAATCATCTTCTTAGAACTACTTTTCCTTCTTTTCTCAGAAACTGCTAAGAAAAGGCAGGATCCCATTTGTCAAAATATCAATCTAAAAGACGACATTTCTACTCAAGGAAAAAAGGACAAATGAACTCTGGTAGGTGTTAGCCAAAAAGCATCTTACTCTTTGAATAGATTACTATTCTCATTACAAAGAATGACGAGTCCGCTTGCACAGACTAATTCAAGTATATTTTTATTTCACATAAAAATATGTATAAAACTAAAAATATATATTTTACAATAAAAATTGAAAGTGAAATCATAAACAAATAGGGACTTGTTTCACTTTGAATTATTACAATCTAATAATGCTTCGTTTACTTTGAGGATCGTATTAAATAAATGATAGGATTATTTTGAACTAAATGAATGATAAAAAAGTCTTGTATTAATTGTAAAGTGTTTACTTACAGGTAGTATTGAAATTGGATAAAATCTGTGGAATGTTTACTTTGATGTATACATTTGTTTTTGTTGACAAAATGCCCTATTAGCCCTTTAAGTCCAAACCTTACCAAACCCATTTTCTACCCAAATTTAAAACCCTAATATGCACAACATTCCAACGAAGAAACTAGGAAATTTTTTTTATGAAGCCAGACGGGCTTGGAGTAAGATCATTGCATGTAATTTGTAAATACTTATTGTACTTCATTGTTTAGCTAATTGTGCTTTATTGTATATTCTTTGATTTTTTTCTTCATTGTTTAACTGGTAAGAAACCCACTAAAAAGTCGAAAGAAGGGGGTAACATTAAGCATAAATCGAGCCCACTATACCACTAAATTAATTAAAAGTGTAGATTTTAGGTTGTAAATCATTACACCGTCACAAGGAAAATGGAGTGTAAAATGAAGAGGAAAAAAGCACCATTATCACATGTCTCTTACCTTGAACTCGAGAGCAACTTCCGGTGAAGAAGAGAAATGTGAGGATATGAGATTGCTTTGACCCATTTTCATAGGTGAGGAATTGAATATTTCCATCAACCAAAGTGAGGGCAAATCGGACATTTGCCAGATGCAATAATTGTTGTACTAATATTGGGATAACTAATACCACCTCCTTTGGTGGTATTAGTTATGCAACAGGAATAATCTTTAGTACCAAACTTTAATTTTATACCGGGCTTCCATACAGAAAAATAAACACAATATTATCCTATACTATTTTTCTTATTCAAGTTAATACACTAAAGTAAACGGGGCCTACATGCTTATGAAATGAAGTCGTATTGCTGCAGATTGGGCTGATCTAGTGATGTTTGTCGCTATAGTAGACCTTTTGTCGAGCTGAAATGACTTTTCTTATTCTAAACGTGTCCAATATTAAAACGATATTGTATTGTTAAAAAATAGTATCGTATTGAGTCGCTTTGCCACAATATGATGTAGTTATGTATTTTACCGGTTGAAGATAACTAATCTTTCTTGGCGTTGCATCAGTCAATGTTGGTACAACACAGTTTGGCTATAAATAAATCATTGATGAGTTATTTATAGGGTTTAATGTATTTTTCATCCCGTATCTTTTGTATTTTAGCATTTTAGTCCTTTAATTTTCTAGGGTAGCAAATAAGTCCTATAACTTTTTAATTTTTCGCGATTTTGGTCCTTCAGTCACTGGAGTTTGGAAATGTTGCCGGAATTTTTTTTTAATTTGAGGCTTTTCTTCTCATTGGTCAATTCCTGCCAGCATGATACAATATTTTCGTCCTGTATCTTTTCTATTTTGGCATTTTAGTCCTTTATATTTCTAGGGTAGCAAATAAGTCCTGTAACTTTTAATTTTCCGTGATTTTGGTCCATTAAATTGAACAATTGGAAGAAAAGCCCCAAATTTAAAAAATTTCCGGCCAACACTTGCAAACTCCGGCAACGAAAGGACCAAAATCGCGAAAAATTAAAATGTTACAGGACCTATTTGCTACCCTAGAAAGATAAAGGACTAAAATGCCAAAATGCAAAATATACAGGACGAAAATTCCATTTAATCCGTTATTTATATTATCATTTTAAGGTTTTTTTTTTTATGGGTACCATCAATTTATGCTTGATAGCATAATTTTGAACTATATTTTGAAAAAGAAGATGTTATGATTGAAGCAATCAACTTGGCATTTGAGATAGAATTTTTGGCAATAAAAGGCAAACATATCATGCTCACAAGAGTTATTTAGTGTACAATTTGCAGCAGCCAAGGTAGACTGTAGACACCAGTCCAACTGCCCATATTTCTTACTGTACATGTCCCGTTGCGTGATATATCATAAATGCTTAAAACACTTTAGGTTAGGATTAAATATATTTGGTTCCATAATTATGATTTTTTGGCATTTTGGATCCCCTAATTTATGAGGGTAACAATTACACTTCAAAAAAAAAAAAAACTTAATAGCAACGAAAAAAATTGTTGATGAATCAACGTCGAGCTAATTAGCAAGTAAAATTATCGTCACGAATCTACACTATTTAATATATTATTTAAGAAATTTGTTGCTAAATCTCTTAGCAAGTAAATTTTGTTGTTAAATTCATTAGCATGTAAATTTCTTGAATAAAATAATGTACATTAGCAACAAAAGTTTTACTTGCTAATTAGCTCGAAACTGATTTTTTTTTCTTTTTTTTTTTCTATTGAACGATTTTCTTGTAGTGTTAGATCTGTATTTTTTTTATTTTCGCTATTTCAGAACAAAATTGATTGGAACTTTCAAAGTTGACGGGAAAGAAATGTCACTTTCTGGCCAATTTTCATCACTTTCTCCTCGACTTTGAAAGTTCCGGCCAATTTTTTTCATGAAATCGCAAAAATTAAAAACGTATAGGTGTAAATTACTACCCTAGTAATTAAGTTATAGGACCAAAATGCGAAATGACTATAATTACAGGACTAAAAATACAATTAACTTTTAGGTTACTACAAGTTTCATCTATACTAATATAGAAAAGAAAGACCATCTACACTCACAAATGACTGTTAGTAACACCGGCACACCAATTTTTAAATATAACAATTATACCCTAATTAGATAATTTTAAAAACTAATTGTTATTACTTTCTTTTTTTTTTTTTTTTATCAAAAGTGACTCTACGTCATTTTAACATCACTAAACCATTTCTTTTGTTGTGGTCAATAGTACCCTAAGTTGGTTTTCTTTTCTTTCTTTCTCCTTTTTTTTTAAATGTGATTTGTTAATTTATATATTTTATATATTTTTATAATATACTTTAAAATATAAAAAATTATTTATTATATACATGTAAGGACCGCCTGCCATGACGACCGCCAGTAATAATATAAAAGTAAGCGAATCGTTATTATTATATGCGAGTAGTAATGTAATCCGATTATGATTTCAACTATTTTGGGGCTGTCAGGCCAATGCCTGATGCTTTATGCATTTGAAAGTTCAATCGATCACAGCAGCCGCGATATTAAAAAACCCATCACGTGTAGAAATAAACTTCAATACGCAATTCCAGGGCCGTTTACTTATCACTACAAGATAAAATTGCACGTTAGCCACTATATTTTCAAAAGTCATCAAAAATTCCTTATATTTTGAAAATAGGTAAAAAAAAATTCCTGTAGTTTGTAAAATCATGCACACTTGTCTCTCATCGTTAACTAAAGCTAACGATATTAATTTTTTTTTGCTAAAAGACCGTTATAACCTTATACATTTATATTATTTATTTTTTTTAATGATCGTTAGGTTTTTTTATTGAATTAAAGTTGTAGGATCTAATTAATCCATATTAACCGTTAGATCTTAAATTTATAAAAAAATTCAAGGGTCTAGATTTAAACTATTTTGTTTTATTATATTTAAAATTATAAAAATAAATTATTTCAAAAAAATAAAAAATATTTTATTTTTAAACCCCCCCCCCCCCTCCCCTTAAGCTTTGTCTTTAATCTAGCTTTATTGGTCCTTTGGGGAATTGAAGCTCTAAAAAAGAGAGTTTGCGCCGTCTTATTCCGATCAAAGAGAGAAATAGGGTAAGGCACCATCGATTTATGAGCTACTCGACCAGCGCTATTCTGACTGAAACGAAAAATAGAGTAAGCTGATCTACTACTCTTATCTCATCTGGACTATGAGCTATGAGCTAGTTGTTTGGGCTATAGTTAGCAGCTATCAGCTAGGAGTTTTTTTTGAGTTAATGAGCTATAGAGCTATTGAGTTCTATCTTGAAGGTATTTTCTCTTCTATATTAGTCCTTCGAGGAGCTTGATAGATTCCTAAATAGCGATAAGACACTCCTAGGACTCCAGAGGGGGTGACGTCGCCCCTAGCCTGGGCGATTGCGACGATAGCCGCTGGCCCACGACATTAATCAATTATATTATTTTATTAAAATATATTTAAATTTCCAAAGAAAGAGGGTAAAATGAACATTTACACCAATAAAATAACTCTGAAAAAGGTAAAAAATGAAGCCCACTCCCACATTGGGTGCATGTTAGACACTCTTTGTTAGTTTCTAACGGGGAGGGGCTTTTTTGCAGGATTTTGCAAAACACATGGGTCCTTTTGTCTATTTTCAAAACACATGGGAGTTTTTAATTGACTTTTAAAAATATGGGAAATGCTTTCAACTGATAAGATTATACATACACAGGGACGACGTGTCAAGATGGCTAGTACTATTATGAAAAAAATAGATGTTATAGACACAAACTGATAATTTTGATACCGCTGTACCAATTTTTTGCGATCCAAAAAATATCTTTTAATTGATAAGATAACTGACTTATTCAATTTTTCTAAATTTTACATTAACTTAATTGCACAATCAATTTATATTATATATTTCATTCTTAATTATAATATATTTTAAAGCCTGCAAAATTAATTATTATATGCTTGACGAAATAGCGTACCTGGAGGACTAGTCGTTAATAAGCGAAACTGCAAATACCACTATAAAAACAATCCTCTGCCTTGAGAATAAACACACACCAACTTTACTACCCGTAGAGAGATTGTTATTGCAACGAATGGCGGCCAAGACGTCAGTTCCAGTTATAGACATGCAAGATTCGGCAAGTCTGCCTGAGAAGCTAGTGAGAGCTTGCGAAGAACTAGGATGTTTCAGGCTTATGAACCATGGAATTCCAATGTCTCTCATGTCCGAAATGAGAGCCGTCGTGCGGTCTTTGCTGGATCTTCCCTTGGAACTGAAGCTAAGAAACTCTAATCCTCACGAACCTTCCAAGGGCTACACCCCGCCTAACTTGGCCAGCCCCTTCTTTGACAGCTTGAGTTTATACGATATGGCCTCGCCCGACATGGTCGAGCATTTTTGTGCTCAGATGGATGCCTCCCCTCATCAAAGGTACGTATTTAAGTCTCAATTCATTCGTGCAATTTCTTATAAGATTGTGTATCCGGAGACGACGTGTTACAATTCTAGTTCAGGTTGAGTTTGATCAAATTTATGTCAATTCTGTAATAAATACATTATGCTTGTCATGTGATTAGTATGCAACTGGCAATCATATTACAAGTTTACAACGACACACGGCCAATCTGTCAATCAGGTGTACTTAAGTCCATTTGTTCTGGATCGGACTTAAAGGAAAAATCACTAAGATTAATAGTTGTTCTAACTTCTTATCGTTACATCATTATTTCAATTGAGACACCAACATAGGAAAGAATTTTTTTAAATTTATTTTAGGATGTTTAGCAAGAAAAAAACAAATAGAAATTCTAATCCTTGCTTTTGTTTTTTGATCAATTTTTGCAGGGAAATAATAAACAAGTATACTAGTGCTCTCAGGCAACTTGTACAGCTCCTGGGGAGCAAGTTGTTGGAGGGTCTGGGCTTAACTGGTGACCATTTCCAGGAGGGAATATGCCAGTTGAAAATGAACAAATACAACTATGGTCCTGAAACTGTAGGACAAACGGGTGCAGTATTGCATTCGGATGCCGGGCTATTTACCATACTGCACGATGATGACAACGTCAACGGCCTGGAAGCTGTGGACGACGCCACTGGAGAACTGGTTGCGGTTGATCCTGTACCAGGAACTCTTGTTGTTAATGTCGGAGATGTTGGCAAGGTACGCAGTACAACTTTTTAGTAATTGTATTAAACCTCAGGAGAGATCAACCTGATTTACCCATAATTTGAAAAGCAAAACTAATATCTGCAAGCGACTTTTGGTTGTTTATCAACTACATGAGATATTAACGACCATGAATTGTTGACTGTTTGATAGGTGTGGAGCAATGGAAGGTTTTGCAATGTGAAGCATAGGGTGCAGTGCTACAAGGCAACAGTTCGTATCACAATTGCTTTGTTTGTTTTGCCGCCTAAAGATGAGAAGGTGGCGGTACTGCCGGAGCTGGTTGGTTCCGAACAACCTCCCCTTTACGTCCCTTTCGATTTTGAACACTACAGAAAACTGCGGATCTCAACAAATTCACCGACCGGTGAAGCTCTTGAATTTTTCCGATCCGACCAAGACTTGATGAAGTAGCTAGAAACGGGACGGAAGAAAGGTGCTGCAGTCCTGAATTCACATTTTATCGGGTTGATTTTTATGTCAATGTGCTTTAGTGCTATTTACTTGGAAATGTGTAATGAGTAATTGTCAGGGAAGTGACGTTTAATGCATTTAAACTCTAAAATATTGAATGGGAAAATTATTTTTTTAGTCCGTTAAGTATGCACAATATTAATTTTAGTCCAGTAATTATGCTCATTTTTTTCTAAGTCCAGTAACTTGCAGAATTAACGAGATTTAATTCGATTAGGGTTTTTAACTCAATTTTTTGACAATATTTTAAAACTTAGCCGAAAAATGCTCACATAGCAAGTATTTGGTTAATTTCCGGTAATTTATACACGTGTACAGCCACGTGTAATGACACATGACCATTAGTACTAATTGGACATTATTTAAAATACCATAATTCCAAAAAAAGTATATAAAATATTTATTGATTATAAAAATTATATTTTATTAATTAATTTGAATAATTATATAGTTAAATGTATTTTATTAATTAATTGTTTCTTAATTTTCTTTTAAGGATAAATTGCATAAAACCCCACTGTGTTTTTAAAATTCAGCTAAAAACTCCCCTGTGTTAAAAAAATAGGTTAAAAAACCCCTGTGTTTTTAAAAATAATGCATACTCTCCCATTCCGTTAGTTATACTTAACGGTGTTAAATTTTGTACTGAACTGACCGTTATGCCCTTATATTATAACCATTGATCTACAAAGATTATAGATGAACGGTCCAAATCTAACTAATTTAATATATATATTTTTTTAGGAAAAATATATTCTTTATTTATATATATGTATATATATACATTAAACAATATATATAATTTACAGAGGCGGTGACGGCCGCTGCCCCTGTGGGTGGTGAGGCCGTCGCCCCCGCAGAAGGGGGCGACCTCGCCGTCGCCCCCTTCGCGGCTGCCCTAAAAGGGGCGACGTTGCGGTCGCCCCCTTCAATTGCTATCACGAAGGGGGGCGATGGCCCCCGATCTGGCCGACGGCAGTCGCCCACCGTCGCCCAGATCCAGGGCGACGTTGCCTAGTTAGGCGACGACTTCAATGGCCGACGGCCATCAATTTTTCAAAAAACAATATTTTTTAATTATTTGGAAAACTAAATAAAATGATTTAGTTTTTAAAAAATATAGAAATCATATAAAATGTATTTAATTTTTTGTTTTAAATATTATTTATAATGAATAATATAAATTAATTTTTGATATAATTTTATGTATTTTGTTAAATTAATATTTTCTATAAATAAATATAATAATAAATAATAATTATAATTATAATACAAATTTAAATAATAAATATTATAATATAACATAATTTTTTTGATATAATTTTATTTGTTTTGATAAATTAAATATTTTTTTATAAATCAATATAGTTTATTGAAATAATTTTAAACTAAATAATAATTTATTTTATTTAATAATATATAAATATAATTTATCTGTTTTAGTATATTAGGTTTATATATTGTGTTTTTTTCAATTAAAATTTAAATGGAGGTAAAACATCAAAGAAGGGGGCAAAACTGACCTTTGCACACTTAAAATAACCTCAAAAATGACCAAAATTGAAGCCCTTTGGCACAGCAGGCGAGTGTCACACACTCTCCGTCAATTTCTAACAAAGGGGGGCTTTTTTGCTGCATTTTAAATAACACAGGTGTTTTTTTTGCCAAAAAATATAACACATGGGGATTTTGTGCTATTTCACCAAAACACAGGGAGGTGTTATGCAATTTACCCTTCTTTTAATGACTTTTAATTAAATTAATTAAAATATATTAATTTTTTTCCTGCAAGGACGACGACGACCCCACAGAGGAGGCCAGATTGGGGGCCGACGGCACCCTCAATGCCGTCGCCCCCTTTATGCGGAGGGGCGCCAGGGCAGTGGGAGGAGAGTAGGCGGCGGGTGTCTGAGGCGGGGGCGGGCGTAGGGGTGGGGGTGGGTAGGGGGAGGGTGAAGGGTTACTTTTTTTTTAAATAATAATTTATTTTTTGTAAATTATAATTACATATGTATATTATTCAAGTTAAAATCCACCTCATTTCAATTGTCATATCATTTTTGAACTGCAGAGTTTTGATGTAGGCTTTTCCCCTCTTTTCCTCAATCATCACCGGATCTATCCTCCTTTGCATCTTATTTTCCTTTTCGTCTTATGCTATCACTCGCAAAGTCATGGCTCCAATTTCAATTGGGATAATTGCCACCAACTCGTAAACCATGCAGAATGGAGTTTCTCCCATCGACGTTCTTGGCGTTGTTCTATAGGCCCATAATGTGACGTCATAGATTTTCTATACACAATTGAGGGGCTAATTGATAATTATTAAGAAAATATAAATTAATTATAAGTTATAGGTAGAAATTTTTAATATATTAAAATTTAAGGGACTAAATTGGAGCTTTATAAAATATTTATGGTCAAATTATATATTTTTAGAAGTTAGGGACTAAATTGTAATTTTAATAAAATTATTTGAAAAAAGAAAGGAGAAGAGAAAAGAAAGTCAACATATACAATAGGCGAGTCCAGTAGATTAACCAAGAGGGGCACCGGCCATTCATCTTCAGCAGGAGGTGGAAGTTTCGCACGTGGAGGTCCCGCTTTTCAAGGAAGTAGTAGCTCGAGGTTTAGTGGATCAATGGGCTTCAATAGAGGTTCAGCCAATGGGGCTCAGAGTTAAAGCAGTATAGGGAGCAGTGCTCGAGGAGCTGAAAAAGGCAGAGGCAGTCGTAGGGGTAGAGGTACTGATAATAGAGATGGTGGCATACTATTGGTGGGAGTACAAGGGGACAGGGAGCACAAGCAACTCAAGGACAAACCCAAGCAAGAATATATATCATGACTAGGGAGGAAGCTCCAGCCTCAAATGATGTGATATCAGGCACGATCTTATTATTTGATGTTGAGGCATATGTTTTCATTGATCCTGGTTCTACGCATTCATACATATCTTCAAAATTTGCACCTAAAATACCTGGGGAGAATAGTCATTTGGGATATAATTTGATGGTTCATTTGCCCATGGGAGGAGGTGTGATAGTGAATAGTGTTAGAAAGGAGATTTTAGTGAGGATTGGTGACGTAAATTTACCTGTAGATCTGGTAGTGATGGATCTGAAGGAGTTTGATGTAATATTGGGGATAGATTGGTTAGGACAACATAAGACAGTGGTTGACTGTTATAAGAAGGAAGTGATGATTGAATCTTCTGACAAGCCAAAAGTAGTATTTGTGGGGGGATCGACAAGTAGTGCCAGTCTGTGTAATATCAGATATTGAGGCGAGATGATTAATGTTAGAAGGATATGAAGCATATTTAGCCCATGTGATAGATACCGAAAAGATTATTGGAAGAAATCCATGTAGTGAGAGATTTTCCTTACGTGTTCCCTGATGACTTACCAGGTTTGCACCGCATTGGGAAGTGGACTACTATAGAAACTCTCCCAGGAGTTGCCCCAATTTCTATTGCACCGTATAGAATGGCCCCAGTGGAATTTATAATATTTTTGATATATATTAATTATACATATTATATCCCGCTATATGATGTGAAGATAGAGTAGATGGCTGAGCAAATTCTTTTATTAACGTGGTCTTTTGAGTTTGAGGTAAATATAGTTAATTGAATATATATATATATATATATGTGTGTGTGTGTATGTATATATCTTTATATATATAGATATATATTCTCGTATTTTATACGTAATTGTGAATTGTTGGCTATTGGTCTGGATTACTTGTTATTCTGTGAAGTTATATGATTATGTGATTATATGTGGTTATGGTGTACTATATTTTATTATTAAATGAAATTGAACTTTGAAGTTCCTGATGGGGATTTGATTGTTGAATGAAGACGAATGATGAGATTATTAATGAGAATATTGTGAATTGAGATAAAGAGATGACTTACCTAACTGGGGGCATATTGCAACGGCTTATGATAATATAACTAATGACGAGCTATGTGTTGTCGACCAGTGGAGATGATGTGACATATCATATGAGCTGTGTGTTGTATGATATGATTTATGATGGGATATCATACGAGCTGCGTGCTGTGTGGTATCATTAATGATGGGGTATCATACGAGCTGTGTGTTGTGTGGTACCGAGGAGAAAAAAAAAGAAGAGATATTATGATTGAGGGTTCAATAGCCGGCAAAGACCATTGAGTGATGCACTCCAGCATGGGTAAGCAGGTCCCTAAGAAAATAAATAAACACATTGAGTATTTCGTTGTGGAATGATATATGTTTATTAGTATGTGTTATTTCTTACATTGCTGTGATTACATGGCGAACATGTGTTGGTGGGTTTCATTGCATAAAAGTTTGTTTTTCTGCATATGTGCATGTATATATGAGCCAATTGGCTATACTTATTAAGTAGGCACCTCATCCCTTGCCAACGTTTTTTAGGAGATAGATCACAGTGACTAGCTACAACACATTTGAAGTCATGCCATGGATCTTAATAGGTGGATCAACCGTGACACCTGAAGCCAAAAGTTCTAGCTATGTGACTATAGTCTTTTGTCAGGTTTGCATTTCAAATTCTGTAGTAATCTAAAGCTCTTTTTTTTCTTTGGAATTAATTACATGAGTATTCCTGTGGCTTAGTATATATAAAATTTTGATGATGTCTATCATTATTTTAGATATATATATATATATATATTACATGTTTACAATAGGATTGATTTTATTCATTTCAAATAAAAATCACTTATAAGACATGTTATACGTAAGAGGTGTGTATAATTAGTGGTAATATAGTGTAGTACGTAGGGGGTGTCACACATAACACCGCCGGTAATTCTTCCACCCATGCTGTTTTTACTCCATCCAATCTCGTCTTTAGGTTCTGCAACAATATCCGATTGTTCACTTCGGCTTGGCCGTTTGCCCGTGGATTCCCTATCAAGGAAAAAATTTATGATATCTTCATTTTCTTGCGCCATTCCATTATTTTTTCTTCCTTGAAATTGTGTTCATTGTCTGAGATCAATGTTCGTGGGACTCCGTGACGACACATTATGTTTTTCCATAAAAACTTCATAACCTCCTGCTCCGTTATTTTTGCCATTGCTTTTGCTTCTATCCATTTATGGCAATATTCTACTGCTACAATCATGAATTTTTTCTGCCCCTTACCCTGGGGAAATGGTCCCACAATGTCAATTCCCCATTTATTGAACGAATAGGTTGCCTTAATCACCTCCATATCCGCGGCTGGCGAATGTATCAACTTTGCGTACCTCTGGCATTGCTCGCATTTCTTTACAAATTCCCTGGTATCTGTTATTAATGTCGGCCAAAAATATCCTTGACGCACGACCTTAGTCTCTAGAGACCGCTCCCTAGAATGGTTTCCACAGCTTCCTTCGTGTATTTCCTGCATAACATATCCAGCCACGGTCTGATCCAAATATTTGAGCATAGGGCCTTCAATTGTCTTTTTATACTATTCCCCTTCTATGACTAGGAACCTCAGCGCCCTTCTTTCTAATTTAACCTTGTCGTTCTTATCGAAGCTTGTTTCTCCCTTTGTCAAGAACTTAATCATCTCTTCCTTCCATTCGGACTTGGTAACCACCGTATTCACTTGCATTGGGTCTATCTCCGATGTTTTCGACCTATCCTCCACGAGAAAGGTGATCTTTCGGTTGTCATTTCCCTAATCTTGTTGGTCAGTTTGGCCAATGCATCTGTCCTTTTGTATTCTGACTGCGGGATCTGTTGTAACGTGAAGCTTTCAAACTCGTCCCACCTTACTTTTACATTCTCCAAATACGTCTTCATTCGTGGGTCTTTAGCTTCGCTGTTCCCGCATATTGGCCTGCCACCAACTGTGAGTCTGTGAATCCACATACTATCCTCGGACTCAACTTTTTCATCATTTCTATCCCCGATATTAGAGCCTCATATTCCGCCTCATTGTTCGTAACCTGAAAGTCCAACCTAATAGTGAAATCATGGTTCTCCCCGTGGGGTCCTGCAATCCATATGCCTATTCCTCCTTTTCCTGACATTGGGGATCTATCCACGTGCAACATCCACCTAGACAAACCCTCTTCTACCATGTGCAATTCATTTTCCAATCCTGTTTCTATTATGTTCTCCATTGTCCCTCAAAAAGTCTATCAGCACTTCGTCTTCATGGATTTTCGGGCCCTAAACTCAACGGAAAATTCTCCCAGCTCCACGGTCCATTTTACCAACCACCCTGATACGTCGGGCTTCGCCATGATCTCCTTCATTGGCTGATTAGTGAGAACTATTATATGGTGAGATTGAAAATAAGGGTTTAGCTTTCTTGCCGTCGTCACTAACGCCAACGCAAACTTTTCTATGAGCAGATATCTTTGCTCTGCCCCTATAACATCTTACTGACATAGTGTATAGGTCAATGTTCCTTTCCTTCTTCTCTAACGAGAACAGAGCTTATCGCTACATCAGACAATGACATATACAAGAACAAATCCTCTCCTGTTATCGGCTTCGTGAGTATCAGGGGTGTAGCGAAGTACTCTTTCAACTTCTGAAAGGCTTCTTCACATTCTGGGATCCATGCGAAATTGACCACCTTCCTTAATGTCTTGAAGAAGGGCAAGCTTCGACCGGCCGACCTTGTCAAGAAACGACCTAGCGATGCAATGCAACCTATCAACTATTGTACCTTATTTACCAAAGTTGGCGACTTCATATCCATAATGGCTCGTGCTTTCTCGGGATTTACTTCTATTCCTTGTTCTGTGACCAAGTACCCCAGAAACTTCCCCCCTTTTACGCCGAAAGTGCACTTGCCTAGGTTGAGTATCATACTGCATTCTCAAACTATCTGAAAACACTCGGACAAATGGCTCTGATGATCCTTGGCTTCTCTACTCTTGACAACCATGTCATCTACATACACTTTCATAGTTTTTTCAATCAACCTTTCAAACTTTTTGTTAACCAACCTTTGGTATGTAGCCCCTGCGTTTTTTAAATCGAATGGCATCACCCGGTAGCAGTAAACCCCTTTTTTCGTTATAAAGGATGTTTTGATTTGATCCTCCTTGTTGGAATAGGTGACCAGAAAGCCAATAGGTTTGGCAATTTGTAACCTATCCGACAACTTGATGTGAATGTAATATTATTATGTGACGAATAAGATGAGTGTTCGTCACCAATGGTACCTTCTTTGTTGGGCTCATCTTACATTTGTTAAACCGGTGTTTAACTTATATCGCAACAAAGCCCACAGACCATGGATAACAACTCGTGCAGTTGGGCCACGCATTGGATGGTGGTCATGAAACCAATTGATTAAGAGTTGGGTCTGAAACGTTCCAAGTCGAGGACCTCGAGACAGGGCATCGAGAGTCCTATTGAGACTTGCGTCAAGAGTCGTGTTCATTGGATGAGTGCCGTGTTTCATCGGCGACAGGCGTGGGACGCCTACACGATCTTGATGGGTTGGTCGACTGGGGTCGAGCTGACTGGACTGACTCGCGGGGATCATCATATGGAAGCCTTGGAGGCTTGGTCGGTATGATTGGATTTCCCCGGTTCCGATAGTACGGGAGTAATCCTCAGACTTGAGGGATCATGGCAGTCGCGTGCACAGGACGACTGTCTCTTGGATCTGGCGAGAGGTGATCATTCTGTAAGATGATCATTATAAGCCTTGTCCAGTGCAGTCGGAATGTGTAGCGAGGACGGTGGATTCCAAGAAGAGGATCCGTCCCCTGTCAGTATATGACAGAGGTATCTCCTATGCACTCGGAGACATGTACATGCTGTTTGAAGCTGTGGCCACAGTGGTTGGTCGAACAGGGAATGGTTTCCTGTGTCGATGCAATGAAGCATACGTGGTCTCGAGTATTAAGCATAGATGCCTAGTCAAGGATGGGAACCGACGCCCAATTCCATACCCTAGACTAAGGCCGGGAGACGGTAGACGGAAGGATCGTACCCGTACGGAATCGGCGCCTAAATGTTCACGCCAATTCACCTAGTCTCTAGTGCCATGGACCGTTGCTAGACGGCCACCCATGGTAACGGGCCCTTGTGGAACACGGGCCCAGTCTAGTTGAGGGTGAACCTAAAGGGTCACACACAAATCACCGAGGAGGTTGAGAGATCGAGTTGGAGTCAATCTCGAAGGATAAAATAAGTAATTGGATTACTTAAGGGAAAGTCCATTGGATGGACGGGCCGATATTGTATCGGGCTTTCATTTAATCGGTAAATTGGATTTTCGATTAAATATGAAAAGATGAGATGTTGAGACGTTGGATCTTCTAATTGGATTAAAAGATCCACGGGAATAATTTAAGTGGACATTAAATTGGATTTAATATTGGGTTCGTCGTAATTGGATTACGATAAAACCCGGTCCGTTAAATTATACCCGAGAGGAGAAATAATTCCTAATTTGGAATAGGAAGAAGTTGGACTTCTTCCCTTAATTAAACATAGCCGACATGCTCCCTTGGAGGAAGCAAAATCAGCCATGTTGCATGCTAGGTGGTATGTTGACTTGTCTCTTTCCAAAAGAGACAAATCAACTCCAATCAAGCTCTTCCCTTTTGGTATGATTTGATCATACCATAAATTTTGGTAGGCTTGATTGAAGAATTGATGGTGATTGATTGGAATGAATCTAGACATCCTTGGATGAACCTAGACACATTCCAATAATCACATTAATTATGTATATATATTAGAATATACAACACCTAGCATAAGTGATTCATTATTCATCTTTTTTCTAAGAAAAAGAGAAGACAAAAATCCTCTCCTCTCTCTCAATTTTCGTGCTCCCTCCCTCTCTTACACTTGTGTTCTTCACTTGATTTTGAATCAAGAAGAAGAACAAAGTAAGTTTAAGAGAACACTAATTCATAGTGTTCTTCTCTTAAACCGATTCCTTCCTAAACCCGTTCTTTTCTAGCAAGAAGAACGTGTGTTTCTTCCGGTGTGGTGTGGATCACCTTTGGAGAATCCATACGTTTGGATTTCGTGAGCATTCCGGAGAAGGAACAACGCTAGTAGCCGGGAGCATACGCTAAACAATCAAAGGTAACGGTTTATTACGCTTTGATTGATTTCAATTGTATATCTATGCCCTATGTGTTTAAATATATGTTTTAATATTTACACATCCTACATCGAACGCCCGGTTGAGCACCCAAGGGTACACCCATTGGGATTCGCGTATTTTATATTTGATTTAAATTTACGCACTTACCACGCTTTTCTCGCTTCCGCTCGCGCTCCCGGGCGGATCCGCTTGTCCTTCACTCCTCTGCCATGAATATCTCGTGATAGCCTTGGAAGGCATCCATCATACTGAGTAAAGCACAACCCGACGTGGAGTCTTCTAAAAAGTGTATCCTTGGTAATGGGTACGGGTCCTTCGGGCATGCCCTGTTCAGGTCCGTAAAGTCCGTGCACATTCTCCATTTGTTTCCTCCCTTAGGGAATATCATTACATTGGATAACAAATTTGTGTATTGTACTTCCACTATGTATCCCGCTGCGACTAATTTAGCTACCTCCTTCTCGATTATCTGATTTTTCTTGGCCCCAAAATTTCTCTTTCTCTTTTTGATCGGCTTGAAGCCGGGATCTACATTTAAGCTGTGAACCATTATCTCTGGGTCGATTCCTTTGAAATTCGAAGTTCCCACGCAAACACACCGGTATTTACCCGTAGAAATAACAGCATTTCTTTTTCTGCCTCTTTGCTCATCCTTGTTCTTAGCCTCGTGGTTTTGAAAAAGTCATCTTCAATCAATTGTATCTCCTTGTGATCACACGGTTCAATTCTCATTTCCTGTTTCTTGGTCTCCTGAGCATTATCGGCGCCCCTCTCAAGTCCCAGGCTCTCGTCCTTCCAAGCCTCCACTCTTGGGTTTGTTGTTACGTTGTAACATTCTCTAGTGGTTCATTGGTCTCCATTCACCACTCCTATTCCATGCTTAGTCACGAATTTCATCTTTTGGTGAAAAGTTGAAACTACAGCCTAAAATTTATTCAGACCTAGCCTCCCTAGAATCATATTGTACGCGAACAGTTTGTCTACTACTATGTACTTGAGCATTACTATTTTCCTCCATGGATCCTCCCCCGTCGAGGTCGATAGATCCACTGTCCCCAGAGGGATGACTTCCAATCCTCCAAATCCTCTTAAAGGTGTTGTTGCCGACTTTAACGCCACCATATCTAAATCCATCTATCTTAGTACGTCCATCAAGATGATGTCGATAGAGCTTTCATTGTCTACAAGTGCCTTCTTTATCTGGAAGTTAGCGACATCCATAGAGATCACTAGAGGGTCGTTTTGGGGAGTTTACACCCCCTCCATATCGGGTGCATAAAAAATAATGGGGTCTTGCGTACTTTCACGTCTTATATCCATAACCGGGTGTCCCTGGAAGTTTGAGTGTCCCAAGTATCGTTTTCTAGCATTCTGTGAATCTCCCGTTGTTGGCCCTTCTGATATGGTGTTTATGATTCCTCTTCGGGGCCTGTTATAATCTCTTATGCCTCGTCGCTCCTCGCCGAGGTCATTCTTTCCCATCGGGTTCATCGGTGGAGGCCATTCTCGTGACCTACTTCATGGCCTCAGGGGCTCCTTTAGATTGTTCCTGACCCACGGTTGCCTATTTGCCATTTCGTCCCTCGTAAACTGTCTTAAGTACCCTTGCCTGATCAGCCTCTCAATCTCGTCCTTCAATTGGTAACATTCTTCCGTATCATGCCCCACGTCCTTGTGGAAGTGACAATACTTATGCGTATTCCTCCTCGTTTGCCCCTTCTTTAGTGGCATGGGCCATCTTACAACTGAAGATCTCTCAATTGCTAATTGGGGCTCGCGCTCGTGGAGCATTGAGCGGTGTATATACATTGAACCTTCCTTGGTATGGTGTCCTAACGTTCCCTCTCATTTCTCCCCTATCTCCCATATACCTCTCTGGGTGTGATTCCGTCGCTTGATATCGTGGTTTCATTGATCTTTCCTTATCCGCCCATTCCCGTCTTTCATTTCTAACATTTCCTTCTCTCTGATGTACTCTTATGATATTCTATTCAGCTCCTATGTGGGTATTTAGGGGATTCCTAGCCAAGGCTGATGCCAGGGGACCCTTGTTGAGCCCATGTATGAGTATGCTTGTGACCATCTCAATTTTTAAATTTTGAACCTCTAACATCTCCGTGTTAAATCTATGAACAAAGCTTCGCAATGCCTCCCCTTGTTTTTGTTTTATGGTAAACAGATAGGTCATTGGACGTTTGAATTTCCTTTTGCTAGCAAATTGATGTAGGAATTTCCTAATCAGTTGCTCATACTTTACTACTGTTGTCCCTGGGAGGGATGTGAACCACTCTTGTGCTAAGCCATGTAATGTGGTAACGAATATGCGGGCATTCATGGCGTCGGTCAATCCATATAGTTGCATGATGTGTTCGAACGACATCACATGTTCCTGTGGATCCCTACATCCATCGTACTTCGGGAGGTCGGGTATTTTGATGCCAGGAGGGGCGAGTTTCTTCATGATTTCCACCACGAATGGGGATCCCTTTCTTTCTCATCAGATGTATCGTAATACCATGTATGTGTTCTATGCCATGCTCGTCCTCCGGCCTATCTAGCCTGTTCTCTCCTCCCCTACTTTGCGGGTCGCTTTCAAGTAGTCTCCTCAGCGTTACTACTGGTCACGTACTTTTTGCTTCCTCCCGACCTAGCGCGACCTTGACTGCAATGGATATTATGCTTTGTAGGTCATCTTCCATAAGTTGGATGAGCTCGCTAGTAGGATAGGTCGTTGCAGGCGTCATGGGCTCGCGTACTAGTTGAGTGTCCACTCTCACAGGATCTTCTGGGGTACTCCCCTTATTGGCAAGGTGTACGTTCCCCTTCCATAACCGACCTTGACACGTGATTTCTAGATTATCTCCCACAGACGGCACCAAATGATGAGTCTCATCCTGAGGTGACAACACTTCAGCAGTCCGGGGCTCCAATAGGGAATAAGCTCGAAATCTGCACCAAGAAAGGAGAAGTCGGGCGGTGGCCCGGCGTGAACTCTTCGACGCTCAAGTCAGGGTGAATATATGGGATTTTTAAATCTGGATAAGACAATTCTACAATATATTAAAAGTTACCTCAGTCCTCATAAATGCCAGGTATTTATACCTCCGGGTCCAATGTACGGACAACACTTGCTCCTTATAAGATTGCCCCACGTGTCGTTCATCCCTCTATTTCCATTGCCCTTATTTCTACTACCTATATCGATGGGCCTAATGGGCTGGGCCGATGTCTTTAGGCCCAGGACCCTCGATAATAGTTTTTGGTTTGAGGCCCAAGTGTCCCTACCATATTTAAAGTCCATATCAGAAACACATCTAAAGTTACCACTCTTTTTACGTGCGACGACCAAAATTAACCTTGTGGGATCGACTAAGATCCTTTGTTTGTTAGTGGTGCCCCAAAGTAATGGGATAACATCTTCTAGAAATGAGAAAGGACATATAGACACTGCCAACTTTGTCTATTAGTGAAGCGACATTGTTCACAAGCTGTGTATAGTAATAAGTCTAGAGCAGCATTATAAACATTTTCGAGATCAGAGCCAAAACTAGTATGAATTTATGTCGCAATCGTTACAGGTCTTCAGTCATGCTGTATCTAAAAATGTACATTACAGTTCTTTTGCCGAGTATGACCGGGACATTATTATATCCATTTTTTTTTTTTTGACAATCATATAGTTTTTTTGTGGCAATCATTATAGTTTTTTTGTTGCAATACATTTTAATAATTTTTAAAATGTTGCATTCATTACAGTTCTTTTGTCCAGTCGTGCTTTTGTCGAGTACGTATTTGTGCTCATCACAAAAGAAAATATAATATTAATGACCACAAAAGGAATATATTATTAATTATGACCACAAAAAAAGATGTATTATTAATGACAAGATATTAAGTAATAATTTAAAAATTTATTGTTAAAAATTTATGTCAAGTGACAATAACTTTGTTCTTGTCATTATAAAATTATTAGTAATAGAATTATATATAAAATTATCACATTGGATAATTAGTAATACATCAAGAGCGATAACTTAATGATAATACAATTATAGTGACATGAGTGATTATTGTCACTATAGTGTCACTAATTGCTTCTAATGACAACTTATTACGAGATCATTTGTCACTAATTCTTGTGAATTATAACTGATGCGGCAAAAAAATGTTAGGACTTGAGAAAGTACAAATTAGGATATAGAGTAATGAAATAAAATGTTAGGACTTAAGATAGTACAAATGAATGAAATTGATAGTGGAATTCCTCGTTCTTTATGTACAAGTGAGAGATTGAAATTGAAGTTCAAAGTGTGAAACTTCAAGTAAGAAATTAGTTTGTCATTTCAACGAAAAGTTGAAGTTTGGCATTAAAGGAAAGCTCGCAACTTATAGAGAGCCTTGTATTCCTTTGGAGTTTTGCAATTTTTTTATTCCTTTTGAGCCTCTTTGGACCAATTCATTTTCACAAGCATCAAGAATTTTTACAAAATAATAATTATTATTAAAACTTTAATTAATATCCAATATTGCAACAAATAAAATTTTTGTCACTATATATAATCAGTGATAATATTGAAATCGTCACATAATTCTTTTTGTTGTTAATTTTTTATTTCTTTTTAGCGACTTTAGGATTTAATCCTTTTTTTTTTTTGTGATATGGAATAGCCTAAAAACATCATAATAAAGAAAAAGTTTGTACTCTCTTCAGTCTTCACTACTGTCATCTAATATTAACGTTGTTAACTTGGTGAATCGACCGTTATGCTTTTATTTGCTTTGTTTTCTAGTGATTGTTGGATTTTTGTTAGATGAATAAGACCCATTAAATGTCAAGTATTGACAACCATTTACTTTCATATTTTTGCTATAATTGGTATAACTGACAACTTTTAATTGAATAGGCCTCTGTCTCGTTACAGGGTTGTAATGGACACTGTACGCCCTTTAGCACTTCTTCTACTGTTCATCTTCTTCCTTATCTCCTCTGCACTTGTAATGACCCTAGCTGCAATGACCCTAGCTGCACAATTCTTTTCATTTTTACGGAAAGTAAAACTCTTATGTGAAAAAATAATAATCAAATTACCCCATATTATCTTAAAATGAAACAAATTACCTTTTATATTTTTTAGAGTAATTTGCTTCATTTATCAAAACATAGAAAGATAATTTGCTAATTATCTTTTCACGAGGGAGTTTTGCTTGTTTCTTAAATCACAGTGGGGTGAATTGCATTTATCCCACGTCATCTCCTTATAGATCGATAGTGGGAAAATCACATTTTATCAAATCATAAAAATCTAATTTGTAGGATGTAAAATGCAATGTTCGCGATAGTTAGTAGAGATATTACACATGTACAAATATGTAACCGACTGGTTGAAAGATAAGAAGGAGAGAACGATTTTTGAATTTGTGGATGGGAGATGGCCTCATGACCGACAATATATGATAATCCCACTATAAAAACAATGCTCCCCCTTCAGACAAAACACACCATACTTCACTACAGCAAAACCAACTGAGAAATCGTAAGAAACTGTGAAGAGGAATGGCGGTCAAGAACTCAGTTCCAGTTATAGACATGCAGGATACCGCAGGTAGTCTGCCTGAGAAACTAGTGAGAGCTTGCGAAGAACTAGGATGTTTCAGGATTGTGAACCATGGAATTCCACAGTCTCTCATGTTCGAAATGAGAGCCGTCGTGCATTGCTGGATCTTCCCTTGGAAGTGACGCTAAGAAACTCTAACTCTCGTGAACCTTCCAAGGGCTACACCCCGCCTAACATGGCCAGCGCCTTCTTCGACAGCTTGAGTTTATACGATATGGCCTCGCCTGACGCTGTCGAGCATTTTTGTGCTCAGCTGGATGCCTCCCCTCATCAAAGGTACGTATTTAAGTCTCAATTCATTCGTGTAATTTCTTATAAGATTGTGTATCCTGAGAGGACGTGTTAGAATTTTAGTTCACATCGAGTTTGGTCCAGTCTATATCATGGTTCAAAGTCGCGGTATCGGCGATAATATCGATGGGTATTGTTTCACATCTGTCCCGGCGTATCAGGATATTATCGGGCGAGGCAAAATTACACTTTTGGTCCCATAAAATTGAGGGGTCAAACACTTTTGGTCCCATGCTTTCTGAAATGACAAATTTAGTCCCAAAATTGAGAATTTTCCACACTTTTGGTCCCGCACTTCCTAAATGACTAATTTAGTCCCAAAATTGAGAATTTCGACATATTTGATCCCACTAATGGCGAGATATTTGTCGTTAATATTTTTTATAGAGATCATCTAATGGGACCAAATGTGTTGAAAATTTCTAATTTTGAGACTAAATTGGTCATTTCAGGAAGCGCGGGACCAAAAGTATTGAAAATTCCCAATTTTAGGATTAAATTGATCATTTTAGGAAGCGCGGGACCAAAAGTGTTGACCCCCAGTCCTATGGGACCAAAAGTGTGATTTTGCCTATCGGGTGATACAAAGCAAATATGTTACATAATGCTTAAAAAATTCCAAAAAAAATAGTAAAATTATAAAATCAATAAAGTACCACAAATTACTATATAATAATACAAATGAGAAATTTTATATCAAGTATCGTTAAAATGAATTAGAAAAATATTTAAGATATACAAGCATAAGCAAATTTCGTGATTCTGAAGAAAACTATCAAACTCTGTTTGAATCTTTTCTCGTACTTGATCTAAGAGGAAGTAATAGAAGAGCAAAACAAACAAACGAATATACCTTACTTCTTCAATGCCTGAGTTGTTCGAGGATAATAACAAGAGATATATCACTTGGTAAAAATGGTAAACTAATCTTAATCTTGTGGAATAGCAAATTAACTAGTTCGTTTATATTCTTTTGCTCGTTACAAGACGGTTTGATTTTTACATTAAGGCATCAAATGAGCTAGATAAAGGGTTCTGACCAAATTTAATTTATGTCAGTACAATCGCCGATATCATTGGATATTATCAGCAATATTATCGGATACGAGCGATATTATCATTGTATCGGTGATAATATTAGGTGACATCGAATATTATCGGCGATAAAAAATAATCTTGGATAATATAGGATATTGCCTGTTATTCTCGAATCGGCACCGGCCGATCCGAATAAATGATCGACCGATACTTTGAACCATGGCCTATATTGTGAGATGATTGCAATTAATTATGACGCTACAACAAAATAGCTCAATAGCAACGAAAAAATTTGAATCAATGTCGAACTAATTAGCAAGCAAAATTCTCGTTACTAACTTACACTACTTAATATATATTTTAAACAATTCGTTGTTAAATTTTTTAGCAAGTAAATTTTTGTTACTAAATTCATTAGCAAGTAAATTTCTTGTATTAAATAATGCATTAGCAACAAAAAATTTACATGCTAATTAATTCGACGCTGATTTTTTTTCGTTGCTATTGAGTATTTTTTTTTGTAGTATGATGAAATTATGTTAACCAAATGCAATCACAATTAAGATTACCAAATTAATTGGGTAAAAATTGCAATTTTCGATCTAGTAAATCTAGGGATGGTAACTGTAATTATGTTGGAGCCAATGAGGCCTACCTCAGTTGGCGAAGCTAAGGCCCCATGATCCTAGAGATCATGGGTTCGAATCCCCTGCGTGGGATAATTTATTTCTACTGCATAGTAGGTTTATTTGTTGCTGTAATAGCAAGATGTTAGTTTGTGATATTGTCGATATGATTGTTGTATTTGTCTCTATTCAATATTGATACTGACAGGGCTCGTTGTAATCGCTTTATTTTTTGACAAGCAAAGCGATGATTTTTATATATAACAGAACTAACAAAATACACCCAAAGAGAACAACAACACCACTACCGACCCACAACAAACACAATCAACAGCACACGACCAGAATACCATCAAAACATACCAAAACAGCAAGACAAAACATGATGCTCAGTGACTGCTACTCAAGCTCACGCGTACTCTAGCTCGGGCCGCTTGATAATGTGCCAGAAATTGATCCGCCTCCTAGACGACTCTGATGGGATCCCAGACAAGACTTTCCATTCGCCGGCGATTTCTGTTTCTCCAGAGCGCCCAGCAAAGAGTAAGGAATCGAGGGCCGTCTACCTGCCCGAACTGCCGCAGAGTTGCCGAGAACCAAGCTGCAGCCCCTGCATTCAAGCTATCTATCACTCTCCATGGTAGATTCGACAGTGCCCACACCACCCTCGCGAACGGACATTCTAACAATATGTGTTTCATAGATTCCACCCCACCATCGCACAACACACACTTGGTCTCCATACTTGGATTACGGCGAGCTAAGTTCTCCATGGTTGGGGCCGCCTCGTAACAAAACTTCCAGATTTGAACCCGAATTCTGGGCGGAATGTGCGCTGCCCAAAGCCACTTCCAGAATCCTTCGCACCCTTCCGCCAGCAAAGGAAAAGGGTCGGGACGAAGATGGGGCTGACCTCTGTGTGATCGCCAGGCTGGTGTCATACTCACTTCTGGCCGAGAAGGTTCCTTTTTTACTAGGTCGCCACATCAACCGTGTCTCCAAGGGCGAGTTTGTCTCAACGCGTTCTTCGCAGCCCTCCCGTAGCACCTCTCGAGCCGCGAGGAGGCTACGCCATGTAAGGGACGGGCAAGTCCCCATCGGCGCTTCCCAAAACGTGCATCGAGGGAAGTACCTCGCCTTCAACATCCGACTGAGTAGCGAGTCCGGCCTTGTCATTAACCTCCAGCCTTGTTTTGCTAGAAGAGCGATATTGAAAGCCTTAAGTTCTCTGAATCCGAGTCCCCCCGTATGCAACGGCCGATACAGTTTTTTCCACGCCATCCAATGCACCCGCTTCTCCCCTCTATTATGCCACAAAAGTCTCGCATCAACTTTTTGAACTCATGTAACAGGTGGTCGGGAAGGCGAAAACACGTCATTGCGTAAGTGGGGAGTGACTGTAATACTGACTTGATGAGGACACCTTTCCCTGCCTGAGATAGTAACTTGTTGTCCCAACCCGCTATCCGCCCCCAGAAACGGTCCCGGATGTTGTGAAAGAGGGAACTCTTTGATCACCCTTCCATAGCCAGGAGTCCCAAGTACATGTCATGAGCGTGCACCAGGCGGACCCCCAAACACCCCGCCAATCTTCGTTTCTCCTCATTTGTCAAGTTGTTGCTCACCACTATGCTTGATTTAGAGAAGTTGATAACTTGACCCGAGGCGCTGGCATAACGCTCTAATAGGCTTTGGATCTCTCTAAGTTGTTGTCCTATAGCTTTGCTAAACAGAAAGGTGTCATCGGCAAACAGCAGATGGGATATCTTTGGTGCCCCACCACCCAGTGACACCCCCGTTAGCCTGCCCCTCCTCTCCGAATCCTGCACCAAACAAGAGAACGCTTTCGCACAAAATATGAAAAGATATGGAGATAGTGGGTCTCCTTGCCGGATACCACGTTCCGGACGGAAAAAAACCAAACTGGGCACAATTTAAGGTTAAGGAGTATGACACCGAGGTAACCAGCAGCATAATTAAGTGAACAAACCCACTCAAAGCCTAATTTAAGAAGAACACGTCTAAGGAACGACCATTCTACCCTATCATAGGCCTTGCTCATATCTAACTTCAAAGCTGTGTGACCTTGCTTAGACCGAGCAGACATTTTAAGGAAGCGGTTTATTTCAAAGGCTAGCAACACATTATCCATAATAAGGCGGCCGGGGATAAAGGCAGACTGAGTAGGAGAGACGATATCATTCATAAGACCTTTAAGCCGATTGGCAATACATTTGAATGCGATTTTGACAACAACATTGCATAGGCTAATAGGTCGTAATTGGGATACTACTTCAGGATTATTGCATTTATGGATAAGAACAACATGCGTATAATTCATTTTATGCAGCAAATAACGACAATTCAGAATTTGAAGAACAGATTTAACAACATCAGGCCCAACAATGTTCCAAAATTTCTGAAAAAAACACAGGGGACATGCCATCGGGGCCAGGAAATTTAAATGGGAACATACCGAAAGTGGCCTGTTTTACTTCATCCTCCGTGACTGGCTGCATCAGGCGTGAGTTCATTTCAGGGGATACTCGTGAAGGGACTGTTGACACCACCTCTTCGATGCTCTCTTCCGAAGGCCGACCAGAATCAAAGATCGATGTCCTCCGGTCTATCTCGCCAAACGCCCGCCTCGTCTTTAAGCCGATGGATGTTATTGTGACGCTTCCTAGCTTAGGCCCGTGCGTGAAAGAACTTAGTGTTACCGTCACCATTAGCCAACCAGTGCTCTTTTCCCCTTTGCTGCCACTTCAGTAACTCTCTCGCTTCGTGTTCGGCCAATCGAGCTCGAATATTACACATCTCTCAGTGCACATCCTCGTTATCTGCTGCCCCTCCAACTGCACGTATCTATCCTCAAGCCCCCTGATTACCCATTTAGGTTGGATAAACTCCTCTCTATTCCAGCGTAGGAGGCCTACTCGGCACCTCTGAATTTTCCTCCAAAGCACAGTGTGTGCATCCCCCTCAACTGGTTCAGTCCATGCGTCCGTCACTACTCGTTGGCACCCCTCCAATTGCAGCCAACCGGCCTCAAAACGAAACTGAGATTTCCCCGACCACTGTCTAGCTGTGTTGTGAGTGCCCATCTCTACTATTACCATATGATGATCAGACTGAGATGCCGACAAGTGTTTAACCACCCTCTGTGGGAACCTACTTATCCAAGCCGGATTAGCACATGCCCTATCCAGTCTAGCCCGAACCGTGTCTGGAGCTTGGCGCCTATTACACCACGTATACTTAGTCCCTGTGTACCCCAAATCTGCCAAATTACAGTCGTCCAAAGCTTGCTTGAATTCAGCCAACTGCCATAGAGGTCTGTGGGCTCCTGTTTTCTCAGACTGAAACAGTACTTCATTGAAATCCCCTAAGCAAAGCCATGGAGTATCCGTCTGACTGCTCAGCCTCCGAAGCGTGTCCCAACTCTGCCGACGTTGTGCCGTCTCTGCCGCTCCATAAAACCCCGTACAACGTATACCCGACGCACTGCCTGGCGGGATAACCCCCACATCAATATGGAACCGGGAATACGATCGCAATTGCACCACCAAGTCCTTAGTCCAAAGCATGGCGAGACCCCCTGACCGTCCAATTGCCGGCACTCCCATCCCATACATATCTAGCTTCTGTTTCACCATCTCAACTCGACGATGGTTGCATTTTGTTTCAGCTAGGAAAACCACCGCTGGACCATGCTCTCGGAGTGTTTCCCCAAGTCGTCGAACCGTCGAGGCTGATCCAAGACCTCGACAGTTCCAGGCTAATACAATCATGGTTCTTGGCGGGGCTGCACCGCAGCCGCCACCGTTATAGAGATAACATCACCCTCAAACACTCGATTATCCCCCTCGAACCCTCCTACAGCTTCCGCCTCTGCCTCGGTCCCCTTCCCCCATTTCCCCTCATCCCACCAGTCGTGCCCAACTCCACCAAACGACTCTTGACTGACTGCTACACCCAAATCGGTCCATCCTTGAACTTCAGTGTACCCTTTTTCCTCCCACTATCGTCACCATTTCGCCCTCGGCCGCGTCCACGACCTCGTCCCCGCCCTCGGCTTCCTTGTCGCCCGCGCAGACCCGTAGAGAAGGAGACGGGAATTGAGATTGGAGACTCCCTCGAGATCCCCACTGACTCAGCTGACTCGGACTCCGAAGAGGAGAGTAGCGAAACTCCAGCCCCCGGGAACCTACCCCGGCCCCAGTTCCCCACTCCATTCGTCACACCCTCGAGGTCAACCAGAGACGGCGACCCACGACTAGCTGTCCCCTGAGTATCAGTCGCCGGTACCAAAACGAAACGATCGCCGGTGTCGTCTTCCTGTCCCTCCGTCAAGACTTGGTTAGGGGTAGTCTTTTCTGTGTGCCGGGCCGGGTAAGGAGGCATTGGGCTGGTGAGAGCTAGCTCAGGATCCGCCGGGTTGGGTTGTTTTAGGTGAGTTGGGTCATGGGAGAAGTAAATGTGGGGGCCTGAGAACAGATCTCCAGGTTGGGCCGGTTTTTGGATTGAAGGGAGTTCGAGGCCCATGCATGGGCTGGACTGGGCCTTAATTATTGGGCTGGAGTTGGGTTCTATCCGCAGATATCCATGTGGGTGGGGCTGTTTACGTGGATTTGAGTTAGGCAAAGGGATTGGGCTAGGTTCAGGGTTAATTTTAGTGTGTGGGTTAGCAGTGTGCTTTGGGCTTTCCCTTACCCAGCCCAGCGCCTCATACTCAATTCCCTGCGAAGGCTGGGGAACTATCCTCTCCCCACGATCATCCACGTTGCTCCATGATGTGCCATCTCCCGTACTCCCCGCTTGCCATGCTTCGTGCATCGGCGTACCCCGTCCGGCAGGTGGTTCGAGGGAACCACCCACCCTCACCTCCTGGTCGGGTCCCCCCTCATCGGTCTCCCATCGTTCATAGTCGAAAATTCCTTCCCCTCTGTTAGCAAAGGACTACATCGAAACCCTAATCGCTCTAGATTCAGGCAGTCATGCTCCGTATTGTAGATCAGACCCATCCGCCCCTTCCGGATTCTCCAGCGTCGTCGGGCAGTCGCGCAGAATGTGTCCTAGAACCCCACATCCGTAGCAAAACGTCGGTAGTCTTTCGTACGTGAACGACACTGTCATCTGTCTTTCTGTCATCCTGATGCGCAACATTCGCGTCAATGGGCGACAAACATCTAGCTCAACACGGACTCGTACTGTGTCGCCCCACGACTGTGCATTGTCGTACTCTAAGAATCTGCCAAGGCGATTTCCAATTGATTAAGCGACCCCTCTCGTCATCATTTGGATCGGCAAACCATGCATGTGGACGAAGAAAGCACACCAGTTTAGATCGACAGCACTCGGCACCTTCTCCTCCCTAACCCGGTTCAACACAATTAGATTACGATCAAACGTCCATGGGCACCCCCTGAGCACCCTCTCCTGGTCCGTTCTATTCTGAAAACGAAGCAGGAAACGATGTTCGGCCAGAATCTTCACTTCCATACCCCTCAGCGGTCGTATAACTGACGTCAACGTATTCATGAGGACATCGAATCGATACGCTCTGGGTGTCAGTAAGCGCCCTACCAACAGATACTACCCCCCTCCCCCCTGCGTTGTCCTCTGTCCATTCTGCCGAAGATATATCCAACCCCCCCCCCCCCCCCGCCTCAACCTCCATTAGCACCAACGATCGACCCAAGCGTTCGACATTCGGATCCATGACGGAGCAGACCCAAAAGCTGGCGCCGCCACTCCCTCCCAGTATCCCCCAAATCCGAACAGCCCAGGCGCCACTCACCTAGAGAACAAAGCACACACAAAAAAAAAAAAAAAACCACAAATATTAAGCTGCAAATGAGAGCGAAACCAAACGAAGACAAAGAAAAGAGCTGGACAAGAAAAGGAAACAGGCTTTAGAAGTTGCGTCTGCTCAGACAGTAACGTCGTATCCAAAGTTCAATACTGCAAGACTCATGATACAGTGAAAGGCACGCACGTCAGACGTTAAACACACTACAAACTCACACCCTCACCAAGACCCCTTCTCACGAGACATACTCGACTTCTCAAGAGAGAAACTTCTAATTATGTTAGAATTAATTTGACAATTAAGTCCTATAACTAACTTTAAATAGTAGGGACAGAATCCCCAAGAATTTGGTTGTGCATATCATGTGAGCCCCAAATTTCGACAAATTCGCAACAGTGACGAATTTTGTCTTTAATATACTAGCTTTTCTTAAAATTGTAGAGTTTAATTGACAAATCGAATTCCTATAGAATTAAAATTGTCACTTTCTTATTATCAGGGGATAAAAATTACAATTTTCTCGATGAATAACGCTAAAATATTTATACATATGAAAAGTTTCTCAAAAAAGTTAAAAAGGAAAAAGGAAAATTGTGTCACCACATATTTTCCACAAAAAAAGGAACTTCGTGGGTTTGCAAGAGCACCTTACTTTTGTCAAATTGCTATAAAAGCATCTATCAATAGCCATTAATTATTCTCAAATTTCATTTTTAACTTTATTTGGATGTGTTGTTGGCCACCAAAGAAGCAACTCTTAAATAAGGGTCAATATACACTACAAGAAAATATGATATCAGTGATAAAATATTAAATAGCAATTTTAAAATTGTCACTAAAAATATATATTAAGTGACAATATTTTTTATCTTGTCACTACATAATTATTAGTGACAAAAATTGTGTATAAAGTTATCATTATAAATACAATTAGTGACTCATCTACAGTGACGACACAATATAGTGACAACAGTTATTTGTTGTTACTAGATTGTCACTATACATGAGTCACTAATTGTATTTACTGATAACTTTGTGCATAATTTTTTGTCACTAATTAATAACAATTTTTACAAAATAATAGTAATTATTAAAATCATAAGATTCATTATTGTGACAAAATAAACATTTTTGTCATTAAATATATATAATTAGTGATAATATTAAAATTGTCACTTAATTTTTTATCCCTAATCTTCTATTTTCTTGTAGAGATATAGCACTTGCACTATTAAATTGACCATTTTACCGTGAAAGAAAGATCAAAATATTTTCATTGAGAAATAGTCAGATGAACCAACATATGAGACTAAAACTAAAATTTAGGGATGCTAATATCAAAAAATGAACTTGAAAGATTAAAGTGATTTTAAATACATACTCAAGTGACCAACATTAATTTCGAATGAGATATAATTCCTTTTTCTAATTTAATTTTTTTTTTTTTGAACATAAACAGAGAAGGCTTTTATTTATTTAATATATATCAGATCCCTATTCATTACAGCAGACGACGTCGTATTGCGAAAACATGAAAAAAACCCTATCTGAATCCAACAGAGTCGCTAGGGACTCTGGAGGGGCAAAATGGATTTGAAGCTGCGATTTTGATGAAGAAGCATTCCTGGCCAGAAGATCCGCAGCTCTATTCCCTTCTCTATAACAAAATTTCGCCTTGACTGAGGCGAATCTAGAACATATTCTCCGGATATCCCACAGCAAAGGAATGAGATCCACCGGTGCCGAAGCCTCCTCCCTGTGAAGAAGGTGAAGTAAATATGTCGAATCAGTCTCAATAATGATTTTACATACACCTTGTTTCATTGCTATATCTAATCCTGTTCTGCAAGCCCAAATCTCAGCCATATTATTTGTGTGGTAACCTAGGTATTCTGAAAAAGCAATCACAAATTTTCCGTTCGAATCTCGTAATACTCCTCCACATGCCGCCGGTCCTGGATTACCCTTCGAAGAACCATCAATGTTGAGTTTAAACTAAGAGAATGGAGGAGGCGTCCATTTACAAAGTATTTGAAAGGTAGGCTTCGGATCTTTTTTATCAGATAAAGATTGGTTGGTTAAAATGTTTGCTGATTTCCAAATTGCATGTAGATCAATAGCAGAATTTCTGAAGATGTAATGGTTTCTTTGTTGCCAAATAAGCCAGAGAGTGTAGATGATAAGTGTTTGTTTATGCAAATTGTTTTTAAGTCTATAAAGAATCATAAGGAGATTTGTCTGAGAAAGCATTTTAATTTCTGGGAGGAAGACATTAGCAAATCTATTAAAAAAATTACAAAAAATAAAAGTATGTGAGATGTCTTCCTTTGAGTTTTTGCATAAAGGACACAAATCAGAAAACCACCTATGTCTTTGAAAAAGGAAATCTGCATTAGGAATATTGTTATGGCATAATAACCAAGCAAAAAAGCGTGCTCTGGGTAAAATTTTAAGTTTCCATAAGAACATCCAGGGAAGGGGTGGATTAGAAATGGTATTTTTAGCATTAGTCAACCATGTGTATGCACTTTTCAGTGTAAAAGATCCTGTTTTTTCCCAATTCCATTTGAATACATCATGTTGTATAGTAATAGGTATCGGCATAGAGGAGATATGCTCAAAAACATGCTTAGGCAGAATATGTTTAATACCAGAAAGATTCTACCTTCTATCCTCTGTAATTAAAGAACTTACCTTCAGTAAACTCAATTCTGTGGGAATGTTATCAATCAATGAATCCAGAGTAAAATTGTAACACCATATGTCTTTCCAGACATTGATATTCTTACTATTTCCAATAATCCATCTAATCGATCTTTGAACCAAAGAACTAGTTTTGCTAATGTATTTCCAAATATAGCTGTGTTGAGGTTTACTAGATGCATCAATAAAGTTACTTTGCTTCAAATATTTAGCTTTTAGTAGTTTAAAACAAAAAGACTGATCCTCACAATGGAGTTTCCAACCAAGTTTCAAAATTCAGGCCTTATTCAATGTTTCCAGGTTTCTAAACCCAAGACCCCCTTTTTCAATCGACTCACAATATGTATTCCAGTTAATCAAACTCTGCTTTCTTTGATCAATTTCAGAATTCCAGAGAAAACTTTTTGTTAGCCGATTAATCCGATCTATTATACCAAGAGGCAATTTAAAAACATTCATATAATATAAAGGAACGGTATTTAACACGTGTTTTATAAATACCAACTTAATTATTTTTATATTATTATCATTTCACTCAAGAAAATTACTAATTTAAGAGAATCCAACATCAATATTGCAAATTGTGTCAATAATATTTGTATTTATTGGCGAAACCAAAGTCTCATAATTCTAAGGTCATGGGTTCGAACCCACCAACGTGTGGGATATTATTCTATTTTAATAGTAGGTATCGTTCTACTTTAATAGTAAATGTTGATTATATATATAGTTATTTTGATATTGGTGATTAGTATATAATTATATAAATATCAATAAATTGTTAGATAAAGATATTTGATATGAATGATTGCAATCCTTTTATTCAAAAAATAATAGTTCTACCGCTTTCACTTCAAATATATTTGTATTTATGTAATATAAAGTTCAATAATTTGTTATGGATACTTTCGGACTTCTTTGTCAATCTCTTGCAGGTAGATAATATACAAGTATTGTTGTGCTCTTATCCAACTTGTACGGCTCTTGGGGAGTAAGTTCTTGGAGGGTCTGGGCTTGACTGGTGACCTTTTCCAGGAGGGAATATGCCACTTGAGAATGAACAAATACGACTACGGTCCTGAATCGGTAAGACAAACGGGCGCGGTACTGCATTCGGATGCCGGATTATTTACCATACTGCACGATGATGACGACGTCAACGGCTTGGAGGCTGTGGACGACGACACTGGAGAACTGATTGCGGTTGATCCTGTACCAGGATCTCTTGTTGTCAACATCGGAGATGTTGGTAAGGAAGGCAATTACAACTTTTGATTTTTTTACTTTACGAAGAGAAAATCATTTTTTTGTCCCATAGCTTAGGGTCTTTTTTTATTTGGTCACATTTTTTATATTTGTCTCAAATTTTGTCCTATTTATTCGATTTTTTCTCAATTTTGGTCCCAAACAATAATTTCCGTCAAATTGTTAATGGAACCGTCAAGTCTGTTATTGGGGCAAGACCCTGCCTCTGTTGACGGCTTCGTTAATAATTTGACAAAAAAGGCTATTTGGGATCAAATTTGGGAAAAAATTGAAAAAATGAGACTAAATGTGAGACACATAGAACAAATGAGACCAAATCAAGAAAAGTCCCAAGATATGGGACCAAAAATAAAGTTTTCTCCTTTATGAAAAATGTTTCTACCTTTTCTTTTTAGTAATTGTACCAAATCTCAGCAAAACTCGACTAGATTTTCCCATCGTCTTAAAGGTAAAATCTATAATGCATGGACACGGACACGATGATACGAAAAATTTTAAAAAATTAAGATAGGACAAGACACTAACACGACTATATATAATATTATATATATATTCTAAATTTCTTCATAAAATTTATATAATATGAAAAATATCAAAATACATCATAAAATAAACATGTCTTATATCTAAATTTTTTAATCAAAATACATGACTTCAAAAATACACGTAATCAGTTTATTTTAAAAACTACGCGATGAAAAAATATCTAATCATTCAAATTAGTTAAATTATTATGACAATCTCTCGAATTTTTAGTAATTTCATCCCGAAACTTTTAGTTTGAGAGAAGTAAATTATTTTTTTTCTTTTTAATATAGCCCAAAACTCGTTTTGTAAAAAGGACAGTCCAAAAGTTTTTAAAATTATAAAAAAAAAAAAAAAACTAAACATGTCCAAAATGCGTCAAACTCTCCTCCAAAATGTGTCAAACACGCCGACACCGTGTCTTTTTTTCTTCTTTTTTATTTTAGATTTTTGGACACGTCTATGCCATTTTCGAAGCGTGTATCCGTGTCTAATACATATCAAAGAATGAATCAAATAATTTTTCAAAGTGTCCGTGTATTATAAGAATTTATCTGCAAGCGAATTATCATCGTTACCAAATAATCAACTCAGAAAAAAATGGTGAGTGTAATTTATGGGGAGACGTGAGACATATATCTTTGTACGTGATTTTAACATCAGCTACATGAGATATTACTTCACATTAATGATCAATTGTTTAATGTTTGATATCATAAAGGTGTGGAGCAATGGAAGGTTTAGCAATGTGAAGCATAGGGTGCAGTGCTACAAGCTCTGGAATTTTTCCGATCCGACCAAGACTTGGTGAAGTAGCTGAAAATAGGATGGAAGAAAGACCTACAGGTCCTGAATTTACATTATATCAGATTGCTTTTTCTGTCGATGTACTTTAGTGCTATTTGCTTGAAGATGTGTAATTAATAATTGTCATGGAAGTGAGATTTAATGTTGTTATAATATATGGCCCATCTTCCCAAATTATCTGGCTCAAGCCCAACTCTCTTAATGCTCCCCCACTGGATGGTTGGCCCATTTGGAATTCGGCCTACTCATCGCACTCAGGCCCATGAATCTTGAGGCCTGACCCGGTCCGTTTGACTCCTTTATATTTGTCTCTCTTCTGCTGAAAACCCTAACCCTATTTCCCCTTCCTCCTTTGTGTCTCCTCATCTCTCCCTCGCTCTCTCTTGGTCCCCCCGCCGCCTCTTCCCTATGTCGCCAGAAATGGTGTTGTCTTCTCCGATTATCTCACCCCTCTCACTATATATATTCCTTCTATGGTTTTTGGTGAAACAATTTGATAAGATTTCACCTTGTCCTCTTCCTCTTACACTCGGTTCCTCGTAATTCTTTGTGAACTGTCTTCGTAGTTTCTGTGAGGTCCTTTGTAGATGATTAGCCGTCGTTTTTCAAGCCTAGCAACCGTGGGGCTTGTCGGCTTTTGGGGTTCTTGGGCTCACTCCACTGGATCTAGAGATCTAAGCCTTCCTATCTCTCTCTCTCTCTCTCTCTCTCTCTCTCTCTCTCTCTCTCTCTCTCACACACACACACACACACACACTCACTCACTCATTTATTGTACATATATATGTGTGTGTTCGCTTTTAATTCTTCTATTTGTATCCCCTAATTTTAGAATCTGTAATTTAAAGGGTTCTTGTAAACACGAATCCCCACCTGTAATAGTAATTTAGCTTCTTTATTTTTCTTCGTTTGGGCTTGTCACTGGGGGACTTTCGTCCAACAAATGCATGTAGAGATTCTTGTAACATACCCCCGTTCTCTCTCTCACGAGTAGGATTCCCACGGTGGATTGAAGGTTTTCCTTCTTTCTGCAGAGTTAGGTCAACCCTCATCTGCCATGGTCCTTTTCCCCGACCACCTTTCTCCGATCTCGCTTTCTGACCACCAGCAATCCCTCCACCTCTACCTAAAACCCCTGACCCCATAAACCCACATCCTCAGTCCGAAACCCTCATTTATTATCTCCTAGCTTCCTGGTAGCACTTCATTTACTTCACACACCCACTCCCCTGCATCCTCCCTTACTCCTTCTATCCCACCCACGAATGGACACCAGTGAACTCATTAGCAGTATTGTGGACAAAACCCAACTAATCATGTTCTCAGATGACGAGGAACCCTCCCTCAACGAACAAAATCCATCCACACATTTCCCTATCATAGCCAGAGTCTTATGTGACAAACCCCTCAACAAAAATGCAATCAAAACTACCTTATCCAAGTTGTGGGGGATCCCCCCCGAAACCCAAACCAACTCCATTGACCAAAACACCGTAGTACTCCTTGACAAAGAGGGAGACCGCAAACGAATCTTGAGGACCAGCCCTTGTTCGTTCTGTGGAAATCTAGTTGTCCTGAAACCGTGGCTCCCCGAAGAAGCTCCCGCCGACGTGGAACTCACTAAATTCCAAGTTTGGGCACAAATCTCCAGCCTGCTGGTCATCTTGATAACCAAAAAAACTGCTAAAAAAAATGGCAATACTATTGAAAAGTTCATATGGTCAGATCTTGCTACTGAATGTCATAAATGGAGGAAACACCTTAGAATCCAAATTGAAGCATCAGTTCATGAACCCCTCAAGGATCACCTCCGATTCCTCGGACCATATGGAAGATTACTCATCCTTGAGCTGAGGTACAAAAGATTAGGCCACTTCTGTCATTTCTATGGTATTCTTGGACACAAGAGTAGCTCCTACCTTAAAAAAACCAACACCTCTTTCAAATATGGCCATGGTTAAAAGGTAAAAACCCCCAAATTCCAAAACCCATTTCTCTACATCAATGAAAAAAAGACCCAAATGCCTAACCCTAATACTTTAACCGGCACACATAACGCCGCTGCCACCAAAGCTACGGGAAACCCCTAAAGCCCATTTCTCCATAATACCCCCTCAAAACCCAACACTTCTCTTTATGGAAATACTGACCCAGCTAGATTGAAACCTGATCAGAATAGCAACCCAATTTTGGAACCTAAAGCCAAAAATGGGTCTGACATATCCCAACCACCACATTTGTCACCAGATATTGAGCCTATCAAAAATTGCCCCTCTTCCCCCCTTGCCAAGCTTGTGAACATACCCAATCCCCTCCCCACGTTGGGTGATGGGATCACAATTACTAATACTGAAAGCCCACCCATCCACATTGTTCGGGCCCGCCAAACCCCACAAACTTAACCCCCAGACCTAACCCTTTGCAGCACCTCGGCCCAAACCTAAAACCCAACCCATCCACACACATAATTTCACCAACCCCCAGCCCACTAAATTCCCCTGACAATATGGACTTTGGGCTTAGCGCACAAATCCTGTCATTGCCCAAACCCAAAAGACAAAAAATATCCCCCCTTCTCTGTAGTGGCCCAACCACTCGTGATCAGAATCTCCTTCCCAAACCTAATGGCCAACTCTGGAATACCATCTCGCTCAACCAGGAGAACAACCAATGCTTTGTTTTTGAGCTCCTTGAAGAGAATACAATTGTTCATCACAAAAGAAAAATGGTCCGCATGAAAGAAAAACCCAAGAATCGTGCAAAGCAAAACAAAGTGAATAAGCCAATGGTGGAAATCAGTGCACCTACAACTCTTAATGCAATAACTCTGGTGGACAATAAACTCACAATTCAAAATTTAAGCAAGGGCATAATTGTACAATGAAGATTTCGCATGGAATTACTGTGGGTTGGCCAGCCTGCAGCAAGGAGAATGCTACGGGACCTCCTTCAATCTTTCAAGCCAGACATATTTTTCCTATGTGAAATGAAAACTACTTATACCGATAAGATTTCCTCCATCCTTCGTAGCTTTAATCTTACTTCCTGCGAATTTGTTCCTGCTTTCAATAAAGCTAGTGGTCTTTGTCTTCCATGGACTCCTAGTCGTACTGTAAATGTTGTTTTGAAAAATTTTTGGCTTGTTAATGCTCTTATTTTCTTGAACATAGATCCTAGACCATGGCAGTTTACTAGAGTGCATTGTTCTGCTGTTACAAGTTTTAAACCTAATTTTGGCACTCTTTGACTGATATTTTCTACTTTTTTGATGGATCGTGGTTGGTTATAGGTGACTTTGATGTTGTCCTATCCGCCACGGAAAAGAAAGGGGGAAAACCTTTCGCCTCTGCTTCTAGAAATGCGTTGGAAGATGAGCTTAATTTCTGCAATTTAATTGACCTTGTTTTTTCTGGTTATCGTTTCACTTGGTCCAATAAACGGCCGGGGATGGCAAACTTTCAATGTCGCCTTGATAGGGGTGTAGCAAACACAGAATAGTGTCTTCTTTATCCTAAAGCTCACATCACACACCTTCCACCAGTTGAATCTGACAATTGTCCATTGTTAGAAACACACCAAAACACGCGAAATAGACCCTGACTGTTTTTCTTTGAGGAAATGTGATTTTGAGACTTTTCATGTTAAACTCTTATTGCTAATGTGTGTTTGATACCTTATCTAGGAACCCCGGAATGGAAGTTCCATAATATGCTGAAGGCCCTGAGAACACGAACTCAAAAATGGAATAAAAAGACATTCAGATCGTGTCAAGACACCATTAACCTCATCAAATAAAAAATTGAGGATCTTCAATCTCTTGACCAAACTAATGAGATTCTTGATTGATGAAATAGGAAACAAAGTGGAAACAAAAATCTAAACAAAAGTGGCTTGAAGAGGGGGATGTAAACACAAAAATTTTCGACCTCATTGCGTTCTTCAATCAAAGCCAAACTTCATTCACTCACTCAAATCACGATATGGTAAGATGATCACGGATTGGGAAGACATTGGTAAGAAATTTTCCCTTTACTTTCAAGCACTCTTCAAACCAGACATTGAGAATCCTACCCCCACCCCTTATAGTATGATCACTGAACTTATGTCTGTTGTTGTGAATGATAGTGAAAACCATGATCTCTGCATTGTACCATCCCTTTAAGGAAATCAAAGCCACTGTTTTTTGAAATGACATCATTTAGAAGCCCCAGTCCCAATGGCTTCCCACCTAGTTTTTTCAGAAAATATTGGCACCTCATGGGTAACCACATGACTGCGGCAGTACCGCATTTTTTTGCAGACGGACATTTCTCACCAGCACTTAACCACACATACATCACTCTCATCCTGAGGAACATCAAAACGGACACAGTCAATAAATTTAAGCCTATTGGTATGTGTAACACCACTTACAAAGTGATCTCCTAAATTCTTGCTAACAGGCTTAAATCACTTTTGGAGCATGCGCGCGCGCGCCAGGCCGACGCGCTCATAACCTCTTTCCTAGCTTGGCCACCTGTCCCCTTTTATTTACCTCCACCTTTTACTCGTCCTCTCCCCTTCTGCCACATGCCTCTTCCTTCTCCACATGCCCCTAGTCTTCTGTTTTACATAATTTTCAAAATGGTCCCAGAATTGGAAAAATTCGATATTTTTAGTCCTATACCTTACGGGATTTGCAAAATTGTCCCAAAATTGAGAAAACTCGGCATATTTAGTCCTCTAGTTTACGGAATTATGGGACTAAATGTGTCGAGTTTTCTTAATTTTGCAATCATTTTGAAATCCCGCAAGATATAGAACTAAATATGTCGAATTTTCTCAATTCTCCGTATGTCTTTGGATCATTATCCAACTGACCGATCAGGGCACTCAATGTACCTCCTCTAAAATCGGGCAAAAGAATCATTATAAAATGACTAATTGCACATTCATTTGTCAAGTAATTTCTACTCTACTTTGTCAATTGAAAACAGTAATTAAATTGAAAACATGTTTGTTTAAACATATTCTTATTGGAATTAGCAGGGTGCACACGCGTTGCACATGGACAATTAACATTTGTTTTACTCTTTTTTTAACAAAATAGTTCTAAAATTATCCTTCCACGAGGTCGCGCTATTGTCTGAAAAAGACAAATTGAAAAATCTGAAAAAGATTCTCCAAAGAGGTCATCGTAATTATGTCAAACCTCAAGGGAGGTCATTGTATTTCACCCTAAAAAAATATTTTTTTAAGATAATACTACCATAACTGTATACATACGAGACAACAATATTATTGTCCGCGCGAGCCCAGTGCGCGCTGGTCATGGGCAGACGGCAGGGGACGGCCGCGGGCACAGGCAGGCACGTGCGCGCGCAGGAAACCCCCCTACTGCCAACGGCCGCGCACGCAGGCAGGCAGGCAGGCCACGACCGAGGCATGCACGCACTAGCCGACCGCTGCCGAGGCTCATGCGCAGGCAGGCCAACCGCTAACTTCTATCCCTCTGAAAGCTCCAAAAATGTAAAAAAATGAGGGATTCAAAAGATGGAGAAAAAGAAAGCAAAAGAGGAAAGAAAAAGCACACAATAACCCATAAAATACTTCCATATTTTGCTTCCATATTTTCTTCGCGATTTGTGGATCGAAATGCTCTGAAGCTGTTCTACAAAATGCTCTGGCCGAAATACCTAATGCTTGGCTGAAAATGTTCTACAAAAAATAGTGCCCCTCAACCCTATTTATAGGCGGCAAAATGTGAACAAGTCCCGCGTATTTTTTTCCTTGAGTGCTACCAATTGGTAAAACAGTGCTTGGGCGTCACGCATCGCGTCGCCCCCTCCCCAAGTGCCGTGGCGCGTGGCCGGCCCAAATGCGATCCGGCGGCGATGCCTGTCACGACCAATGGTGGTTGAACACTCAACTCACAGGCAGGCGCGCTGCCAAGCGCACGCGACGCAGTCTGCGCGGCCGCCCCTGCCAGCATGCGACCAAAATTATTTCTCCACTCCAAATAGCCTTTGTTCCTGGTAGAACCACTAAATGAAAATTCTATCATCTCCCATGAAATCATGCACTATCTGCACAGGAAAAAAAGGCCGTAAAGGATTCATTGATATCAAAATTGATCTCACTAAAGCCTATGACCGTGTGTAGTGGTCTTTTCTCATCCAAATGATGAAGAGTGTTGGTATTTGTGATACTTTTATGAGTTGTATTTCCCACTACATATCATCCCCCAGTTTTTCCCTTCTGATTAATGGCTCTCCCTTTGATTTCTTTAAACCATCGCATGGAATCAGACAATGAGATCCCCTCTCCCCATATATGTTCATAATTTATGCTGAAATTTTGTCTCGCCTCTTGATCTATGAGGAAAATGCTAGAGATTTAAAAGGGAATAAGATTTCAATAATTGCCCCATCTATTTCCCATCTACTTTATGCTGATGACTTCACTATTTTTTGCAGGGCTGAGGAGAGAGATGCCCACACTGTCCGGCGATGTTTGACCAAATTCAAGAAATGGGCAAGTCAAATTGCAAATACCCAAAAGTCATCATCCATTTCCACAACAATGTCCTAAACAAACAAAAATGTATCCTAAAAGAAATCCTCCAAATGCCTGAATACAATCACCAAACAAAAGACCTCGGTCTTCCTTTTTGCAAACCAATCTCCAGAACACAGCCTTTCAAGGAGCTCATTGACAAAATGACCAAGACTTTCCATGTGGAAAGTGAGAAATCTGTCCAAAGGCCAAAAGCTGGTCCTCATTAAAAATGTGGCCCAAGCTCTTCTAGTTTATCAGATTTCCACTTTAGTCCTCCGTAAAAACATTTATCACAAGCTCGATGCGATCATTCGATGTTTCTTGTGGAGGACAGACACGCAGAAAGAAATAATCATTTTGTGACATTGAAATCTTGAAATTCTATTTGTTTCCCAAAAACCAAGGGAGGCCTGGGACTTGGGAAATTCTCGGATTTCAGTAAAACACTTGTTTCTAAATTATCTTGGCAAATGTGTTGTAATTCTGATAAACTATGGTGTCAAATCTTTTGTTCTAAATACCTAAAAAATGGTGCTAATTTCCTTGATATTGTGTAGGGCAAAGAGGGTTCGTGGATTTGGCAGGATATGGGTCAAGTGTACTAAAGTCATCAAACTTGGAGCCTGTTTTACATCACAGCTCAGTCCAATGTGTGTATATGGGAGGACCCATGGAACTCGTGTTAGGAAACGTGGATCGTTTCAGGAGAGGGCGCATGCAGAAGCACTATGTATTAAAACATAACAAAATGTAAACATGCCTAAAAGGATAGAATTTAAAGAATCGATCAAGGGGTGTTCCCTTGATTCTCCTGAGCGTTCAGTGTATCTCATGAATAAAAGAAAGGGAGCATGCTAAATTCATGGAAACCATAGGGTTGGAATGAAAGAAAGATCAAGGGGTGTTCCCTTGATTCTCCTGAGCGTTCAGTGTATCTCATGAATAAAAGAAAGGGAGCATGCTAGATTCATGGAGACCATAGGGTTGGAACGAAAGAAAACGCTGCGAACATTACTTACCTATTGTAGACTTCTTCGTTCGGCTGCACGCGTTGTTCCCCGATTTGCCACCTAGATCCCATCATAGGAATCCTCTAAATCGTCCATGTAATTCACCGGATCTTGATTCCCTCGTGCTAGCAAGAGATCAAGAGAAAAGGGAAAACCAATCGACCAAACACTATTAGTTAACATGATCGATTGTTCATGTGTTCCCTTATAACAAGAGAACGAGAAGACTCTTTTGAGGTAGTCAGAGGGTGATGGCCGAGTGAGATAGAGAGGGGCAGCGACTTGTGTATGTATGTGTGAGATGAGAGAGTTGTAAAGATTCATGTGTGTTGTTTGTGTGCTTGAGTATTTATAAGGAAGAGTTTTTCCTAATCCTACTCAACCTCTTCCAAAGAGGCACACCACAAACAACTAGGACTTTGACCTAGTCAAATCCTATTCAACCTAAGCTTTGATTAAGTCAAACTTAATCCTAGGCCTTCATCTCATCTAGCCTAAAGGTTCGATCTCGTCCGTCCATCCTTTGATGGGCTTTATGGAATGGACTTTTAAATCCCATTAAATAGTCCAACAATTCCTAATGGGCTTGTAATAAAAATAAAATAAATACTTAAGCCCAAAATTAATATTTTCATCCTTATTCTACTTAAAGACGGGAATGGCCCATTCCCTCAATTCATAAATCTAATTTATGAATCAAGCCTAATTAATTCAATTAATACTTAAAGGCTTGACACTCCAAAAGAAAACCAATTTAATCTAATTAAATCATTCGATCTCCTGGAATTAATTCCAAATTGATTCCTCCGATTCCCGTGAATTGTGTCTAACTCTTTAAGTTGACCTTCAGCTAGACTTGGTTGAATATCCAATCATCCCATGATAAGAATTCGTTCGTTATCAGGGGTAGCCATCTAGCAACAATCCATGATACTAGAGACTAGGTGAAATTATGGCGTGAACATTTAGGTTCTCGAATGCGTATGAGCATGGTCCTTCTGTATCTCACAGCTATTAGTCTAGGGTATGGATCTTGGACGTCAGTACCCATTCTTCACTTAAGCCTACACTCGTTCACCCACTGAAACGTTACTGGAATCTTATCCCACTGTTCAGTCACTATGGTCACAGATTTTACAGGGCACAAGTCTCAGAGTATAAGTGAGACACTATTATCAAATGTTTGACTGGAGATGGATTCTGTCTTGGGACTTATCGTCCACACTACACATCTTGACTACACTAGATAGGGCCTATAGCAACCAAGTCTCTTGACTTGGTAGCCTCTTACCAAACCTAAGATACAGACATGGTGTGTATGTGACTACCGTAGTCCCTCAAGTTCGAGGACTAATCTCGTGATGTTGGAACCGGGAATGCAAGTCATAACCTACTCAAGGTTTCCTATATGACGATTCCCGTGAGTCACCTCAGTCAGCCGGCACCGAGCTGGCTAACCCACTAATATTGCATGGGCGATCCTCGTCACTTGTCGATGAAACAAGACTACAATCACTTAGTTCAAGTCTCAAATGGATCCTCGGTATCCAATCTCGAGGTCTTTTGACTTGGAGTATATCAGACCGATCCACAGAAGTCGATTTCATGACTATCAACCTATGCACAGTCCAGCTTCTTGAATTAACATTTCTGGTCTGTGGGCTTTGCTTGTGCATTGAATATTTATAGGTATTGAACAATAAGTGAACATAATCAAAGTATAAATATCGTAACTAAACATCACTTTTATTCAGAATGAATTATTTATACCATGAATGTCAGAAATAGGTTAATAAGCCTAACTAGATTGGCTTCACGGTCACTTATTCTAACAACCCAAGCCTCCCTAATTTCAGACCCTGCCTGAGTGTAGCCCGAGTACAAGACCACACCTATGTTCGGGAACAGATCAACCAGGAAAGACTCTGCTGGAACTCAGAGCTGCTTGACCGCCTCTTCCCTCCCAACGTGGTTAACAAACTCAAAAAAATCAAACTTTTGGAATCATCGGAATCCCCACCTCCATATTGGGCACTCTCCAAGTTAGGAAAACTCTCAACCAAAGCGGCACCAAGCAATCCAAAAACTCAATGGCGTTGTGAATAAGGAAGAGGAGAAAGTTGGGAAAAGAATTATGCAATTGGACCTGCACAATCACTTGAAAACCTTCATCTAGCAAACCCTCGTTGACACCCTGCTAATAAGAGGTGAACTTGCACAACTATTCCAATTGAATTGCACTGAATGTTTATTCTGTAAATTTCAGATTGAAGACGCCCACTTCTGGTTCCTCATTATTTTGGACATAAAAAACAACCCTTTTCTGAATGCATGCTACACCAATGAATTCATCACAACATGGGCCATCACAATTGAATAGACCTAGAGGGAGAGAAATGCACGACTCCATCGGAACTAGCAGCGGACGCCTGAAGAAATCGCATTCTCCATCTGCAAAATGGTGCCATAGTATGCTGCCGCGAAAGCTTTAAAGAGAATCCCCACCCAAGAAAATTGTGAATGGTTCCCTCCGCCACCAGAATGGACAAAGATCAATACGGACATCGCCCTCAATGAAGGAAAATGCTTTGGTGTTGTTATTGCCAGAAACTCCGAAAGGCACATCAGTTTAGCAGTTGCTCATCAAATTTTTGTTGCAGATGCCTCAATCGCGGAAACAAGAGCCATCCGAAAGTGCTATTGAACACGCTCATTGTGCTAAAGTTGAACAAGTCATTTTTTAATCAAACTCGGCAAATGCTATCAAGTGGACCAAAGGGAACTTGGAGGAAGTGGACCGAGAAGCACGAATCAATACTGCTGGAGTCAAAAAACTCTGGAGCTCCCACCCCAACTGGGACTTTAGGAAGATCACAAGAACATGTAATGAGGTTGCGCATGGTGTCTCTAAATGAGCACATGGCGCTAATTGGGATGGACCCATTCCGCCACCAAATTTTCCCCACGATGTTTTTTGTGACAAGGGACAATCATCCCTGGAACCTTTATTTTGAGATTTAATGAAGTTCTATATCAAAAAGAAAAGAGAGACTTAATGCATGTAAAATATAAAATATTAGAATATGAATGCTCTAATGTAATACCCTATCTCACGTCAATTATGTGGTGAAAGACATTAATTTGTCATATTGACTTTCTTGGAAAAGAGTTGCAAGTAAAGAGAGATTCAAGTTGAAGTAATAAACCTTGGGAAAAACATTCAACCTTTGGAAAAATAATTTGGCATTGAAAGTGTGAGAAGATTAAATTATATTGACTATCCTATAGTATTCCTAGGTTCTTGGATTTCTATTCAACACTATAATATGGTGTAAAATGCTTTTTTAGTCCCACAAGATTATGTCATTTTTTTTTGTGCTACAACTTAGGCAGATGACTATTTCAGTCCCATAAAATACAAATTCAAATATTTTTAGTTCCAAGTCATGTGCTTTGTACATGACTGTTTAACAGCCGTTAACTTGGGATTAAAATTATCCAAAATCGTGGGACTAAAAATACATAAAATCATCGCCACGTCCGTTAACTTAGGACTAAAAATACTGAAAATTATATTTTATGGGACTGAAATCGTCACATGTCTAAATTGTGGTACCAAAAAAAATAATGACTTAATCTTATAGGACTAAAAAACATTTAGCCACTGTAATAGGTGTTGTGTGGTATGTCAAGTAAATGAAGTAAGAAAAAGAAAGAAAAGAAATCAAGTAAAATGAAACAAGAGTGATGCAAGTAAAATTATGAAAGCGGGTGAGCTGTAGCTACTCAAATATTTTTATTTTTATTTTATAATATCCTACTTTTGACCCATTTTAGCTTCTGCACCTAACAGTATGAGCTGATGAGATAAGTATCATATAAGTTTTGGTCAAAAAACTCAAGTGCATTTATGGGAGATAATTTTTTGCTGAATTGTTCATAGCTGAACTTTCAGACCCACTCAATGGATTTGGAAGCAATTCTTGCATCCAACAGGCTCGCGTGCCCGGGGCATGCAAGCCTTTCTTTGTTTTCTTTTTATGGAGTGTATGTGGATTATATCAAGCATTGTAAGGTTGAACCTACAAGACAATTCTAAGCCATGTAATGCAACAAGCAATACCAAGCTGCCGACAGTGTGGTTGGTTGAATTTGATTAAATCTAATTCGGGTAAAAATATGACAAGTGCATTACACTACATACAAAGATGAATATTTTCTCAAGTATTGATATTGTTTTCTATTACAAATTCAACGTTAACAACAATGTTTTATTTAATTCTATTTTAAATCATGTCAGCATATACTAATGAATAGGTTTTAATGCAATTTACTCTCTGGGATATTACAAATGCATAAATTATCTCCCTAAGAAAAAAATAGAGAAATTTATCTTTCTGTCTAAAGGAGTAAATTGTTTCATTTTAAAAAATATAGGGAGATGTTTGCTATTATTTTTTTCATAGGAAATAATTTACACATACAACATATCACAATGGGGTAAATTACATTATTCCCCTAATTGAATAGTAACTTATATTACTCGCACTTTATTTTACAGTGTAATTATCTTTTAAAACTTTTGAAGATGTCCTCAAATACATTTATTTCATATAACTTCCAATAATATCTGGATATACCGCATTCAATATGGAACAATGCTTACCTATATTATGGCCGATACAACAACTTTAAACTATTATAATTCCTCAAATTACCAAACCATCCTCCACATCAAACGTCAACCAAATCTCGTTCACTCTGTTCTTAAATTCAAAGGGAGAATTATACTGCGCGACAATGTACTCGGTCGCAGCGTCGCCTGCATGGCTCTTGTCGATGGCGTCCGACCAAACCGTCCCAGCGATGCTGGCGTACAATGCAGCCGCTTCCTCCCCCACTTCGTCGTCCATTACAAACCCGCTGAACTGCCTTACGGCTACGTAGGTCGGTCCCCATCTTTGGAGATGGAGGCCTTTGGCTGAAGGAGCAGTGGCTTGGTTCTGTTTAGGAACGTAGAAGCTAACAACAAAGGATGAGCTGCAGAAGGGTCCATCACTGGGTTTCACTTGGGTGATCACTGGGGCTGTCATTTCTATTTTTTGATGGTTGTTGTTCTTGCCCTGGATGTAGTCAAATAGCCTGCAAGTGTGTAGACAAACATGTATATGTTATCGAAATGGGCGGCCCAGAACCGATCGATTATATAGCAAATGTAATTATATTTATACTTGTAATTTGATTTTTGATTTTTTTGAATTGTTCAACAATTACATGATAAGTATGTTTGTTATATAACTAATTCAAGCTTATTAGGTCAGGTATGGACTCGACGACTGAAAACAAAATATTTGCTTATTGTGTCCCATATTTATTAGTACTAGAAAAAAATTAATATTATATACATTTTTAATAATCATGATTAAAAATCGTACTAAATAACTATTATCGATAAATGGGTGGACTAAGCCCCCTACTTAAGATTCAATTCATAATAATTTGATCTTGTCGTGACGCTTTGGTTAGGCCGACTACTATAGGTTAGCTACTTCTAGCTTCTATAGTGGCCCTTCCACTTTGGCGTAGTTTTAGTTTGTATTGGTAATGAATGAACATATCAAACAAAGGCGATCATATCATGCCATTTTATATGTATAGAGAGATCCCCTAGGTATAGAGATAGAATAGATGTTAAATACAGTTAAATAAAAATTAATGCAAAAAATAATTTTTTTATCATGAAAAACTTATTTGTCATAGCTTTTAGTCGTGGTAAAAACATTCGTCATGACTTTTAGCTACGATTATTTAGTATTAACTATGACAATTAACTATGATTAAATATTGTATTTTTTGTGGTGTTGTGTTGATCCTGTTTCTGGATTTCCCAAAATATAGTTTCCAATCTCATTTAAAATCATGATTTGACACATTAACATTGTTGGTTATATATCCATTACTAATTTTAAGTTAAATAGTATAAATTTAAAGTTTTTCAATTTGCATAAAACATCTATATACCAGAAAAAAAAAAGAGAAAAATACAATTCACACCTTGAGATAAAAGAAATGAGTAAAAAACCTGTGGAAAAAAAAAAAAAGCAAATTACCCCCTCTGTTTTAAAAAATGAAGCAAATTATCCCCTATCTAAACCATTGATAGGGTTGTAATTTCATTATAGAAAAAATTAATTTTTCGCTATATTATAAATGACTACAAGTTAAAAATCATGATAAATCAATACTATTAACCACGGTTAAACCAAATCAATGCAAAAACTTAAATTTTTATCACGATTAATGAATAATTGCAATAGTTTTTAGCCATAACCAAAACATTTGCCATGATTTTGGTGATAGCTATGTTTTGGTCGTGCTTGCAGAAACAACGACTAAAGACCGTTGCGAAGCCATGGTTAATTTACATTCGCCATGGTTTTTTTTTTCTTTTGACCATAGTAATTAACCGTGGCAAAAAATCATATTTTTTCTAGTATTTGTTTCATTTTTCAAAACACAAGATAACTTGCTATTTTTTTTCACAATGAATTTTTGCTCATTTTTTTATATTATAACGAGGTAAATTACATTTAAAACCCATAAAAATAGGAGCTCCTACTTTAAAACATACCAAGTTCTGTCTTAGTAGGCTTGTAGGAAAGTTCTACAACTAATGTTACAGCGGCACTAATTATTTTGAGTTATTTTTATGACAAATTGATATTACATCTCCAGGCTTATATGCATTTTTTTCCATAATTTAAGTTGTTTGATATTTTTATTTTTTAATTTTTTAAGGTAGCATTTTGATCTTATATTTTTTGTATTTAAGTGGTTTTAATTCTTTTTTCATCGGAATTCACCTTTATCGCTGAAAAAATGTATGTGCCTATAATGCGATACTTTAAAATTGGGACTTGTATTCCTATTGGTCTATTTCTGTCAGTATTTTTGTCTTTTAACTTTCCAGAGTAGCATTTTCATCCTATACTTTTTTAATTTTTGCGATTTCAATACTTTTTTTTTTGTGTCGGAGTTCACTCGTCTCGTTCGGTGGAGGTGAACTCCGGCGAACAAAATTTAAAGGACTGAAATTAAAAAAATTACAAAGATGAAGGACTAAAATATTACCCTAAAAAATTAAAGAATAAAAACGTCAATAACCTAAGTTACCGGACAAAAATGCATTTAATCATATCTCCTATTATACTTCATATGTTTGCTGCCACATATCGATTTTTGTCTCAAAATATACAGCTCCACATATATTTATACTGATACGAAATAAATATTAATTTATAACAAAAGATTTAAACCGACTAATGTATAATTTTTAATCATAAAAGAATTGAATAACTAAGAAGAAAATTAGATGCATGAAAAGGATCAATGAATCTTAAATTTACAAGTTGGGGGAACATTGAAATGCGAATATCGTACTTTTGTAAATATGTTAATTTATAATAATTATCCAGTCTAACAATTTAAATTTTTGGATGAGATGTCCGTGTAACATGATATTAGAGTCCACCCAGATATAATTGACACTCATTATTTTATAAAAAGGAAAATTTCATGGTCGTTTGGTTATATGAACTGAACATCAATATATTAAACACCAAAGCAAAATAACTCAAAAGGCCACGAATTTCTAAGAAAAGCGAAAAGAAGAAGTCAGAAGAAAGGAGAATCTTACTGGAAGAAGGCAGTTCTGCCGGCATCAACCAAGGAGATATCGTCAATAGGCTGAGTGGAAATCCACACGCTGGAATTATACCGCCGGATTTCAAACCCGTCGCCGCTGTGAATCACGTCGTAGCTTGGGCACTCTATGCGGTTGCATGTGGGCGGGAATACCCCAACACCACCACTACCACCACTCTTCAACAAGTTTGAGCTGCTGGAGAGAAGACTCACAAGGAAGGAGAGCTTGAATAGGTCGAGAGCTGCCATTGTTTCTGACGGGTTTTTCCAGGAATTGATGGCTCAAGTGGAATTGTAGTTTCGGATTTCTTTATATGGGGCTGTTTCTGTTAAATTTTATGTCCGAATTCTTGTGATTGTGAAATGTATCTACAAGGTTTGTTGAGTGGTGCAAATGCTAACACGCAAGTGATAATAATATTATCTGGAGGTAGAAAGCATCATGTATATATGTACATGTGCCAAGAAAATGATCAGATTTTTGTGGAAGGGATTTAAATCTTTTGTTTAAGAAATATTTTTATTACATTATTGGCAATTAATTAAAAGGGTTAAAAGCAGACACCTCAATCTTTGGGTCGTTTTGTACTTTACCATCCACTTTTTTTTTTTATTTTTTGAGTGACCTCCCAACCTTTGCATTTTGTAGCAGTTTACACTTTTCGGGGAATAATGATGAAATACTCTGGAGGGTGTGCACAAGCGCCTTACAACAATTTTATGGCCGGTTGAAGTTGTAATTTCACAACCCATGATTTTTTTTATAAAAAAAAAGTATATTAAAAAAAATCAAGAAGGTCTTCTTCTTCATCCACCATAGCCAGCCACCATCTTCTTCTTCAACAAAACGACTGAAACGTTTGAGGGGTGTAAAGCTCTTCAATTATGAAATTGAAGACAATATCTTCTTCTTTTCTCTCTGTTCTTCAAAACTAAAACTAAAAAACACATTAAATTTCTCCGGCACCCTCTTCCTAGTTGGGGAGCCGTTGTCCTGCCGCCGTCGATTTTTCTCGAACCTCCTCAACACCCCGATCATCTCCTCACATCAATTTCTCCGATTACCCCCTCTACTCCAGATGGGTCCTTTTTTTTTCATCACAATCAAAACCCCTTTTTGGGTGAAGGGGACTCATATATTCTTTTAGTGATTAGGATAGAATAGATATTGATGCAGTGGGAGTGCAACTAAGGAGAGAGACCAGGATTCTCTCCATCATCTTCACCATGAAAATAAAGAGAGAGATGAATCTTCGCCATAACAACAAAAGAGAGAGATTAGAGAGAGAAAGATATGTTATAGAGAACAGAGGAAGTGCTATCAAAGTTTTGGGGAAATGACACTGTTCATCTTGAACTTAGGGTATTTTCACTTTTGATCCCATTGATTATGGAATTCTCACTTTTGGTCCCGTAACTTCTAAAAAGTAGCACTTTTTGTCCCATGCCACCTTTTCATTAAATTTTTGAACGGAAGACACCATGTGCATAGCACGTGGCTATTAGGGCCTTTACATTTTTGGTCCCATATATTATAGGATTCTCACTTTTGGTCCCATATGTTAAGAAATTTTCACTTTTGGTCCCATAACTTTCAAAAAGTAACACTTTTGGTCTCATGCACTTAACGACCACGTGGCGCTTTCCATTAAATATCTAACAGAAAGTGTCAGGGGATCGAAAGTGCTACTTTTTGAAAGTTACAGGACCAAAAGTGAGAATCCCGTATCCAATGGGACCAAAAGTGGAAAGACCCTAAGTTATGGGATGAAAAATGCTATTTTTTCCAAAGTTTTTTATTATTTATTTTGTTTGATTTTTTTTAAATTGTAATGTGAAATTATAATTTTATCCAGCCATAAAATTCCCCTAGGCACGTGTGCACACCCCTTGGAATATTTCATTATTTTCCCAAAAGTGCAAAGTACTACAAAATGCAAAAGTTGGGAAGTTACTTATAAAAAAAATGGTTGGGAGGTAAAGTGCAAAACGACCCAAAGGTTGGGGGTGTCTGCTTTTAGCCCTAATTAAAACACATTTGTTTGGATTAGTTTGTAAGGTAATTATAATATATACATATATATAAATCTATATATAATTCAGGATGAGAACGTTGGTGACCTTGGTACCACGTTAGAATGGATTATTTGAAGCCATTCTCGAACATCTCGACTAGATCTTTGAGTAGGTTGCGCTGCTACATGGTTAGTTTTGTTGGGGTGGCTCTCAGCTAAGACCTTCGAAATTTAAATCAAAATAGATTATAAGGTCGCACTACTTAATTTTAATGTAATACCTTAAAATGGGGACAACCCCAATCTCATTTATGGTGGCCATTTATACTGGGCCACCGTGTTAGCTTCAGAGTCCTTGGATGCCTAGAATGTGAATGGCTGTGATTTCGGGTTGCCGAGTCTGATCGAGCCCGACTCAAATAAAAAATATGCGGATTTTAGTCTTATTTAGAAAATTTTGCATTTCTCAAGGGTAAAATGTGTCTGTTTTATATCTTTTATCAAATAACCCCTATAAATATATATTATGACGTTATGTGATCTAGGGACATACATAGGATTCAAGTTGATTTTCCTTTTCTTGATTTAGAAGTTCTGATACTTGGATTAATGGATGGAATTGGATAGAGATGGTAATTTCAATCCGAACCCGGGAAACTCGACTCGGACCTGTCCCGTATGGGGCGGGTTTGGGACCCAATTTTTCGGGGTCGGGGCAGGTTTGGGGCATAAAAAACCTGCCCCGGTGTCAAGGGCCGCCCGCACTCTCGGCCCCCTTGACCCAATTTCGGCCATGTTCTATCCGGCCGACCAACACTTCCGCCGACAGGCACTAGGCCTCCGCAGGTTATTAGAATCTTAGGCGTGAGTCATTACTGTAATATTTACTTTTGCTCATGTGGCCCTTTATGCCCCATGAGATGCAATTTTCAGCTTTTCTAGTGTCTAGTTTTGTTAATAGGAAATTTCTTTTTTTAAGCCTATTATAGGGGGAATGACCACTCGAAGCTTGGTGTGCATTGCTAGTATCCCCCTCACGGCGATCCCCGTGGCTAGCTTGCTGTAATCTTCAGTATTTCTGCTATCAATATAAAACGCATTTGCTGCACGACGTGTTGATTTACTGATTCCGCTGCATTATATTGTTGATTGTTGGAAACTGTGTTGTTCTTGTCGACGGCCTGTGCGAGGCGTCGGTGGGAATTTGGTTGGTGTTGCTGTTCGGTTGGCGGAAGTAGTCGTTGGCTGTGGACTACTAGCCACACGGTGCCCCTTTCCCCGCATTGCGGAAGACGCCCCGTGAGAGGTGGTATCAGAGCCTCGGTTGCCTGATGGGGCCGAGGCGGTTACGAGAGCCAGTTCTGCTAGAATGTCAGACCAGGACCCTGAGAGTCTGAGAGGGGCCGAGGCGCCCCGTGAAAGGATCACAGACCCGGAGGCCGAAATCTCCCGGTTGACTGAGGTGGTCGAGAATTTGGAAGATCATGTTGCCACACTGGAGCACGAGATCTCGGAGCTGCGTTCCGACCTGAGGGAATGCCAGCATGCGGTCCGGGATGCTTATGGCCAGGGCGGTGTTGTTGATATGCAACGCAAGATGGAGGAAATGGCCCTACAGATTGGGATTTTCCAACGGGCGGTGGGCAACGCACCTGTTGCTCCTGATAATGGTGCTAGGCCTCGGATTCCTGAACCGAAGGCCTACGGCGGTGCTCGAGATGCGAAGGAGGTCGACAACTTCCTGTTTGACATGGAACAGTACTTCTTTGCGGCTAATGTGGTCGACGAGGCAAGGAGGGTGTCTACTGCAACCATGTATCTGACTGGTGATGCCAAACTATGGTGGCGTACCAAGTATGCCGAGATTCAGGCAAACCACATACGCCTGGATACTTGGGACCTTCTGCGGGAAGCCATTCGTGAGCAGTTCTTCCCGGAGAATGTTGAATATAATGCCCGACGGGCGCTGCGGAAGCTAGAACACACCGGCTCCGTGCGGGATTATGTCAAGGCCTTTTTGGCACTGATGTTGGACATCAGGGATATGTCGGAGAAGGACAAGCTCTTCACCTTTATGGAGGGCCTGAAACCGTGGGCGCGACTTGAGTTACAGCGTCAACGTGTGGCTGATTTGGGATCAGCGATGGCGGCGGCCGAACGCTTAGCAGATTTCAACCCAGAGTCTCGGAGGGATAGGCAGACGACGCCTAGTCCCGCACAGAATAGACCGGAAGGGTCGAAACCTTTTAAGAGTAACTCGAACAGGAGTGGGGGAGAGAGCAGGTCCCACACTCCCTCCAGTTCGCAAAGGAACTCCAGCAGGGGGAAGCCCTTGGACAACAGGCAAGGGGCGTCACAGAGAAGTAGTGGGTGCTTTCTGTGCGATGGCCCGCATCGATATCGGGATTGCCCGAAGAAACAGCTGTTGAATACGCTGGCGACCTATACTGAGAAGGTGCCACCCGCAAAGTCAGCAGAGCCACCCGAGATGACGAGTGGCGGGAATGATTCTGAGGAGGATGAGGACAACCTGGGTGCAATATCAAAATGGTGCAACACGTTGTCCCATGTGGCTGCAAAGAAGGCAGTGCCTCCCCGGGCAGGAAAGATTGCCCCGGCTCTTGAGGGGAGCCAGACTGAAGACAAGACACAATCCAGGTCTTTTCGGAAGAAAGGGTTGATGTACGTGGATGTGAAGATTCATGGCAAGCCGGTTCGTGCTATGATCGACATGGTGCTTCTCACAACTACCTAGCGAGCGCCGAAGTAGAGAGACTCGGGCTTGTGCTAGAGAAGGGAGTTGGTCGAGTAAAGGCCATCAATTCGGCCGCGCAGCCCATTGCTGGCGTGGCGAAATCTGTGACGATTAAGATTGGTCCGTTCGAAGGCAAGACTAATCTTTCTGTGGTCGTGATGGACGACTTCAAGCTCATCCTCGGGCTTGAGTTTTTGCGGGATACACGGACGGCGGTGTTACCCTATGCGGATTCCTTGATGATGTTGGGCACCAAACCTTGCATCATCCCAGTGCTGGCCGGGCAGACCGGTGGGAGAAATTTGTCGGCCATGCAGTTTGAGAAGGGGCGCAAGCGGAATGAACCATCCTACTTGTGCACTCTTCGCCTTGATGAAGTTGAAAAGGCGTCGGGCCCCATACCCGGCGTGGTGAAGAAGTTCTTGAGAGAGTTCGAAGACGTGATGCCCGATGAACTGCCTCGGAAGCTACCGCCGAAGAGGGCAGTGGATCACGAGATTGAGTTGGTGCCTGGCACGAAGCCTCCTGCCAGGGCACCTTACAGAATGACGCAGCCTGAGCTTGTGGAGCTTAGGACGCAGCTGAAGGATATGTTGGAGAGTGGCATTATTAAGCCCGCGAAGTCGCCGTATGGAGCGCCGGTCCTGTTTCAGAAGAAGGCCGACGGCTCCCTACGGATGTGTTGTGACTACCGGGCCCTAAACAAAATTACTGTGAAGAACAAGTATCCTATACCGCTCGTGGCGGACTGCTTTGACCGTCTGTGCCAGGCGAAGTATTTTACGAAGATTGACTTGAGGTCGGGCTATTGGCAGGTCCGGATCAAGGAGGGCGATGAGGCAAAGACGATAGTGGTCACGAGGTATGGAGCTTTTGAGTTCCTTGTCATGCCTTTCGGCCTGACGAATGCTCCAGCTACCTTCAGCACTTTGATGAACCAAGTACTCCATGGTTTTTCTTGATGAATTTGTGGTGGTGTACTTGGACGATATTGTTGTGTACAGCAAGACCTTGGCCGAGCACGTTGGCCATTTGCGGCAGGTTCTTGCGAGACTCCGCGAGCACGAGTTATATGAGAAGGTGTCGAAATGCTCGTTTGCTCAGGAGACTATCAGCTTCTTGGGACACATTGTGGGGACCGGGCAGATACGAATGGATCCCAAGAAGGTGCAGGCTATCCAGGAGTGGCAGCCACCGAGTAATGTACATGAGTTGCGGTCATTTCTCGGCCTGGCTAATTATTATCGGCGCTTTGTGAAGGGCTACTCTGCGATAGCACGGCCCATGACAGACTTGACGAAGAAGACGGAAACTTGGAATTGGACATCCCAATGCCAAGTGGCCTTCGACAGCCTTAAGGAGGCAATGGTGACAGATCCTGTGTTGGCCTTACCAGATATGTCGAAACCTTTCGAGGTGGAGACCGATGCTTCAGACTTTGCCTTAGGAGGCGTCCTAATGCAAGACGGCCACCCAGTTGCCTATGAGAGCAGGAAGCTTAAAGATGTTGAGAGGCGCTATTCAGTGCACGAGAAAGAGTTGCTGGCCGTGGTTCATTGCCTTAGACTATGGCGGCATTATTTATTGGGCTCTCCCTTCGTGGTCAAGACGGACAACACTGCAGTGAGTCATTTCATGTCGCAGCCGAAGTTGACCAGTAGGCAGGCACGCTGGCAGGAAATGCTATCAGAATTTCACTTTGTGTTAGAGTACCGGGCCAGCTCTAGCAACCTGGCGGCAGATGCGCTGAGCCGCAGGGCAGATTTGGCTACTTTGGGGTCGGTAGCGGCACTTTCCTCGAGTGTTGTTGCCACCTCGGTGAAGGACCGGGTGCGTGAGCTATTACTGAAAGATCCAGCTGCGCAGGGCCTGGTTTACTTGGTCGAGCAGGGCAAGGCTCGACGGTTCTGGTTAGAAGACGGACTTCTAATGACCAAGGGAAACCGCGTATATATACCAAAGGGCGGGGACCTGCGGAAATCACTTATTTCGAAATGCCATGACACTCTTTGGGCGGGACATCCGGGAGAAGAGCGCACCCATGCGTTGGCGCAGAGGGCCTATTATTGGCCACAGATGCGGGATGATGTAGAGACATATGTCCGCACTTGCTTGATTTGTCAACAGGACAAGGCAAACCATCAGAAGAAGGCTGGTTTGCTGCAACCACTGCCCATCCCAAAGAGACCGTGGGAAAGTGTTTCCATGGACTACATTTCTGGCTTGCCTAAGGTGGGAGACTTAGGGAGCATTATCGTCGTGGTACACCGTTTGTCCAAATACGCTACCTTTATTGCAGCCCCAAAACATGTTACGGCAGAAGGGACGGCTCATCTCTTCTTCAAGCATATTGTCAAATACTGGGGACTGCCGAAAGACATCGTCAGCGATCGGGACTCCTAGTTCACTGGTGTCTTTCTGGACCGAGCTGTTCAAACTCCTCGGGTCCAAACTGAATATGAGCTCCAGCTATCATCCACAATCCGACGGCTAGACGGAGCGCTTTAATTCTATGTTGGAGGAATATCTCCGACATTATGTACGTGGTACTCAGAAGGATTGGGTGAAGATGTTGGATGTCGCTCAGCTGTGTTTCAACGCCCAAAAGAGCTCTTCCACCAACAAGAGCGCTTTTGAAATTGTCACTGGGCAGCAGCCGCTCTTCCCTCACACTATTGACTCCCCACCGAGTGTGAGATCCCCACTTGCTCGATGCTTCTCTGAGGAATGGAAAAGAAATGTTGAGATAGCCAGAAGCTGCCTCGAGAAAGCACAGAAGCGGATGAAGAAGTATGCAGATAAGAATCGCCGCTTCCTCGAGTTTACCGCGGGAGATCTTGTGATGGTGAAGGTTCCGGACCTGAGATTATCAAAGTCGGCCAGGGGAAGAGACCCTCGCCTTATGCAGAAGTACATCGGTCCTTTACCCATCATCAAGCGTATTGGGACGGTAGCCTACAAGGTAGAGTTACCTTCCTGGTGGAAGATTCACAATGTCCTCCATGTGAGCCAATTGAAGAAATATACAGCAGACAAGGAGGATGACACCCGCAATCAGCCGAGCCGCCCCCAACTTGAATTGAAGAAGACCCAGAAGAGGGTGGCCGAAGCTATCCTGAACCACCGAGCCACACGTACTGCGAAGAAAGATGTTACTGAGTACTTGGTGAAGTGGAGGGGATGCAGCAGCGAGGAGAATACTTGGGAACGAGTGACGGACCTTAAGGCCTTCCTACCTCTGATTGAAGCGTACCATGCTTCCATGCCGCCGAGGACGTCGCCATCTCAAGTGGGGGAGAATGTCAAGGGCCGCCCGCACTCTCGGCCCCCTTGACCCAATTTCGGCCACGTTCCATCCGGCCGACCAACACTTCCGCCGACAGGCACTAGGCCTCCGCAGGTTATTAGAGTCTTAGGCGTGAGTCATTACTGTAATATTTACTTTTGCTCATGTGGCCCTTTATGCCCCATGAGATGCAATTTTCAGCTTTTCTAGTGTCTAGTTTTGTCAATAGGAAATTTCTTTTTAAGCCTATTATAGGGGGGAATGACCACTCGAAGCTTGGTGTGCATTGCTAGTATCCCCCTCACGGCGATCCCCGTGGCTAGCTTGCTGTAATCTTCAGTATTTCTGCTATCAATATAAAACGCATTTGCTGCACGACGTGTTGATTTACTGATTCCGCTGCATTATATTGTTGATTGTTGGAAACTGTGTTGTTCTTGTCGACGGCCTGTGCGAGGCGTCGGTGGGAATTTGGTTGGTGTTGCTGTTCGGTTGGCGGAAGTAGTCGTTGGCTGTGGACTACTAGCCACACGGTGCCCCTTTCCCCGCATTGCGGAAGGCGCCCCGTGAGACCCGGCCAGGTCCGGAGCGGGGTATGCGTCTTGTCCAAAACCCACCCCGACCCCGCCTCTTTTTTATTATATATTATTAATATATATTATAAATAAAAAATTATAGTATTATATTTAAATCCTAAATAAGTTTTGTATGTACCCAACTCTATATAAGAAATAAAAAGAAATTAGTTGATAAGAAATTTAATGATTATTTTAAATTTTAAATTGAAAACTATATAGTCTATATTAAATTATTTAAATCTAAATTGATATCATTTATTAAAAAATAAAATATTAGTTTAATGTATTCTTTGTATAATATAATTAATTGTAAATCGTCAAATGATATTACTTGAAAAGAATATTAATAATTTAGATAAACATATTATTTGTCTTATACAATTTATTTTAGATATACTAGTCGTTGTTGCACGCGATTCTTGCGAGCATATAAAAATAAACTGTGTGAGATAAAAAGAAAAAAAATTGTGAAGGAATGAGAAAAAAAAAGTTAGTAAGAAGAAAGAAATATGAAGTGGGGTGAGAGAAACTTGGAGTAGTGGGTTGAGGGGAAAAAATAATAAAATTACTTTTCTGACCAATAATTTTTTGAAGGAAAGAAAAGGAGTGAAGGGCAAATTTGGACATTCAAAAATTGGTACGCCACAAGGTTTGTTTTTATAATAGTATAGATATTATTATATAATGGGATCAAAAAAATTTAATTAACAATTACGATATCTTAAAATCCAACCACCCGATTCATACCAAATTTTAATATATATAAGTTTGTGTCCATTAGATCATATTGATCGGTACGATTTAAAATCACATTGTCTGATTCAACAATACACCGTCTTAAATGATTACTCTTTTGTTCCGAGTACGATATCTCAACATCCGTATACCCAATAAGTCTAAAACTTTACCAAACATATTTTTCTGTAAGTTTGATCATATCTAGCAGTTTGATCTGAATTTTAACAGTCCGATTAACTCATGTTGTTCAACAATATAAGATGATAGTTACATCAATGTAATACTAACATTTATAAATATACAAACTTATTGCATATTGTGAACATATACCAATCTCAACTATAAATACTTTTATGTATTTCAATGCATTATTCCAGAAAATGGATATTTTCTACAATATTAAATTGTTCAATATGATTTTTTAGTATATTTTATTAATTATATTACTACTAGTAGTTTATATTTATAACAAAAATTAAAATATTATATAATATATTTAATATTTTGATAATTAATAAATAATATTTAATATTAAAAAATGTAATATATTTTTAGGGATGTTATGCATGAAAGTATGTTTTAATTTCTTGTGTTTAAGAAATGAAAAATGAGCACAAAAAATATTAATAAATTCATTGGGGGGGGGCGGGGCGGGATCGGGGTTTGATCTTGGCAGGGCGGGACGGGGTATGGGGCCCAAAAAATTTAATCAGGGTAGATCTCGAGTCCGGACAGACCCATACCCGACTTGCCCCATTGCCATCCCTAGAATTGGATGGATATTTCTATGACTCTCCATTTATTTAATATTATTTTTACATAAAATAATTTTAATCACTGCACAAGAACTTAAAAGTAACTTTTTGGGTCAAGATCACGTCCATGGGAAAATGGACATATACTTTATTTGTTTTCATTTTTTATCAGTATGAGTCGTTACCTAGGATAACAAGTTTTCACTAAGTTTTCATTTATTTTTTGTGATAAGTTGATGAAAATATCGTTTGTGAACTATAAATTATAATTTTACTTATTTTTTAAAATTTTTAAAATTATTTTTTAGACAAATGAATAATTTTTGAAAATTTTCTATCTATATCGTCCATTCCTTACAATTTTTTATTTTTATGTGTTAAAATATAACAATAACAAAATTGATAATTCTAAGCACACATATAAAAATTACATAATTTCATCAAATATCGTATTCGTAATTTTTCAAATAATAAAAGAATACTCGTAATTATATTAAATATCTGGGAGTTAATTGAAATTTACCCTGTTTAAATACATAATCCTCCTTATCTCTATCTTTCTGCAAAAATAGAACAGAGAAGGCCAATAAATTTGGACCCCGCCCAACTAATTAATTAGCGGGAGTCATAGAAGCAGTCCCTAATTTCCAAGTTCCGAGGAGTTGTATTCGCAAACCTAAAAACCTAGCGGACTGAGGTTTCTTTCTCGCTCATGGAAGATAGCTAGACTACGGAACAGGGATGCCTGGCTGGCGGCGAAAGCGAATCCCAGTTTCATCCATTACCCTTTTCTTGCCATGGGCGATCAATGCGGTAACAGTTTGTTCATAATGTATCAGAAGGGTATGCTTTACTGTTCGAATTTGGAGGAATGTATTATTGTTTTTTTTTTTCGCTTGAGATTTGAATTTATTGTTCATCTCTGTTAATGGGTAGTGAAAATTTATTATTGTGAAGCAATTCATTGGCAGATCCGTCGCCGAATTGACTTTAGAGATTTATATCGTTATATGAGATATATATATGGTTTGTAGTTTTGTAAATTTGATGTTTGGTGTTGGTATTTTATACAGGTTAAAAATATAATTATTGTTGGAAGAAAATTAATTTGGTTGGTCTATAATTTGTAAAAAAAAAAAGTTTAGGTAAGTCTTTTTTCTTATTTATTTATTTATTGAATTTAAGTAAATTACAAGGAGTTTCTTGATATTTGGCATAATTACTAATACCCCTTGTTGTTTGTGAAATTGATTATCAATATCACTTGATTTTAACAAATGTCTAACAACTAGCGCAATTTGTTACTTTTTGTTAGGCTCTGTTAGTTTTTCGTTCATTTTTATGGTGAATTGATCAAAATACCACTGTGTATTAGTTTTACTTAATTTTTTGATTTTTCTGAAATTTTTTGTGGACTAAGTGGACAATCTTCTTACAATTTTCCATCCATCCATCTTGTCCGATTTTTTTTATATAATTTTTCCATTTTTTTTATCGAAAGAATATCGTAAGGGTAAAGTTGACAATTTCAATACTCCATCCAAGAATTATATAATTTCATCAAATATTAGGGGTATTCGTAATTGTTCAAACAACAAATGGTGTTTATAATTATGCCAAACAGAGAGCCCATTGTAATTTACCCTTGAATAGTTGAATTTATGGCTTGATGAAAAAAAATATAAGTGGTCTAGAGTATAGTTGGAGGAATAGATGATAGGGTTGTTTTCCTTCACCTTTTCACACCAGCGCTTCGGCCTATTTATACTTACAATTTGACTCTCTTGCTCATCGATTTGCATTTTGTGGCTAAAATTTAATGGCTTTCTTTGGAAGCCTTTGTGTTCCTAAAAGTTCCTTTCAACTTGTCGTAGATGTTTTTATATCTCTAAATTTTGCAAAACCACATTAATATTAATATTCCTGTTTTCCCGAGATTTTGAAATATGAAAATATCTTCGATAAATTGAAGGGATTTCTAGGAAGCTATTAATTCTAACCACAAGATGCAAGTCAGGGAGCAAGAGAGTGATTCAAGAGCCTTCCAAGAGAGTTGGTAGTCTCCCTTGTTTATGTTGTGATAAGGACTCCTAAATAATAACTCTTCCTACGTCTAAAAATAGGGTACATAAGCATTTTTTCTCCTATAACATTTCTCTCTTGGGGTTATCAAATGTTCTCCAAGGGTTTAAATTGTAATCAATGAAAATGGATAGCTCTAGTAATAGTCCATTGAAAATGAGTAAGCCGTGTTCGTAAATTCTTTCATCATCTAACACAAAGCACATGTGTAGATGTTGGATAGGATTTTCTATTGCAGAGTCTATTACATCGTCTATTCCATTCAATATACTCGCTACATGTATAAAATCATTTTCAAAATAAAAAAATGATGTCATCCTTATATACGTGGCGTGTGTATGTTGATGGAGTAGAAGATGGAATAGGGTTTGCAATAGAAAATCTAATCTGTGTAGATGCAAGGTATCAATTGGAGGCTTGTAGACGAGCCAAAGGTTCAGGCATTCTTGGATTTTTCTGCTATAACAAGTTAACAACCAAGATGTGTAACCAATCAATTTAGGTGTGACCACATTTTGAATCAATAAGGACAACAAAACTACCCTTTATATGTCTGTGTCATTACCTCATTAACTGTCTGCAATTGCCAACATGACTTATTAGCTATTTTTTGTGCCATATTTAAATCTATTGATTTTGGTGGTTGAGTTTTGAAATAAGTTCCGCGGTGGAGCAAGATTTGTTGAATTTTTGGGAAAATGTTGGAGGACTGAGGGATATGATGAGTTGCAACAGGTACTGATGATGGGTTTTTTCAATATCTTAGATGTTTCTTTTGGCGCTGCCAATTGAAGTTGTGTTCGTGCCGAGCATCTAAGACCTGGTTAATCCCATGATTATCATGTCAATTTTAGCTGATTCCCTCTGTCTTACCACTGCTTACGACATTTTCATAGTTTATTTATCTATTTCTAAAGATGTTTGTCTGCTGATGTGGTGCTTAAAATGGCATGGATTATATCAGCATAGTAGAAAAAACTAAAACAAAGCAAGTTGCACTATTTCATTACACCAACTGTTTTGGTCAGTTCAGTCATTGCACGATCAATTTTTCTTGGCCAACACCACTAGGCATGGCCAAATTCAAGACGTTGACTAACAATATACATCTTGAATTGAATCCTTTTTTTTTTCTTTTGAGAAAGTTTAGTTTAGTTATTGCTTTGATTTGATTGGTAGACGTGGAGTGATTCTCTTATTTTAGGACGAAGAGATTTAAGTCAATGTTGAGTTTGTTACTGAACGTCTTGATGAAAATCAGTCATGCAATGACAGTACTGGCCAAAAAAAAATTCATCTATTGAAGTTGCGCAACTCGTCTAATAAATATTGTACGTTTGATCATTTGTCATATAGAAGTTTTGAGATTAAAAGAGTTGAGTGACACTTTTGATCCAGTTGCGAAACTAACAATTTTGGATTGAATAGAAAGTATCTTAAAGCTTAATGACTTTCTTGATTTGTCTAATCAATCGACAGTGTTTTGTTATTTTTCTTGAAAATTGAACAACTTAAATCTTGGAGATTTAGTAGGTTTCATATGGTTCAAGTGTTCAGTTATGCAGTTTTGTTTCATTAAGATCAACTCCATGGTATTTAAGAACATTACACAATCTGAATGCATACTCTGTCTAGGAATGTTTGTCATCATTTATCACTTGGATTGCTCAGTGTCTATTTGCCCCTTTCCATGTGGTGTGTAGGTGGACTAAAGGGGTGTTTGCAATAGATTATTTAAGTGCTTATTAATTTTTTGTTGAAAAATAAACTGAATACAGTTTTGATATATAGCGTATGCTTTTGAACTATTTATTTACGGTTAATTACACTTACACCCCCTCCGAAAATTTAGTGTTTACACTTGACCCCCTTCCGTTAGGATTTGGACGGATAATGTTGAAGTTAGCAAAATAATATACATAAATTTTCAGTTTTACCCCTTATTCACAGTTCTACTGTAATATTTTATACTTATAAGGGATAATATATATAAAGTCAAAAGGATGTAATTATAATAAAATATTGCTCCCTAATTATAAGTATTGGATAGAAATATTACATGGAAATGTTCAATGAGATGCATGAAATTGGAAATATATGTAATTTTTTACTAATGTTAGCATTTTCCATCTAAAACCTGATGCCAGGTGTAAACAAAGAATTTTCAAAAGGGGTGTAAGTGTAATTATAAAACTTATTTGGAGGAAAGTGTAATTTCACATTTCAGAGGATGTAAGTGTAATTAACCTATATATTTAAGTCAAAAGCAATAAGCTTCTCCCCATTAACTTTTGCAGCTTTTTGGTAAAATTTACATATTAAGCTTTTCTTTCCCGCACACTCCACTTCAGATTTTTTTCCACTTCTCATTTCCATTTTTAAATATTCTCAGCTTTCAATACAGCGAAACTTACAACTTTCTCTACAGTTTATTTTTAATACAGAAGTAGAAGTTGCAAACACTCTCTAAGAGTCGAAAGGGATTTTGGTCTTTGCTGAATCTGCTTGGCAGGATGATAATTAATTCTCTCTTCCTATGAGGATAGAATTTTAAGAAATAGACATGTGGTTGGCTATAAACAGCTGAGCATCTTAAGAACAGATAAACACTGTAGATGGTGATTTGGTGAAAGTTCCAAATAATACAATTCAACATTTTATTTTTTGATGCTCCAAATAGTCAGATATTACAGTTTATTAGTTACAATTTGATGTAAAAAGAAAAGGAATATAACAAGGATTACGGCATTGTCCTCAACATGTTCATGCAAATCACTCTTTACGATCATGATAATGATGATGATGATGCGCAGACTCAGATGTGGATCCTGCTATTTCCAGAGCCTGAGAATTGATTTTTGGTGATCCCATATGCGAGCTTTCTGCCTTTACCTTATTCTTCTTGATTTCTTCCTCAATGTGCACATCCTCATCGATCGTCAGCACAACAGTTTGTGTCCCGTGTGGACCAGGTACAATGGCTTCTTGGACTTTAACATGTTCATCAATTTTGAATTTATCTGTTTCCCGGACGATTCTCTTCTTTCTCTTCTTAATGCAGCAGAAAAGAGCTGCTGCAAGAAATGCAAGAAAGAATACTCCACCGATTGAGACGAAAACAAAGATGATCACAGTCGAATGGTGGCCTGGAGGAGGCGGCGGCGAGGGTGGGGAGATGGGCCGAGGTGGAGATGGTGGAGAAATGGGCCGTGGTGGAGATGGAACAATATGAGGTGGAGGGGAGATGGAACTGGAGGAGGAGGAGCATTGCGCCGTGGTGGTGGTGGTGGAGTTGGGAATTTGGGTGGTGGAGGTGCTTTGGTAGGCGGCCGAGATGGTGCTGCAGGTGGTGTTGGAGTTGGGAATTTGGGTGGTGGAGGTGCTTTGCTCGGCGGCTGGGGTGGTGCCACTTTCGGAGGGGATGGAGGGTGGTTGTTGGGTGGTCGCACGTTTGGCGGAGCTGGAAAATAATGGGGCGCAGGAGGGAAGTATGGGAATGGGAAGTTTACGGAGTTTGGGACAGCCATTGCAATATCAGCACTTGGAACACAGCTTATTTTTGAGTAGATTGCCGGAGATTGATGTTCAGCACCTATTTGTAGCAGTGGGATTGAGGTTCTAATTTCTTTGATTATGCTTAGGCGTCTAAGTTTTCTGTAACTTGACTCGTATGCTACGCAGGTTGTCATTGATTGCATTGAAATCCACTCTTGAAGTTTCTGTTCATATATAAGCAGATGAAGTTGATGGATTATGTATTTAGAGAGAGTATTACTGGAGTAACTTAGATAATTTGAGAGAAGTGGCAGTAGATCAAATTATTTCCCCAAGATTTAAGCACAAAAATAATTCTTACAAATATGTATTTATTTTGACCCATATCTGATTTTTGGGTTTTTAATTTGCCAGTATTCTAAAAAAAAAAGAAAAAGAAATTTAAGGAGAAGTGTGATTGATTGGGTAGACAAAGACTGTTTTCAGACTGGGATATTGGCTTTAGTAAGATACATTGGAAAGCATTCAGTATAAAGAAATTGTTGAAAATTGCGTGAAAAATAATTACTGGCAAAATATTAAGTGTTAATATAAACTTATAATATATATATATATATATACTGACAATAGTTTTTGTTATAAAATTATCGAAAGAAAAATAGTAGTTACATAGTATCATAAATTGTCATTGTCTTTTCCATAGGTCCAACATTGCGTGCCACACCTATTTATATAAGCAATTAAGTAAAAATTACACTAGTGACTTCATTAATAATGATGCCCTTCAAAATGCATCGGGCCAGCCCAAGAGCTAGGAGCAGACCCCCAGGTTGAGCAACCCAGCAGGCCGACACCACCAGGCCCAAAAGTAAGATCTTTTTCATATGTAAGCTGAGTTTTTGAACACTAATTTGGTAGGCTCACGGAAAAGCCTTGTACAGCTAGCCTAGTTATCGAACAACTCGGATTCCACGTCACACAACTAGCCAACACCTCAAGCCACGTCATGTTAAAAGATCTCATCCAGATTTTCAGTAGATTGACCAGAATTTGGATGTTTCTCAGCAAGTAACTGCATTCCCGAAAAACCTGGTAGATGTGTCAATGTCAACTTAAATGGATATATCTTCACTAATTCAACGCCGATTCATGCGCGGTTTGTTCGGTTAGGAAGCTGACTCTTCAGGCTTTCCAACGATATACGACACTTAATAAATCTCTTCCAAAATCAGTTTCAACATTGGCTATTAAAGGAACACACTATGCAATCAACTTCAACATCTCACAAGTTCACTACTTTGAGAACTCTCAAGTAACCCTGCCCTATCTCTTAACACACGAAATTCTCTCTATTTTCAGAGTATTCACACACCAATTGTCACACTTTTACCATCATTCTCATGTTCTTCAAGTGTTCTTTATTTATTTCAAGTCGAACATTACTGACTTAAGCATCGGAGTGCTAACTCCTCTCTGCAGGTTAGTCTCCCCTACAATCTTGGGACTTTCAAGAAGATCCCTCGACATTGTGTGGTGTTGCTGGACTCCGGTACGCATCATTGGCGCCGTCTGTGGGAACACTTGAGTTTTGGCATGAGAAATGATTGATTCTGATAACCTTGGATCCTTCTCAGGAGAAGCCTCCCTCCCTACAGCAGTAGGACCCGCTGTCCTACCTGCTGAACAGATGAGGAGCGCGGCCAGCGCTCCCCCTCCAACTAGTGACCCTGCTCCGAGTAGTGGCCCCCCAACCGCCGAGTGGCCCGCTCCAGCTACGCCCCCCTTACGCTTGCTAGTATGCCGCTTGCTCAGGCAGTCGTCCCTCCTCCTCTAGTTAATGTCGCTGCCCCCCTGGGCGGAGGTCTACCGGCCCCGGTGCTCAACCTCAGTGTTGTTCCGACCATTCTGGATTCGCTCTTGTATGAGCCCCTCCACCAGTTCATCTTGGAAACTATTCACTCAGCTTACCGCAGTTCTCAAGCAAGCGGCGCAGGTCCCTCTTCCCAGCAGGAGTGAGGAGCGACTCCAGAAAGTCAACCGATAGACGAACAGGTCCCTTCCGGATAGCAGCAAGATAGATCCCTCCCCATTGGTTCTGTCAACAAGGAGATAGTCCCTTTCAACCTCCTAAGATTTGGCAAGCCCTCAGAAAGGAAATGGTCGAGCTACGCCAACAAGTAGCCAAAGACACTTTGCCTGCGGCTCGCGGCATCTCGTTCAGCGAGGACCTCATGGTCGAGGAGCTCCCTGCTCATTTTCGAGCACCTTCCCATCCACCTGCCTACAATGACACTACTGATTCGACTGAGCATATGCGTAAGTTTGAAAATGCAGCCCTGCTGCACAGGTATACTGATGGCATTAAATATCGTCTTTTTCTTACCGTATTGACCAATTCTGCTCAATAATGGTTCGACCAGCTTCCAAATGGATCAGTTAGATCTTTTGCCGAATTTAGCTCCCTTTTTCTACATTAGTTTCCTAGCAGCAAGAAATACCGGAAGTCGGCTATCAGCCTTTTCGGAGTTAAGCAGGAGGAAAAGGAGACATTGAGAGCCTACATACAACGTTTCAATAATGCCGTCCTGGAGGTCCCTACAGCCCACCAGGAGGTGCTGATCAGTGCACACACCCAAGGCATCCAAGTAGGACCACTTTTCGAGTCCCTGGCCAAGAAACCTGCAGCCAGCTTTCAGGAAGTGCTAGCTCGTGTAGAGAAGTACATGAACCTTGAGGATGCCCGGCAGGTCAGGAAAGGGGATGGTAAAGATCGGAAGAAGGAAGGTGAGTTCCCCCCCATTCGACAGAGCAAAGGAGAACCCCGGGGGCAGTTCAACCCAATCGACCCAAGGAATGAGCACTTCACCCCGCTGATCACCAGCCCAGCATGGATCTTGATGGCCATAGATCGCCACCCTGCCTTACAGTGGCCCAAAGGCTCTAAGGAGGCCCCTCAGCAGCCTAAGTCTAAGTATTTCAGCAGGTATCACAGGGAATATGGACACGACACCAATAGGTGTTGTCAGCTAAGACAGGAAATAGAGCGGCTCATCCAAGCCGGCTACCTGAAGGACTACGTCGACAAGGATCAACGCAGTGAATAGAAGGAGGAGCGCTCCCGCCATCGCAGCTCCCGCACCAGCGAGGAACAGGCTGCTGACCCTCCTAAGAGGGAGCCCAGAAGGGAAAAATTTCCGGCTGAGGAGCAAAGCCCGGATAACACCCCTTCCAAAGGGGTAATTCACATGATAGCAGGAGGACCTACTGACGGGGACTCCAGCAGAGCCCAGCGTGCCCACGCTCGTGCCGCCAGAGTAATAATGGAACTTGACCACAAAGCATCAGCAGGGATCCTATGATCTATTTCGGACCTGCTGATATACAGGGAGTTCACCTACCTCACAACGATGCCCTGTTTATTTCTGCTACTCTTGCTAACTACACTGTTCAACGTATTTTTGTGGATTATGGCAGTTCCGCGGATTTCCTCTTCTACGAGGTCTACCGATAGATGGAGCTTGGAGATATCCCGCTGGAGCCAGTAGACACTTCGCTGTACGACATTGCAGGGGAGGTGGTACATCCCCTGGGACATATCTTGCTCCCCCTATCCTTAGGGGTAGAGCCCAACCGAAGGACCAAAATGATCTGTTTCCTCATAGTGGACATGCCTTCAGCTTACAACGTCATTTTAGGGCGCCCTGCCCTGAACGCCTTCCAAGCTATTCTCTCCACCTATCACATGAAGCTAAAATTCCCTACTAGAGCAGGGGTAGGAGAAATCATCAGTGACCAGTACAATGCCCGAAAATGCTATGTTGAGTCCGTGAAAGGAGGCAGCAGGAAAGACATGGAGATAGATCTCCCCCCGCCTAGCAGGGAAAAAGGGAACCGGCCTATGTAGCATGATGAGCAAGGAAATGAGATTCCTGCAAGAGTCTAGCCCACCGAGGAGCTGCTGAGCATTCAGCTAGTACCTGGAGAGCCCGACATAACCACCAGGATTGGTTCCCAGTTAAGCCCCGAGGTGGCAAGGCAACTAACCACCTTTTGCAGGAGAATGTAGATGTGTTCGCCTGGATAGCCCGAGACCTAACATTGCAATACACAACCTGAACTTGGATTCGACCTTCCCTCCTGTGAAGTAGAAGAAAAGACATTTTGGTCCTGAAAAGGACAAGGTCATCCAGGAGGAGGTAAGCAAGCTCCTTGATGCAGGGCACATCAAGGAGATTCAATCTCCCTAGTGGTTGTCGAATGTGGTGCTTGTCCCCAAGCTAGGTAATAAATGACACATGTGCGTAAATTTTCATGATGTGAATAAAACATGTCCTAAGGACTTCTATCCCTTGCCTCGTATAGACCAGCTGGTGGATTCCACCTCTGTTCATGAACTGCTAAGTGTAATGGATCCGTAACAGGGTTACCACCAGATTATGCTTAACCTCGATGACTAGAAGCGTGTAAGCTTCATCACATCGGGGGGGGGGGGGGGCATATTGTTACATTGTCATGCCCTTTGGGCTAAAAAATGCAGGTGCCACGTCCCAGCGCTTGGTGGACAGCATGTTTAGCGAGCAGCTCAGACGTAATACGGAGGTATACGTGGATGACATGCTGGTGAAAAGCTGACAGGCTGATCAGCACATCACAGATCTTGCGGAAACCTTCAGCATTCTCAGGAAGTATCACATGAAGCTGAACCCGACCAAATGCGCATTCGGTGTTCGAAGTGGCCGATTCCTCGGCTACATGGTGACAGAGAAGAGCATTGAGGTCAACCCAGATAAAATATGAGCAATCCAAGAGATGAGACCTCCTGCCAACCTCAATCAAGTACAGAAACTTGTTGGCTGCATTGCTGCCCCCAGTAGGTTCATATCCCGCTCTGCTGAGCGCAACCTTCCCTTTTTCAAAGCACTGAGGAAGGCTAAAGACTTCGCATGGGACGAAGCCTGACAACAAGCCTTCTTGGATCTAAAGGTGTATCTTGCCAAGTTATCGCTGCTCACCAAAACCTCACCACTGGAGATATTGTACTTGTACCTTGCCCCAGGACAGCATGCTGTAAGTTCCATGCTCATCAAGGAGGAGGATGGAGTATAGAAGCCTATATACTACCTCAATAAGATCCTGCATGGTGCTGAACAGCTCTACCCAGAGGTAGAAAAATTGGCATTTGCCCAGGTAACAACTGCTAGAAAATTACGCCCGTACTTTTTGTCTCATTCCATAACTGTGCGCACTAACACCCCCTTGCGAACTACACTGGGGAAAGCCGAGACTTCTGGTAGGATTATCAAATGGGTTGTTGAGCTCAGCGAGTATGATATCTCCTACCAACCTCGAATGGCTATCAAAGCCCAGGCCCTCACTGATTTCATGACTGAAACAGCGCCGGCTGAAGAAGAGGAAGGAACATGGCTACTCCATGTGGATGGCTTCTCCACCTGCACGGGCAGCGGAACAGGTATCATGCTGACTAGCCCAGAAGGAGATGAGCTAGAATTCACCCTAAGGTTTGACTTCAAAGCCTCGAACAATGAGGTCGAGTATGAAGCCCTCATGGCAGGTATCAAGAGGGCACTGGATGCGGGAGCAAGGAACGCAATCGCCTATGCCGACTCCCATCTGGTAACCAATCGGGTAGGAGACACCTACGATGTCAAGGAGGATCGCATGAAAGGATACCTCCAGGAAATAAGCGACCTTAGAAGTAGGCTGAAAAGCTTCCAGCTTCATCAACCCCCGCACTAAGAACACCAAGGCCGATTATCTTGCCCGGCTGGCTAGCTCTTTAGCCGACTGCAACACTCGTACTATTACACTAAGGACCCTTGCTAAAGTTACCCCTAATATTAACGAACATATCTTGCAGATAAGCACAGATTGGAGGAAACCCCTCCTCGATTACCTGTAGGAAGGAATCCTTCCTGCCGACGAAAGCAAAGCAGCCCGCTTGAGAAGCCAGGCAGCTAGGTTTTCCCTGCTGGGAGGAATCCTCTACAAACGAAGCTTCTCATATCCCTACCTCCGATGCCTCTCAGCTAAGGAGGGCAGAACCGTGCTCCGGGAAATTCACTAAGGAGCATGTGGATCCCATATAGGTGGCATGGCCCTTGCAGAGTTTTGAGAGCTGGATATTTCTGGCCTACTCTCAGGAAGTATGCAATAATCTGGGTAAGAATGTGCGAGCAGTGCCAAAAGCACGCCCCACTCATCCATGTGCCAACTGAGCCCCTTAAAGCACTTTCAACACCTTGCCCATTCTCTCAGTGGGGGATGGATATAGTAGGTCCTTTCCCGGTCGCACAAGGACAATGCAAATTCCTGCTGGTAGCAGTGGACTATTTCAGCAAATGGATGGAAGCAGAACCCCTGGCCAAATTCACAGAGGACGAAGTGATTAAATTCCTATGGAAAAATATTATTTCATGGTTGGCGAATTCAAGACCGGTCTGCTGACTTGGGTATCCAGCAATGCTTCAGTTCCGTAGCCTACCCCCAAGCTAACGGGCAGGTAGAAGTTACAAACAGGATCCTGGTGCAAGGTATCAAAACCAGGCTGGAGCAAGCAAGAGGGCAGTGGCTAGACGCCCCTGCCCAGCGTGCTATGGTCTTGCAGGACCATTCCCAGATCCACTACAAGAGAAACTCCTTTCAACTTGGTATACGGCTCAGAAGCTGTAATCCCCGTTGAAGCAGGTTTGGAGTCCTTCCGAATACAACACTTCGAGCAGGAAAGCAATAATGCCCTGCTGCATACCAACCTCAACCTTGTTGATAAAATTCGAGAGGATGCTCGGGCTCGCATGGAAAGATATAAAAAAACGGTGATCAATGCTTACAACAAAAGGGTGAAGAGGAGAGAATTCTAGGTGGGAGACCTCGTGCTAAGACGGGTCAGTGCCTCAAAACCAGTAGGAAAGTTGACTCCCAATTGGGAGGGCCCTTACAAAGTGAGCCGGATTATCAAATTTTGGAGCTTACGAGCTGCAAGATGTTGACGGTAGAAAGCTCTCCCAACCTTGGAATGCATATAATCTCAGGAAGTTTTACTCCTGAACACTCTATTCTATGATCATTACTTTACTACCTGCTTAATCAGCACATGCTGCTTAAATAAAAAAGCAAGTTTTGCTCCTTTGTTATACTCTGCTTTGTCAAACAGATTAACTACCTTACTGGCTTCGAGCCCTGATAAGCCGCCTTGCTCGTGCACCCCTACTGGCTTCGAGCCTTGATAAGCCGCCCTGCTGGCGCACCCTCACTGGAGTCGAGCCCTGATAAGCCGCCTTGCTAGCGCACCCCTACTGGCTTCAAGCCCTGATAAGCCACCCTGCTGCCGCACTCTTACTGGCTGCGAACGCCCTAATAAGTTGCCCTGAAGGGCATGTCTTTGCTCATTCTCTAGACTACAAGTCTTATTAACTGGTCCTAACAAGGCCTACCTATCTCTTGCTGTGACATCTCTCACATAATAAGCATGCATTTTCTTACTTATTGTTCGGATTATCCCTCTACTTGTTGTTTCTAGCATTTGCTTACTGTTCCTTGTAACAGGTTTTGTCCTGCTCATGCTGGATAAAGCTACCAAGCCCGATCAGGCCCCGCCCTGCTGACAATGGAAGGCTGTGAGCAACCTGCCCCATCAGCAAGGGGATCACGTGCAAAAAAGGCCACGGACCAATATTCAGGCATGCTGCCCTGCTACAACAGGTGCTTTACTACCTAAGTTGGGAACCGCCTAGCAAGCTTATGTGTACTCTGTGGTATGAGACATTTCTTTTTGACAATTTGATTTATGTCAAAAACCTTTCTTGCTTGCAACAAATAGTATCTAGTGAATTTCATTTTTTGCTATAGGGCTATAAGGCCTTCGCTATATAAGGATTTACCTGTAGATGAACTCCTTATTTGTTGGGCATACTAAGCCCATGCTAGCAAATAAACTGGGGCATCCCCAGCAAATTGTTTACACTAACATGCAGGAGGTCAAAAACATGGCAGTAAGCACAAGAATAAACTGGCCAGAAGAAGCAAAAACTATCCATAAAGCAAGGAGGGGAGAAGTAGAATTCATGGCATCAAAGTGCCAGCAAGAAGCAGAGAAATATTCAAAACGCCCACACAAGGGCACTTGCAAAACCTCACGCAGGAGTTACCAATTGTTCAGCAGAAATTAAAACTTGTTCTCTTGACAGGAGGCAAAATCAGTTACCAGTAGAAAGGGGCACACTTTTCTCAGCAGGAGGCTGTGATCTCAAGAGGGTTGCATCCTCTGCCACCTGCCTAGTAAGGTCCAAAGACATGGGGTCATCCTCAGCAGGTGGAACTTCAGGTAAAAGGGCAGGCCCATCGTCATCCGGATGGAGCAGTGGCCAAACTGGCATTCTGGTCCAGGAAGAAAGCGTCAGCGCTGGCTAGTGGGTAACCGGCCGCGCCAAATTGTTGAATGCAGGTCTGAAAGCCATGATAGTAGTACTTCAGGGCTTTGTCCACCAACATGCTTTGTAACTCGGGGTTTTTAACATACGCAGCCAGGCAACTCCGCAAATACCCTCCAGCATGTCTTGGCCTTCCTCCGTCTCGGGGTATTGGCGGATCAGCTCCTTCCTTTCTCTCTCCACCTATAGAACCATCTACTCCAGGCGGACGTGCAGGGTGGAAACTTCCTCTCTCAAATGGCGCAAGCTGGCTGCATCTTCCTGACGGGCCTTATCTCTTTTCTGAATCGTTTCTCTCAGCTGGTGAATGGTCTCCTTCTGTTCCTCCACCCTCTTAAGGGAGCCTTCGAATAAAAGACCTCCCTACTCCAGCCAGTTGAATAGGCTGCCCCCCAGCACATACGCCTACCAGACAAAACAAGTTAAGTCATTTTTTATTTTCATTGTGCCTTAACATGTCCTTAATACAGGTACTTACCCTGCTGAAGTAAGTAGCAAAGAGGCTTCAAGCCCGAGCCCGAGGCAGGTTGTCGACATATGTCTTGTCCTGGGGAGGCCTGACCCCCGTCATAAACTCACCAGCCCGACTGGGCTCCCCCTCAACTAGCAACACAGAGTAATCTTCCGGTAGAGTCCAAGCAGGGGAAAGTTTTTGACGTGTCACCCTCTCATCAGCCAGGTGGGGAGTCCCTGCCCGTGTAGTAGGGCGAGGAACAAGTAGCGTCGAAGGACCTGACTGACCCTTAGCCTTCTTGGTGGGAGTAGGGATACAGTCAGCAGGGCGCTTGCCCTTGGGGTCTCCAGTCAAGACTGGGCTAGCAGGAGTAGAGGGAGGGCTCTTGATCAAAGTTCGCCGTGCAGAGGACCCAGCCCCCAGAGACACCTCCGCCTTGTCTTGCAACAATTTCTGAAACATTCTTCCTGCACGAAAACAGGTAAACACCAACACACGTATAAACATACCCTTCTTTTTCTAATCAGAATCCTGTAGCAAGCAAGCAAACGAAAAGAGAAAGTAGGCTGCATACCAGCAAGAGGATCTATCTTTGCCACCTTAGGGCTCAGACCAAATTGGTGGAGGATAGCAGGGTGTACTATCTTGCGAGGATCAAAAGGGGAGGCATTGAAACACTCAAGTAGAGCCTGGAAGGCAGCAGGCCTATTTCAGGCTGAGTATTTTAACTGTTCAGGAGGATTCACAACCCACACCTTGGGAAACCTCCAAGGCTGTGGGGAGGAGACAAAGAAGTAATCTCGTTTCCACTCCTTCACAGAGGACTCGGTGGACAAAAATCGAGCTTCCCCTTGGGAGGTGAAGTAGAAAAGACCAGGACCTACTCTCTTCAACTTGAAAAAAGAATGGAATTGGGCCGTAGAAGGGATCTCTCCTAAGTGTCTCACCAGGATATAAAAACCAGATAACAGACTAAAAGATTTCGGTACTAATTAATGCAAAGGGATGTTAAACAGAGTGGCCAACTCGTAGAAAAAAGGAGGGATAGGAAACCGGAGCCGGCCTCCAGCTGGGCGAGATAGAAGCACAAAAAGCCAGTCGAAGGAAGATGGAGATGAGCTGCAGAAGCAGGGGCCCGGATCACGTAGTTACTGGGTATCCCGTACTTTTCTTGGATTCCTATCAACTCCATTTTAGTCAGCCTAGACCTAAAGATGCGGAAGGCGGCAACCTCGGTCAAAACCAAGAGGTCCTCCATCCGCTTCCTGTCCTCCTCTTTACTATTTTCCTCCTCATCACTCTCACCCCCATGATGTGAGGCGGAGTCAGAAGGTGTGGGATTATCACCCCCCTCATCAGAAGGCTCTAGCGGATCAATCAACACATATTTTATAGAGTCCCTATCTATGCTACCAGTGGACATGGCTACCAAAGCAAAGAGAACAACAGGACATACCTAGTCTTAAGGTAGGGGAAAGCAAGGAATTCAGGGAAAGCTCTAGAGAATCTCGAAACCTGCGGGAGGAAAAATCGATTTCAGAATATATTCTTGCAAAAGAAGAAAGAAAGAGAGGAAAATCCACACGAAAAAAGGAAAAAAACTTACTTAGGCGAAGGAAAGGTAGGGAAGAAAGAAACTTCCCCAAGAAAAGGGTTTTATACCCTGTCAGGCGAAGAGTCCAATCCGTGCAGGGCTCGGCCTCTCTCCTCCCCGCTTGGCAAACACGCCCCAATCACAGGACGCGTGCGCAGATACGCGCGGTAGAAATTCTCCTTCATTTCCTTTGATAACAATGATTATCCTACTAAAACTTCTCTACAGATAAGTTCAAAATCAAGTCAAATTCGCGTGGTGCCGAGTAAGTAACCTCAACCGAAATCACGCAGCACAGCAAGGAGGAAGCAACACATCAGGGTATCTCCTGCTGATGTAGTCAGGTATATAGCTCTGGTGCTAACCTTTACAAGACTACTTATTTCTACTCCACCAGTTCGACAACAAGTCTCGCACTACTTGAGTAGGGGGGGAGTGATGATGCGCCCTCAAAATCCACTGGGCCAGCCCAAGAGCTAGGAGCACGCCCCCAGGCTGAGCAGCCCAGCAGGCCGACACCACCAGGCCCAAAAGTAAGATCTTTTTCATATATAAACCCAATTTTTGAACACTGATCTAGCAGGCCCACGGAAAAGGCTTGTACAGCAAGCCTAGTCATCGAATAGCTCGAATTCCACATCACACAGCTATTCAACACCTCAAGCCACGTCATGTTAAAATATCGCATCCAGATTCCCAGTAGATTGGCCAAAATTCGGATGTTTCTCAGCAAGTAACCGCATTCCCAAAAAATCTGGCAGATGTGGCAAGGTCAACTTAAACGGATATATCTTCACCAATTCAACTCCGATTTATGCGCGATTTGTTTGGTTAGGAATCTAAAACTTCAGTATTTCGAACTATATACGACACTTAACAAATATCATCCAAAATTGGGTTAAAAACTGGCTATACAAGGAGCACACTGTGCAGTCAACTTCAACATCTCACAAGTTCACTACTTTGAGAACTCTCAAGTAACCCTTACCCTATCTCTTACCACACGAAATTCTCTCTGTTTTCAGAGTATTCACACACCAATTATCACACTTTTACCATCATTCTCATCTTCTTCAAGTGTTCTTTATTTATTTCAAGTCGAACATTACTGACTTAAGCATCGGAGTGCTAACCCCTCTCTGCAGGTTAGTCTCCCCTACAATTTTGGGACTTTCAAGTAGATCCCTCAAACTGGACTCCGATACGCATCAAATACTTTATATAGAGTGAAGCCAAAACCTATTTATATAAGCTATTAAGTAAAACTCATACCAATGACTTCATTAATACTTTATATAGAGTGAAGCCAAAAAGTATGAAACATAATTTAATATTATTAATGGTCATTCATTACTCCTACAATATGTTTACAACACTCATTCGTTAAAACATTGTCAAGAAAAACCCCAATGTGATAAAATATTTTGACTAAGAAAAAAGAGTGCAACCTTCTTTAGAATATTTTAGGATTCAAATGGCTGCTTCGTAGGATACTTGTGGATTCATAGATGAATACTTCAGGATTTAAAATATATTGAATTAACTTGTTAAAACCTTGTGAAGGAAAACCCATGTTTGCTGCCTATAAAAATGAGTTGGCTCAAAGAGGCACAAGCAACCCAAAATGAAGAAAGTGACTGGGAAAGCCCAAAGAAATGCAAGGCAATAGCAACAACACTACCATGCCCTAGCAACCCAAGCCATACAAGGTTAGCTCCATTGTTCGTTTTCCCATTTATAGTAAGGGCCCCCTTGAACAAATTCTTAAATGTTAGGTCACTACCTGCTTCAAGGGAAGCAAGTTGACTTTGTACCACCCTGAGGTCATGTAGATCGGAATTTGGAGCGATAAGAACAAAATCCCTACCCACAACTACAACTATTGGTGCTTTAAAAGGCTCAGATTCTAATTAGGGGCAAGCTTGCTTTGCATTTTCGATCGCCTTTGCTGGAAACCTCTTTTGAGGTTCCCGAGTCGGCTGCAGAACGAACCTTTTTGTTCCTTTACCCCTGTCGCTTGGGAAGAAGCTACCCTATCCCCTTTTGTAATCCCACATTCCTATTCCATTGCCCAAAAGGATGGGTGAGTTTGGTTTGAGTCTTCACCGATTGGGTGGATCTATATGCTCTGGGGTGGTGAGACGAGGTGTAGCTTAATCTGGTCAGTGCATCTATTTTGGGTAGAAAGGGCATATGTTTGAAATGTAAGGGTGGTTAGGTTTTGCGCATTGTATCGAATTAAACCACATACTCCACCACTTGTGCAGGCCACAGTCAATTTCTTTGAGTTTCGGTCTTGTGACTGAAAGCCTAGCAAAGGCGTGTGGATCGGCCCGGGAGTAGCACGAATGCAGAAGCGCGGTATAATTAATATTTGCAAGAATTTAAATATGCATAAACAAGATAAAATAAACACGTTCAAGGGGTGTTCCCTTGAATCTCCCGGGCGTTTGGTGTATCTCATGAATAATAAAAACATACAAAACTTTTCATGGAGGCCATAGGATTTAAAAGAAAAGGGACGAAAATCTTAAACCGGAAACCTACCGATTGTCGTTTTCGTCTTCAAGTTGGTACTCGCGTTGTTCCCCGTTTTGCTCCAAGATCTCAAATGGGAGACCCTCTAATTCGTACACGCAATCCGCCCACGTATCTTGATCTTCGTGCTAGCGAAAGGACAAGTGTTTGTTTATTTGGAGAGGATGGATTGATCGAACGTTACCGATTAACGAAACCAACCCTCTTCAGAGTTCAATTGTCAAAACAAAAGAACTTGAAAGAGTTTCATGGAAGAGAGGGAGAGAGGAACCCGAGTGCTATGTGTGTGTGTGTGTGCTTCAATTTTTCATCATCTCTTCCAAAGAGAACACTTAGGAGTATTTATAGAGGAGGAATCCTATTCCTCTTCTAATTCCTACTCTTTGAAGACTCCTCCTTCAATAGGATTTGACTAGGTCAAATCCTAGTCAACTACTAACTTTCTTGGTCAAACCAATCCTAGCCATTGATTCCTCTCTTTAATCTCAAACATTGATTAATTTAATGGAATATATAAATCTCATTTAAATAATCCAAAAGGCAATAAATAAATATATCAAATATAAATATTTATTCCAAGCCTATTAAATTAATTTTCAATAAATCTAATTTATTAAATAAATTCCTTTCATCTAATAAAAGGAATTAATTTCTTCCCAAGAAAAGAAGGATCCGATTAAATCCAATTCAATTGTTCCATTTCTTCAAATATTTAATTTCAAATTAAATACGTCATGTGTGCGGATTGTGTGTGACTCTTTAGATTCACCTTCAACTAGACTTGTTTGGATTCCTAGAATCCGCCCGTCACCATGGGTGGCCGTCTAGCAACGGTCCATGGCACTAGAGACTAGGTGAATATGCGTGGGTATGAACATTTAGGCTCTACAGTACATCTATCCTTCCATCTACGGTCTCACCACTTAGGGTCTAGGGCACGGATATGTAGGTACCCATTTTGGACCTAAGTGTCGATCTGTCCTTTACCAAATGCCGCAGGGAAACCTTCCCTTCTGTTCAGTTACTGTGGCCACAGATTTTAGGAACGAGACACAGAGTATTGTGAGACACAACTATCAACACCCTTGACAGGAGACAAATCCTTTCTTGGAAACTACTATCACGTTGTACACCATGGCTGCACTAGACATGGCTTATGACTACTCAACTGCATTTTGGCAATCTCTCACCATACCTAAAATACAGTCTCGATGTACAGGTATACTCAGCAATTCCTCAAGTCAAAGGATTTGACCTGTACCGTTGGAACCGGAAATTCACGTCATACCTAGTCGACCCTACTCAAGGTCCTCCGTAAGAAGGTTCCCCCGAGTCACCTCAGTCAGCCGCTCCCCAGCAGGCCGACCCACTAACACTGCTTAGACGACCCTCGTCACCCGTCGATGAAACACGACAGCAGATGCTTAGTGCAAGTCTCAAGTGGAATCTCGGTACCCATTTCGAGATTCCTTAACTTGGAGATTTCCAAACTGATTCGGCGGAACTGATTCCATGGACCTACCTCCAAGCGTAGTCCCAGTCCCCGAAATATGATTTCAGTCTGTGGGCTTTGTTTGTGTAGCGAACAGTTATAAAGCAGATAAAATGAACACAGACAAAGTATGCGCCAAATTAATTTTCACTTTCTTATTCATCAAGGTTTTATTAAAACTTCGAAATTGTTCGGACATAGGTTACAATTCGCCTAACAAGATTGGCTATATGGTCACCTATTCTAACAATCTCCCACTTTACCTTTAAAGCCAATCACCCATATGCCTAATCTCCATCTTCTCAAGATATTGCGTATGAGCGCTCTGCGATATAGGCTTTATCAGCGGATCTGCTGTGTTGTCTGCTGAGTTGACTCGGTCCATTCGAACGTCACCTCTTCCCACCATTTCTCTTAGAAGCTGGTAGCGTCTAAGAATATGTTTGGATTGGTGATGAGATCTCGGTTCCTTTACTTGCGCTATGGCTTCGTTGTTATCACAAAAGATGACAAAGGGCTCGACGATGCTAGGCACCACGCCCAACTCTTGGATGTAGTTTCTCATCTAAACCGCTTCTTTGGCAGCTTCTGAAGCTGCTATGTATTCGGCCTCAGTGGTGGAATAAGTAGTGGTTGCTTGCTTGGAACTTTTCCATGCTACCACTCCTCCATTGAGCCTGAATACATAACCTGATTGAGACTTGGCATCATCATCATCTGCCTGGAAGCTAGCATTGCTAAAGCCTTCCAGGATCAGTTCTCCATTGCCATAGACTAGGAACATTTCCTTAGTCCTCCTTAGGTACTTAAGGATGCCCTTGACCGCATTCCAATGTGCCTCTCCTGCACAGGACTGATATGTGCTTGTTACACTTAAGACGTAAGCCATGTCAGGTTTAGTGCAGTGGACCGCATAATGGATGCTTCCTACGGCATAAGCATAGGGAACGATTTTCATCTTTTCAAGTTCCTTATCAGTCTGCGGAGACTGTTTTTTGGACAACTTGATCCCATGCCTAATGGGAAGGAATCCTCGTGTGGAGTTGTCCATCCAAAACCTTTTCAAGACTTTCTCCATATACGAGTTTTGGGTTAGTTGTAATATTCTATTAGATATGTCCCTGACAATCTGGATGCCAAGAATGTAGGAGGCTTCACCCAAATCCTTGATGGAAAATTGAGTGGATAACCATCCTTTTGTGTTACCCAACATTTTAACGTCATTTCCTATGAGTAGAATGTCATCCACATAAAGCACTAGGAACACTGTAGAGCTCCCACTGACCTTCTTGCATACACAAGGGTCGGATTCATTTTTGATGAGATCATAACCCCGTATGACTTCATCAAAGCGAATGTTCCAACTTCGGGATGCTTGTTTGAGGCCATAGATGGACTTTTGGAGACAACAAACCTTCTGTTCTTCTCCGACAATCGTCAAACCCTTCGGCTGATCTATATAGATCTCTTCCTCAACGAAACCATTGAGGAAGGCCGTTTTCACGTCCATCTGCCATATCTCATAGTCATACCATGCTGCTATCGCAAGCAGGATTTGAATGGACTTAGCCATGGCTACTGGCGAGTAGGTGTCCTCAAAATCGACCTCGGGTCGTTGAGTGTACCCTTTTGCTACTAGCCTAGCCTTGAAGGTTGTGACTTCTCCATCAATGCCAAGTTTGAGCTTATAGACCCATTTATAGCCAACTGGCTTAACCCCTTTGGGCAGGTCTACAAGTGTCCAGACTTGGTTCTCATTCATGGAGTCCATTTCGCTTTTCATGGCCTCAAGCCATCTCCCGGAGTCGATGTCAGACATTGCTTCCCCGTATGTCTTAGGATCCTTATCCAATAGACTAGTCGTGTTTAGAAAGTCGTATCTTATAGGAGGTCGTGACTCTTTAGATGACCTACGGAGAACGGGAACGTCAGTGGTGACTGTGGGCGCTGACTGTACTAGGGTCGGCAGTTTAGGTACCGAGGCTGGCCCTTCTTGAGGTCGTCCTCATGCCTAGCATGCTGGACGTCTCGAGGTTGGTCAGCCCTCTGGGTATCTATCCTGAATCCTCTAAGTGAAGAATCCGCGGCTTCCACTGATGACTGGTTTCCATCACTTGACTCCTCAAGGATCAGTTCATCAGGTTGGATATCCTCTGGAAGGCCTTGTTCCAAGAACACCGCGTTCCTTGAAACAAATACCTTTTATTCCAAGGGGTCATAGAAATAATAACCTGCAGCTTTCTTGGGGTATCCAACGAACCTGCATAAACTAGACTTTGATTCTAGCTTGTCTCCCACAAGCTTCTTGACGTATGCGGGGCTACCCCACACTTTCAAGTAGTTGTAGGACGCAGGCTTGCCGTGCCATATTTCATGTGGCGTTTGGGTCAATATGCTGGTTGGCGCCAAATTTAACGACTTGGCCGCAGTCTCCAATGCGTAGCCCCAAAAGGATAAGGGCAATTTGATAAAACTCATCATGGATCGAACCATGTCCAACAGGACTCGATTCCTCATTTCAGAAACCCCATTTAACTGTGGTGTCCCGGGATGTGTCCATTCAGAGATTATACCGTCTTCTTTAAGATAATTAAGAAACTCAGTACTAAGGTACTCTCCACCTCGGTTTGACCGCAGGACTTTAATTTTGCAGCTGGTTTGGTTCTGAACTTCAAGTCTGAATTCTTTAATCCTCTCAAGAGCTTCAGACTTATACCTCATTAGGTATACATAACCATACCGTGAATGATCATCGGTGAAAGTTATGAAGTAGGAGAACCCACCTCGGGCTTGCGTCCTTAGTGGTCCACATACATCTGTATAGACCAAGTCCAACAGACCTGTGGCAAGCCTGCTTTGTCCTACAAAGGGCTTCTTGGTCATTTTCCCTCTGAGACAAGATTCACAAGTTGGTAGCTCACTCAAGTCCCCTACCTCTAGGTTCTTTGACTCTACCAATTTCTTCATCCTATTTTGGGAAATGTGACCTAGCCTCGCGTGCCACAGTTGTGCATTCCCGTTATTATCTATTTTACATTTGTGTTGAGCGTTTAGAACGAAGTTCGTTTGTTGTAAGATATAGAGACCGTTATTAAGCGTACCAAGCAGATGAGCAATACCACACCTCATCAAATAAAAGCAATTTTTATTGATCATAAACTCATATCCACTATTGTCTAACAATGGAATGGAAATGATGTTTCTAATCATGCTAGGTACATAATAAACTTGCTCTAATTCTATACTACGATCACTAACTACTAGAGTGGCGGATCCTACTGCTTCTGCCGAGATGGCCTTGCCATTCCTAAGCTTTAGGATCATATCCCCGCTACTCAGTTTTCTGCTACTTTTCAGCACCTGCAAATTATTACAAATGTGAGCTCCACAGCCGGTATCTAATACCCAAGAGGTAGTGTTAGTAACCATATTAACCTCAATCATAAAGATACCTTGTTTGGAGAGGAGTTTGGGACAATCCCTCTTACAATGCCCTTTCTCACGGCAATTGATACATATGTCATATGCCCTCGACTGTTGCTTTGAGTCAACCTTCCCCTTTCCTTTGCCTTTCCCCACTTTGGCAATAGGAACACTCTTAGTGTTGGTAGCTGCTTTGACGGCTTTTTCCTTTCCCTTCTTCCTTTTCCAACGTTCGACACCCTTGCCTTTCATTTTGGAAGTTGAAGCATCTCCAAACAATATCGACGGCGTAGACTTTTTGGTCGTTGCCTCGTATTGCACCAACATATTGATTAACTCATGAATACCCCTCTCAAGTGTGTTCATGTTGTAGTTAACAATGAATTGGTCGAAGGAGGGTGGCAGAGACTGAAGGATCACATCTATGTACGTCTCGTTATCGAGCCCTGCCTTGAGGTCATCGAGCTTTTCCACCAAGGTAAGCATCTTGACCCCATGCTCTTGTATAGAGGACCCTTCGGTCATTTTAGTTCCAAAGAACGCCGTTGTCGCGACATACCTAGTATGCCGGTCCGGGACTGCATAGCAATCCTTCAGGCGAGCCATAATGGAAGGGACATCGTCTAGCCTTTCATACTGCTTCTGAATCTCATTCGTCATAAGGCAAGTATGATGCTACGGACTTTCCGGTTATCCTTATGCCAAGTCTCGAACGTCTCACGTTCTTCTGGCGTGGATCCTTTCGGCAAGGTCCTAGGGAACGGCTCGTCCATGACGTAGCCTTGGTTCTCGTAATCTAGGACTATTCTCAGATTGCGCAACCAGTCGTTGTAATTAGTTCCATTAAACTTATTGGTCTCAAGTATGGTTGATAATAGGTTCTTAGACATTTTTAAATCTACATTTAAAAGAACAAAACTACGATCAGCAGAATTTTAAAAGACGGAAGTTTTAATAAAGAATTAAACGCTTGGACTTTAGTCATTTAATGCTCCGACTATTTATACAAAAACATGATACTCTCAAACGTTGTTTTCGGGAAACACCCTTTCCTAGTGGGCATGGGATCCATAGCGATTTTTCCGATACCCTGCTTTTACGATTCGCATGGGAAGAATCTTGTGGGAGGTATACCATACCATTCTCGTTCCACGAGATTCCCAAGATAATTGCCTCACCCTTTCACGTGATCCCAAGGACTCCAAGCGAATCACATTATTTGGGTGTTAAACCCGACCCAATCAACTGAATCATAGACCCACTGCTACCTCCACGACTCGTGAGACAGGTAACAGCAGTCTACTTTTCATTCATGACATAGTGCAGCTTCTTTTAAGCACGATAGTCGTGCCACAACTCGTGAGACCACGCTATCAACCTAAATCAGCTTCCTCACTATGCCATGGATTGGAAGGCATGGACTAACTCCTAGAGTCCATGAACATTTATCAAGGGTCTAATATTTTGAACTTTGGTTCAACCAAGTGAGAGTTGTAAATGACCGAGATCCCATACATATACATATTCATCCATAATGCATAATTTAAAGTTTGCATCCCATAGCAGTCATATGATAAATAAACCATTCATTCACCATAAAAGCCACATGCAAAATTAAAGCCTAGCACGCCCCTGTTGGATGCTCACGAGCCCGAATCCTATACGCCCACTAAGCCCGCAATGGATCTATGGTCAATCTAGGGTTGGTCTTACACTATTACATTTAATAGCAACCCGATCAACATGCTGATGGGCCTTGGTCTCTTTTCTCTTTCAAATCTCCATGGAAACGCCTTGGATCCTCCATTCTGGGTTCTCCATGTGGACCATCCTTCATCTCCACCAAATACATAAAATAAAAAATCCTCACTCCTACACTACTCTCATTACATATGTAAAATAAAACCCCAACGAAAACCCAGGGGGAGTACAATAGGAGGGAGATAGAATGCCTTATTATTCCAAGGCAACTAGAAGAGGAGAAGGAGAAAGCAAAAGAGGCACACAGGCCCAACACAAATTAAACCATACATTCGGTCTAGGACTCGTGATCATCCTGAAAGCCTGGGAAAGGCGTGTGGATCATCCCGGGAGTAGCGCGAATGCAGAAGCGCGGTATAATTAAAGATTGCAAGAATTTAAACATGCATATACAATATATGTAAAACACGTTCAGGGGGTGTTCCCTTGAAACTCCCCGGCGTTCGGTGTATCTCATGAACAATAATAGCATATAAAATAATCATGGAGGCCATAGGGGTTTGAAATAAAGGGGGATGAAAATTGTAAATCGGAAACCTACCGATTGTCGTTTTCGTCTTCCAACTGCTACTCTCGTTGTTCCCCGCTTTGCTCCAAGATCTCGTGTAGGAGACCCTCTAAATTCGTACACGCAATCCGCCCACGTATCTTGCTCCTCGTGCTAGCGATAGAACAAGTATATATGTTTGGAGAGGACGGAATGATCAAATGCTATTAAATTAACGAGATCAAACCTCCTTAGTTCAATTCTCAACACAAAAGAACTTGGAAGAGAGGGAGAGAGAGACGTGGCCGAGAGAGAGAGAGAGTAGGAGCCGAGTAGTGTGTGTATGTGTTTCAAATTTCATCATCTTCTTCAAAGTGGATACTTAGGAGTATTTATAGAGGAGGAATCCAATTCCTCTTCAAATCCCTACACTTTGAAGACTCCTTCTTGAATAGGATTTGACCTAGTCAAATCCTAATCAACATCTAGCTTTCTTGGTCAAACCAATCTAAGCCATAGATTTCTCTCTTTAATCTCAACCATTGATTAATTTAATGGAATATTTAAATCTCATTTAAATAATCCTAAAGGCAATAAATAAATATATCAAATATAAATATTTATTCCAAGCCCATTAAATTAATTTCTAAAAAATTCAATTTATTAGATAAATTCCTTATATCTAATAAAAGGAATTAATTTCTTCCCAAGAAAAGAAGGACCCGATTAAATCCAATTTAATCGCTCCATTTCTTCAAATATTTAATTCCAAATTAAATACGTTATGTGTGCGGATTGTGTATGACTCTTTAGGTTCACTTTCAGCTATACTTGGTTGGATTCCTAGAATCCGCCCATCACCATGGGTGGCCGTCTAACAACGGTCCATGGCACTAGAGACTAGGTGAATATACGGGGATGAACATTTAGGCTCTATAGTACATCTATCCTTCTGTCTACGGTCTCACCACTTAGGGTCTAGGGCACAGATTATATAGGTAACCATTTTGGACCTAAGTGTCGGACTGTTCTTTACTAAACGCCGCAAGGGAATCCTTCCCTTCTGTTCAGTTACTGCGGCCACAGATTTTACGGACAAGACACAGAGTATAGTGTGACATAACTATCAACACCCCTGACAGGAGACAGATTCTTTCTTGGAAACTATTGACACGTTGTACACCGTGGTTGCACTAGATATGGCTTATGACTACTCAAGTGCATCTTGCCAATCCCTCACCATACCTAAGATACAGTCCCGATGTATAGGTAAACTCAGCAATTCCTCAAGTCAAAGGACTTGACCTGTACCATTGGAACCGGGAACTCACGTCATACCTAGCCGACCCTCCTCAAGGTCCTTCGTAAGACGGTTCCCACGAGTTACCTCAGTCGGCCGCTTCCCAGCAGGCCGACCCACTAACACTGCTTAGACGACCCTCATCACCCGTCGATGAAACACGACAGCAGATGCTTAGTGCAAGTATCAAGGGGAATCTCGGTAGCCATTTTTGAGATTCCTTGACTTGGAGATTTCCAGACTGATTCGGCGGAACTGATTTCATGGACCTACCTCTAAGCGTAGTCCCAGTCCCCGAAATGCGATTTCAGTCTGTGGGCTTTGTTTGTGTAGCGAATAGTTATAAAGTAGATAAAGTGAACACAAACAAAGTATGCGCCAAATGAATTTCACTTTCTTATTCATTAGTGTTTTACCAAAAACTTCGAAATTGTTCAGACATAGGTTACAATTCGCCTACCAAGATTGGCTACATGGTCACCTACTCTAACAATCTCTCACTTGACCTTTAAAGCCTATCACCCATATGCCTAATCCCCATCTTCTCAAGATGTTGCGTATGAACGCTCTGCGACATAGGCTTTGTCAGCGGATCTGCTGTGTTGTCTGCTGAGTTGACTCGGTCCATCCGAACGTCACCTCTTCCTACCATCTCTCTTAGAAGGTGGTAGCGTCTAAGAATGTGTTTGGATCTGTGATGAGATCTCGATTCCTTCGCTTGCGCTATGGCTCCGTTGTTGTCACAAAAGATGACAACGGGCTCGGCGATGCTAGGCACCACACCCAACTCTTGGATGTAGTTTCTCATCCAAATCGCTTCTTTAGCAGCTTCTGAAGCTGCTATGTATTCGGCCTCGGTGGTAGAATCAGCAGTGGTTTCTTGCTTGGAACTTTTCCATGCTACCACTCCTCCATTGAGCCTGAATACATAACCCGATTGAGACTTGACATCATCGTCATCTGCCTGGAAGCTAGCATCGCTAAAGCCTTCCAGGATCAGTTCTCCATTGCCATAGACTAGGAACATTTCCTTAGTCCTCCTTAGGTACTTAAAGATGCCCTTGACCGCATTCCAATGTGCCTCTCCTGCACAAGACTGATATCTGCTTGTTACACTCAGAGCGTAAACGATGTCAGGTCTTGTGCAGTGGACCGCATATTGGATGCTTTCTACGGCAGAAGCATAGGGAACGACTTTCATCTTTTCAAGTTCCTCATCAGTCTGCGAAGACTGTTTCTTGGACAACTTGATCCCATGCCTAATGGGAAGGAATCCTCGTTTGGAGTTGTCCATCCGAAACCTTTTCAAGACTTTCTCCATATACGAGTTTTGGGTTAGTTGTAATATTCTATTAGATATGTCCCTGACAATCTGGATGCCAAGAATGTAAGAGGCTTCACCCAAATCCTTCATGAAAAACTGAGTTGATAACCATGCTTTTGTGTCACCCAACATTCTCACGTCATTATCTATGAGTAGAATATCATCCACATAAAGCACTAGGAACAGTATAGAGCTCCCACTGACCTTCTTGTATACACAAGGGTCGGATTCATTTTTGATGAAATCATAACCCCGTATGACTTCGTCAAAGCAAATGTTCCAACTTCTGGCTGCTTGTTTGAGGCCATAGATGGACTTTTGGAGACGACAGACCTTCTGTTATTCTCCGGCAACCGTAAAATCCTCCGGCTGATCCATGTAGATCTCTTCCTCAACGAAACCATTGAGGAAGGCCGTTTTCACGTCCATCTGCCCTATCTCATAGTCATACCATGCTGCTATGGCAAGTAGGATACGAATGGATTTAGTCATGGCTACTAGCGAGTAGGTGTCCTCAAAATCGACCCCGGGTCGTTGAGTGTACCCTTTTGCTACTAGCCTAACCTTGAAGGTTGTGACTTCTCCATCAATGCCAAGTTTGCGCTTATAGACCCATTTACAGCCAACTGGCTTAACCCCTTTGGGCGGGTCTACAAGTGTCCAGACTTGGTTCTCATTCATGGAGTCCATTTCGATTTTCATGGCCTCAAGCCATCTCCCGGAGTCGATGTCGGACATCGCTTCCCCGTATGTCTTAGGATCCTTATCCAATAGACTGGTCGTGTTCAGAAAGCCGTATCTCACCGGAGGTCGTGACTCTCTAGTTGACCTACGGAGAACGGGAATGTCAGTGGTGACTGTGGGTGCTGACTGTATTGGAGCCGGCGGTTCAGGTACCGAGGCTGGCCCTTCTTGAGGTCGTCCTTCATGCCTACCATGCTGGACTTCTCGAGGTTGGTCAGCCCTCTGGGTATCTATCCTGAATCCTCTAAGTGAGGAATCCGCGGCTTCCATTGAACTAGTTTTAGAGAGCCATACCCTAATGTTATTCATTTTGAGGTTCTGACATTAGCCTTCATACAATTTCTCAAACAGTATGCTTACCAGATTGATTCAGAGTATTTGAAATTTACTATTGGATATACTATGCTATTACGATCTTCTAGGAATACAAAGATCTTTCTTCAAAGGAACTCGTAAACAAAAAGAATAAATCCAAAAGGATGACAACAACAATACAAGACGGCGGACATTGTTATGAATAAGGGAGGTAGCTCCTGTGCCAAAAGAAGACCCCGCTTTAAGTTGTTCAAGAATAGCGACATTGAGTTTGTCGACCCTTTGACTTAGGATTAGTCAGTTCTATTTCTCAAGGGGCAAGGAAGGTATATAACATAGCGGTAGAGTGTCACCTTACATTTATTCGATTCGTGCCGATCTGACTATATCGGTTCAGTTGGTGACGTTGTTTTCTTTCTAGTTTAGTGTGCTGAGAAGAGTAGCTGACCAATGTTGGTGCCATCTTCTTCTCCCTATTGCACAGGAGGATACGGATATCTATTCTTTGTCTTTTAGTGATCTTGGGGCTAAGGATGTTAACGAAGGTGAGGGCCTCTCTCGCTAAGGTAGTGAAGTTCGTGCTAAATGACCGAACAAATGTATCTGGTTTTGAGTCTTCTCCTACTGAGAATATAGCGACAACACGACAAGTAGACTAGCTAGCTCCAATACCTTAAAGGGATTGGTAAACCTAGTCCCAAAAGTACCCCCTAGTGAGTCAGGTAGGAGGTGTCCCCAATAAGCAAATTGGCCAAAGAGGACCAAACGATCCTAATCCAAGAAAACCACACAGGTCCCCGAGGAAGCCTAGGGCCTTGAGATCTCCCAACTAAAGTACAGGGCCAAGCACAATCAAACGCATACCACAGGGCGTCGGCAGATAGTCTGGGTGGCATCCATGTAGGACTTCTCAATTCACGACAGCGGCCCCCACAAGATTGAATAAGCACCAGCCACCCAAGTGGGGACATGTCGGGGTTGCAAAAGAATGGCTGAAGGCATCCTTATCCTTAAGGGAACCTGCAGCCCGATAAACTCAGTAGAAGGAAGATATTCCTCAACCACTTCCTAGAATCTAGGAACCTCATCCACAACAAGCTTCCTTATCCTTCCACCAAAGATCAGAGGACTCCAATTGCCAGGTGGGATGTGATCGGTGGTTTTCCACAAGGAGCCCAACAACAAGAAGACATGAGACCAATTCAGAATATTTTTTGAATTTCTCGATATTGTTGCTGCACAAGTATATTAGAGGCACGGAATATAAAGAATGTTTTCTCAAGCATATCAGCATCCATGAATATGGCACCAAATAATTTCTGAATTTTGGCCGAGATGTGATTTCAAAATGTGCAGAAGGATAATCAATCATTATTTATAATCTTTCCACCTTAGGTGCATCCACTCATAATGAGTTCTAAGGAGAATTACAGACTTTTGGTGCGCATTTCTCTCTTTTAAATTAATCCAAAGGACAATAGAATTCTTTATAGTTAAATATTTTATTTCTAATTCTTTATGATGTGATGGCGTAGGAAAATCATTGCTTTTTGCGTAATCCAGTTGGGATGTTTGATTTTCTTGTTTAATCGTGTTCTCGACATTCAGAGCTTTCCGATGAATATCGGTATCAAAAATTCATGATAAAATTAAAATCATTAAGAATATACTTAAAAAGTATAGATACTCAAAGTAGAAATCTATAACTGATAATCACTAAATTATTAATAAATTTATTTCAATAACTAATTAGATTGTTTTATAGGTACTTGATGCCCTCCCCCCCCCCCCCAAAAAAAAAAATCCTTCATGCACTCTAAGCCCAAAGTACATCTTCGAAGTAGCCTGCTGGCTACTAGCAGGGAAGGTAAAAGCCCATACAAGCTTACTTGTTGTTTTCATTGAGTTATCAGGCCCAAGAAATGAGCCCATTCTATCTAGACACGTCATCGTGCAACTGGACAGACACATTCTATAGTGTGCCAACACATTAAGACACGTATACGCAAAGTTCTCGATTAGATTCGTATGGATGAGATAGGAATTAAGTTGATAATATCACTAGTAACAACTTCTCAGAAAAATAGGTAATCTGGCATAACTCGGCCAAATAGATATCTCTCCTTCGATACTTATCAGGATCACAACGGATTCTTCTAGAAGATAGACAAGTCAAAGAAATTTTCAGAGGTATACGGCACTCAGCAACTAACCCCCGATTTTGGCTCCATCAACAACTATAAATTGGTTCCTTGTGCAATCATTATGGGTCAAGCTTTGGTAACAATTGTTCTACACTCTCTTTTGGCAATTATACACTCTCACACTCATTTTCATTGTTTCCTAGCTTGTTTTAGCTCAATTCTACACAGAGTCTATGACTTACACAAATTATCCTTCACCATTTTTGCACGAAACACCATTATCCTCACTTTATTGCAAGTTTCCTTTCATCTTGCACTTTACTGACTTAACATTGGAGTGTTGACGTTTTCTTGCAGGTTAGTCCCCCCAAATCTTAGGATTTACATAAAGATCCTTCGAAATTCACAGTACCTCAAAACCTAGGTATGCATCATTGGCGCCGTCTGTGGGAACTTGAGTTCAAGACGTGAGAAATGGTCGACTCAGATGTTGGATACGATAGCGGATTGTTTGAGGGAAACACTTCTCTCCATGCTGCAACTAGATCCACCATCCCATTTCCAGATAGGGATTTGGCCATCCCAAAAAACGCCTCCTTCAGCCGGTGATTTCCCAATTCATCTATAGACTTCCCAGCTCCAACTATTGACCTCCCAACTCCAGTTGTTGACCTCGCAGCCCTACCAAGAGGCAACTCAGCCCTAGTTGTTGATTTGACAATTGGGCCTGCTGGCCTAAACCCCCTCATCTGCGAATAGCTCGGCCAGTTCATAGTGGAAACCATCTATTCAGCTTTTCACGGCTCCCAAGCGAGTGGAGCGGGACCCTTTTAGAACAAGAAGGAACACCAGGAAGTCAGGCTATTGATGAATAGGGTCCTGCTAGACAACAACCGGACGGATCTCTCCCCACTGCTTCTTCCAGCAAGGAAGTAGCCCCTTTTCCCCTGCTGAGGTTTGGCAAAAATTGAGGAAGAAGATGGTAGAACTCCATCAGCAGGTGACTAGGGACATCGTGCCAGCAGCACGAGGCATCCCCCTCTTTAGCGAGGACATTATGGCGAAAGAGCTCCCTACTCATTTTTGGGCAACCTTCTCATCTGCCTGCCCATGATGGCACCTTGGACCCAGTCGAACACGTTCGCAGGTTTGAAAATGTAGGCCTGCTGCACAGGTATGTGAACAGTATTAAACATCGTGTATTCCGTAGCACAGTAACGAATTTTACCCAACAATGGTTCGACCAGCTTCCAGCTTGATCAGTAAAATCTTTTGCAGAATTCAACACTCTTTTCATGCACCAGTTTGGTAGCAGTCGGGAGTACCAAAAGCCGGTTGTCAGCCTTTTCGGGATCAAATAGGAAGAGACAGAAACTCTAAGGGCGTATGTTCATCGTTTCAATGTAGCTGTCTTGGAGGTCCCAACAGCTCACCAGGGGGTGCTAGTTAGCGCTTTTACACAAGGTGTACAAGGAGGCCCCCTTTTTTGAGTCTCTAGTTAAGAAGCCTGCTACAGATTTTTGAGAAGTACTAGCTTGAGTTGAGAAATACATGAATTTGGAGGACATATGGCTATTAAAGAAGGCAAACCAATAATAAAAAAGAAAATGACTTGCCCACTGCCCGCAGAAATAGAGGGGAACCTTGGGGACATTTTCAAACCCCCTCGTCCCAAAGAACGAGCACTATCCCCTGCTCCGAATCTAAATATTTTTGTAGGTATCTTTGAGAATATGGACATGATACCAACCAGTGCCCGCTAGCTGAGGTAAGAGATTAAAAGGCTTATCCAAGCTGACTAGCTGAAAGACTATGTGGACAAAGACAAAAGAGAGAACATAAGGATGAGCGCTCTATTAGTTTTGTAAGCCTCGAGACGTTAAACACAACGGAAATTAGAATTTAAACTACAATACACTATTGTAATTAGTGATCAAATCGCCCATCTCATTTCTACTACGACGCGGATCTCATGCATAAAGGAGTCAATTGAATGGTTGAGGATACCAACCTTGGGCCGGTTGATGTAGATGACGCGAGCATTTCAAAAACGATCCCCGTCTAAGCAATCGGTAGAAAACAACTACTAGTCTTTCGGTCGCTAAATCGTTCTGGTCATTGTTCACAGTAGGAACACATATGTCTTCCCTCTAAAAATAGCCCATATTACCTATGATGGAATCTCCAATAACCTTATGCTAGTAGGCGTTAGAGAATTTTGGTAGATCAACATTTGCTTAATGGAGAAGACAAGAAACTCGTTTCTCGTTGAGAGTTGAATGATATCAAGAAAGCAAAGGGAGCAAATGATTGTCTGTATTGTATATCAAAATGAAAGGCAAGGCCTGCTACTTATAGAACTCTTTTGAAGAGACAAAGTTCATATTTACATATGTGTTGTGTAGATACTCAAAGTAAAAACACATAATCAAGCATATAAGGGATCAGAGCTTAGCATGCCCCTGTTAGATGATTATGAGTCCAATCACCGAGTCCATGGTGAATCATTCGTCAAAGGCTCCATGATCTTCCCATATATTTATCATCTAAATACATCATATATATGCATTGATATTATACATGCAAAATAAATATATATATATATGTGTGTGTGTGTGTGTGTGCATTTACATTTAGAACAACAAAAATAATTTAATCTCATATGTTATATTACATGATGTTTTTCATGGAATGAAAGTGAATTTAATTTATGGGCACTTGATTCAAAAAGTTTTATATTAGCTCGGATGCTCCAAGTTATAATTTAATCATATTAGGAATATATCTTGTTTTCCCTAATCAAGTTGCAAGAGAAAAATATTTTTTCTTCTTCAACCTTTATAAGAAAAAACAAAGTTCTCTTTCGTAACTTTGAGAAGACAAAACCAAGTTTTTCTCTTCCTAATTTGCAGGTCTTCTTCCTTCAACTTGTTTATTCAAAATACAATTGGGAAATTGATATCTCGTCAAAATTAATTATTTGGACTTTTTAAATAATAGTCCTAATCATATTAGGAATAGTTTTGAATTTTCCTAATCAAATTGAAAGTGAAAATTTAATTTTCTTTCTCAATTTATATCCAAATATAAATAAGGAAAATAATATCAACATAAGAAACTCCTTTCCTATTTGATCAACTACCGTGGGCACAGATTTTGGATAACACAATGTACATAGCATAGGAGATTCTTCATCATCTCATGATGAGCGATGGATCCTATCTTGAAACTCAGCAACCTCCATGCATGCTCTGACTATGTCTGAAACATGACTTTTTAACAACTATAGAAGAAACCATAGCTGCGTGAGACATGATCAAGTCATAGTCGTCCTATGCACAAGGTTATTGTGAAACCTCAAGTCAAAGGACCACTTAATACACTATCGTAACAAAGGAAAATCAAGTCATACCGATCATGCCCCACAAGGCTTCCATATGACATCTCCTACGGGTCAGTTCAATGAACTTGATAACTCCTTATCAAGCACCCACTAAAGTGCGTAGACGTCGTACGTCATTGTTTATGAAATGCAACAATTATCATATGAACACATCACTTAGTGCAAGTATCTAAGGAATCATGGTCGATGCCCCTCCCAAGTTATTCATTGACTTGGAACATTTTAGATCAAACCATAAAGATTGGTTTCATGGTCTCCATCATATACGCGAACTAACCCCATAGCATTATGATCTAAGGGCTTCAACCAAATTCATACAAGCATTATATAAAGAATAAGATGAAGATGGACAAAAAATAATTCTTAATATTAATATTTTATTGAAAAAGATCGTTTAGAATGGCTAACAATGAGAGCAGAGCCTGGACAATATCCCAGCTAAGGTGTTATTCACATGATAGTACGAGGACCTACTAATGGGGACTCCAGACGAGCCATACGAGCTCATGTGCGAGCTACCCGAACCATCATGGAGATTAATCATCAGGCGCCAGCAAGGGATCCTATGATCCATTTCGCCCCTGTTGCCGCACAGGGAGTAGATGTACCTCACAATGATGCACTTGTCATTTCTGCCACTTTAGCTAACTAAATTGTACAATGCATTGTTGTGAACTCTGGCAGCTCAGGGGACGTCCTATTTTACAAAGTTTACCAGCAGATGGAGCTAGGCGATATCCCGTTAGAGCCGGTAGACACCTCTCCATACGACTTTTCAGGAAAGGTGGTGTGCCCCCTGGGCCAGATCTTGCTCCCTCTTTCCTTAGGAGTGGAACCCACCAGGAAGACCAAGCTGGTCCCTTTCCTCATCGTGGACATTCCCTCGGCCTACAACGTCATCCTAAGTCGACCTGCCTTGAACATGTTCCAAGTGGTTGTCTCCACATATCATATGAAGTTAAAGTTCCCTGCCGGCGTAGGAATAGGCAAAGTTACAGACAACTAGCACGTGGCTAGAAAATGCTATGCAAAGTTGATAAAAGGAAGCAACCGGCATGATATGAAAATAGACCCTCCTAGCTGGGAGAGGGGTAAGAGACCCATCCAGCCCGAAGATCAAGAAAATACAATCCCTGTTCGTGTACAACCAACTGAGGAACTGCTAAGCATGTAGCTGATACCCGAAGAGCTGGATAAGACCACCAAGATAGGCTCCTAGCTGAGCTCTGAACTAGAAAGGAGATTAACTACCTTTTTCCATGAAAATGCGAATGTTTTTGCTTGGAAAGCTTGTGACCTAGTAGTCATAGATCCCAGCAATGTTGTGTAAAACCTGAACCTAGATCCTACTTTCCTTTCTGTTGTTGATTATAGACAAGATCATTGAAAAGGACAAGATCATCCGGGAAGAGTAAGTACGCTCCTAGCAGCTGGACACATCAAAGAAATCCGATTTCCAGAATGGTTGTCCAATGTAGTATTAGTACCCAAGCCAGGTAACAAATGGCGCATGTGCATCGATTTCTGAGACATCAATAAGGCATGCCCAAAAGGTTTTTATCCTTTACCTCGTATAGACCAACTGGTGGACTCCACCTCCGGCCATGAATTGTTTATTAATTGATGTCTCGTAGGGTTATCACCAAATTATACTTAACCCTGATGACCAAAAGCGAGTCAGCTTTATCACGTCAAGGGAACCTATTGTTACATTGTTATACCCTTTGGGCTGAAGAATGTAGGTGCTACCTACCAGCAGCTGGTGGACCGTATTTTCCGAGAGCAGCTAGGACGTAACATAGAGGTGTATGTCGATGACATGCTAGTGAAAAGCCGGCAGGCGGACCAACACATCACCAACCTAGCTAAAACATTTAGTGTGCTAAGAAAGTACCACATGAAACTGAATCTAGCTAAATTTGCATTCGGAGTCCAGAGTGGTAGATTCCTTAGCTACAAGGTCATGGAGAAAGGGATTGAAGTCAATCCAACTAAGATTCAAGTTATCCAGGAGATGAAACTTCCTGTCAACCTCAACGAAGTGCAAAAACTAGTTGGTCGCATAGCAACCCTCAATAGGTTTATCTCCCGCTCGGTGGACCGTAGCTTGCCCTTATTTAAAGCTCTTAGAAAGACCAAAACTTTCACTTAGGACGAGGCGTGCCAACAAGCTTTGTAGGACTTAAAGGCCTACCTGGCCAAGCTACCCTTGCTCACCTAACCATCACCAGGTGAGCAACTATTGTTCTACCTAGCAGTAGAGCAGCATGGTGTAAGCTCCATGCTCATCAAGGAGGAGGATGGAAATCAGAAGCCCATCCACGATGTAAGCAAGGTATTACATGGGGTCGAGCAATGGTACCCTGAGGTAGAAAAATAAGCTTTGGCTATAGTTATTACAGGTGTAAATTACGTCCTTACTTCTTATCACATTCCATTATTGTGCGTACTAACACCCCCTATGAGCCACGTTGAGGGAAAGCTGAAACCTCAGGCAGGATGGTGAAAAGTGCCACTGAGCTTAGCGAATACGATATTTCCTATCAGCCTAGGACGACCATCAAAGCCTAGGCCCTAGCTGAGTTCATAATCGAAACCACCCCTGCTAAAAAGGAAGAGGGAAAATGGCCTCTATATATTGATGGCTCCTCCATGTTAGCTGGCAGAGGAGTTGGATTTGTCCTCACTGGCCTGGACGGGGACGAGCTGAAATAGGCTATGATATACAATTTCAAGGCTTCCAATAACGAGGTCGAGTACAAAGCCCTTATAACAAGAATAAAAATGGCGCTCGATGCAGGAGTAAGGCTACACTGACTCCCAACTAGTAACTAACCAGGTGGGAGACACATATGACGTGAATGAGGATAGAATGAAGGAATACCTTCAAGAGATAGGCCAGCTCAGGAGCCAGCTGAAGTGCTTTCAACTCCACCAGATCCCTCGCACCAAGAACACCAAGGTGGATTACCTAGCCTAGCTGGCTAACTCCCTAGCTAACTGCAACACTCACACCATCACTATAAGGACTCTTAGTAAAGATTCTATCAACCCTCGTATTAATGTACTGCAGGTTGGTAGGGATTGGAGGAAACCCCTTCTAGACTACCTTAAGGTGTACTACATTAGCGAGTAGGTGGAAGTTGAGCCCCTTGCTAAGATTATAGAAAGGGAATTGCTTAATTCATCTGGAAAAACATAATTTACATGTATGGTATACCTCATGTTCTTATTTCTGACAATAGTCATCAATTTAAGGGTTGGAAAATCCAGGGCTGGTGTGTCGACCTAGGCATCTAGCATCTTTTTTACTTCAGTTGCCTAGCCCCAAGCAAATGGGCAGGTAGAGGTCACGAACCGAATCCTGGTGTAAGGTGTCAAGACTAAACTAGAGCAAGTAGGATGGCAGTGGGTATACGCCCTGCCCGGCATGCTTTGGTCTTACAGGACTACTCCTAGATCTACCACTGGAGAGACACCCTTCAACCTGGTGTACGACTCAGTAGCAATGGTCCATGCTAAAGCAGGACTAGCAACTTTTAGAATTCAACATTACCAGCAAGAAAGCAACGATATCCTACTGTGCACCAGGACTTGTTAGACGAAGTCCGAGAGGATGCTCGCACTTGCATGGAAAGGTACGAATAGAAACTGGTTAATGTCTACAATAGAAGGGTGAGAAAGAGGAATTCCAAGTGGGAGACGTCATGCATAGATGAGCCAATGCTCTTAAGCTGGCCCTTACAAGGTGACCAGGGTCGTCAAGTTTGCCGTATACGAGCTAGAAGACACAGATGGGAGAAAGATCTCTCGCCCATGGAATGCATATAACCTCAAGAAGTTCTATCCCTGAAAAATCTTACTCTCTGTTTATAGCTTGCTAGCTTTTGTAAGTCAAGCATTATCTCACTCTATAAGCCGCCTGCTAGCGCACACGCTATATAAATTGTCTGTTGGTGCACGCTCAATAAGCCGCCTGCTGATGCACAGTTTATATAAGCTGCTCGCTGCCGCACGCTCTATATAAGTCTTCTGTTGGCGCATGCTCTATATAAGTTGTCTGCTAGCGCACGCTTTCTATAAGCCCCCTGCTGGCGCACGCTCTCTATAATCTACCTGCTGGCGCATGCTTTTACACAAGTCGCCTAAGTGACAAAATTCCATCTGCCCAGTAATAAAGCCTGCTCAGGCTAACTTACCACTGGAGATTTATTATTACTCACTTATTGTGAACATATTCCCCACTAATAATAGTGCAGCACCTTCTTTGTTAAGTGACAGGAACAGCTGGGATAGCTATTCACACATCAGGTGGGCAAGAGCAGGTTAATGCTCTCTGGTTCATAACAAGTCACTAACACTTACCCTCTTGCTCACTTGTCACGTTTTAAAGCCTATCTTGTATGTCTAACTTTTTCTTTTAATTCATGTGTTAGCACATCATTTTGCTACTTATACTCTTAAGAGATAGCCAAACCAGCATTCATATCTAGGAAGGAGGAAAGCACAGGTTGAAGAGGATAGCCACCCTCCACAAACTGGTAGGCACAAGTCCAAAAAGCCATGATAATAGTATTTCAAAGCCTTGTTAGCGAGCAGGTTCTGGAAGTCCAGGGACTTCTTGAACTCTTCCATCCTACTGGACCAGATCTCCTCCAACACCTTCTTTCCCTCCTCAGATGAGGGATACTCCTGCACCTTCAGTGAGGCTTGCTCCAAACCGACATGAAGGCCGTTAATCTAAGACCGCAGGTGAGCGAGGATGGCCTCTTGTTTGTGCTCCTTCTCCTTCCTCACCCTCTTCAACTCCCCTAGCTGTTTCATGGCCTCATCTATTGCTGGTTCGCCTTGCTCTAGCCAGCTGTATAACCCCGCATCCAGCAGGGTGGTCTGCAAAATGATGAGCATGTCATGTAAACTTTCTATTTACATATACAAGTTACGCACCAAAACATTCATCTCACTTTGCTAATATAAGAGGCCAACAAGTTTAGAGCCTGAGGACGAGGCAAAGCATCCACATACACCCGATCCAAAAGAAAAGGGATTTCTTTCAAGAAGTCAGCAGCCCTATTACTTTCCTCTTCCTCTTGCAGTAGGGAATGACCCTCGCTGGTCCCTTGGTTTGTTTTCTTCACTTTTTCTTTAGCAGGTCTTGGCGTACCTGCTCGTATGACAGGCTTAGGAGTTGGAGGGGCAAGGACACAGTTGATCCCTTAGCACGCTTGGTGGGCGTGAGGATCGGATCAGCTTGGCCATTCCTTTTCAGGTCCCCCGTAGAGGTCGAACTGGCTGGAGTATAGGGCGGACTCTTCACAGCAGGACGCTTGATAAAAGAGTCTGCTCCAGGGGACTTGCCTTCAACCGAGGCCTTGTCCTACAATAGCTGCTTGAACATATCAACTGCCAAGCGTACAGGTATAAACAACAGGTCATATATACTCATATTTGCAGGAATAAAGCAGGAAATAGGAAAGCATACGAAGGAATATATACCAGCAGCCCGATCGAAATAGACCTCTTTAGAACTTAGCCCATAACGGAAAAGGAGGGTTGGGTGAACTAGCTCGCAAGGATCATACTGAAAAGCATTCAAACGCTCTAACAGAAGCCTGAAAGGAGCAGGATGATTACGGACAGAATACCTCAGGAGCACAGGGGTAGCATCAACCCACACATTCGGGAAACGCCAAAGAGTAGGGAACGAGATGAAAAAAATAATTGTGTTTCCATTCTTTAATAGTAGACTCAGAGAGAAGGAACTGAGCATCCCCCCTGGAAGTAAAGTAGAACAACCCCGCATTAACCTTCTTTGGCATGAAGAAGGAGTGGAATTAAGCAGTAGAGGGGACTTCACCTAGATTGCTGACGAAAATGAAGAAGCCAACTAGTATGCTAAACGATTTAGGCACCAGCTAGCCTAGAGGGATCTTAAAAAGAGCATACACTTTAGAAAAGAAGAGGTGTACAGGGAATCGCAAGTCAGCCTCCACCTAGACCACATAAAAATAAGCAAATCCAACAGAAGGGAAGTTAGGGCACTCAGCAAGAGCAAGAACCTGAATTACGAAATCATCAGGTATCCCAAACTTAGAACTAAGGTCGCCTACATCTTTTTCTAGCACACAAGATCGAAAGACTCTAAAGGATTCAGTTCCAACAGTTACTACCCTATCCTCTACCTTTCTACGCTCTAACTCCTCCCCAATAGATCTCCTCCTATGGCTACTTACTTCTTCCTCACCCTTGCCCCCTTGAGGGCCAAAGTGGGAAGAAGCGGGGTCCTCATCACCGTCATCCCCAGACATTCTAGCAAGATCAATCACAAATTCATCGACCACTCGCTCGTCTACAGACATGTTTGACAACAAGAAAAATGAGGAAAGGAGGAAGACGCTTACCTAGGAGGAAGAGGACTGGAAAAACATCGAGAGTTTTTTGTGAGAAGAGCTGGGATTGAAACATTCTTGCAGAAATTTGGAGAGAAAAGGGGAACTAGAAAACCTTACTTTTTCAGACGAGAGAAAGGAAAAAGAGAGAAAAGGGAAACTTACCTGAAAGTGTGGGTGACATGAGAAGCTAAAGATGGAAAATGCTTTATATATCAGCTGGCCAGACAGTCCTATTAGCTGAGGACTCGGACGCCTAGCTAGCAGCACCCGTGAATCACACGGCGGTGCGTAGGCAGCCTGAGTTGGACTGGGACTCTTTCCATCCCTTATCTCTCGCCATCATTGCTTATCTTTCTTTTTCAGATTGATTTTTTGAAATTTTCTTGGTTTCCGCGCAAACAGGTTCCTTCTAGGAGAAGGACTCTCTTGCTAAACTAGGGACGTTATAAATAGTAGAACCCGTGCTACTGGTGCACGAGCAGGAATGATTTCTCTTTTTGCACGATATTTTACCTACTCCAGTAGCTCAACTCTACCACCTTTACTCCTAGAGGGGGGGGATGGGGTGATGGTGCCCCCTGAAATCCTTCATAGACTCCAAGCCCAAATCACATCCTCAAAGCAGCCCAGCTGGCTACCAGTAAGTCGGCCCACCAGCAGGGAAGTGTAAAAACCTATAAGTTTATTTGTTGTTTTCACTGGCTGCCAAGCTCAATAAATGAGCGTATTCCAGGTGGACACATCATTGTACAGTTGGACGGACACATCTTATTGTTTGCCAACACATTAATACACGTTATACTCGAAGATCTCGGTCAGATTCGTATGGATAAAAAGGAATTAAGCTGATAATATCACTAGTAACAGCTTTCCAAAAAAATAGGTAATCTGGTATGACTCCGTCAAACAGCTATATCTCCTTTGATACTTGTCCGAATCACAAACGGATTCTTCTAGAAGATAACCAAGTCAAAGAGCTTTCTAGAGGTATACGACACTCAGCAACTAACCCCCAATTTTGGCTCCATCAGGAGCTAGAAATTGGCCCCTTGTGCAATCATTAGGAGTCAAGCTTTGATAACACTTAATTCTACACTCTTTTTTTGCCATTATACACTCTCACACTCATTTTCATTGTTTGCTAGCTCATTTTAGTTCAATTCTACACAAAGTCTATTACTTAGACGAATTATCCTTCACCACTTTTGCCCGATACACCATTATTCTCACTTTATTTTCCTTTTATCTTGCACTTTACTAATTTAAGCATTGGAGTGCTAACGCTTCCTTGCAGGTTAATTCCCTCAAATCATAAAATTTACATAAAGATCCTTCAAAATTTACAGTACCTCAGAACCCAAGTATGCATCAATATAAATAAATATGATAACCATTAAGTTATTCAATAAATTTTTCTTAATAATTGGTTATATTCTTTTAGATAAGTAGCAATAGTTCGTATATTTAATTTAGAAATATATCAAATTTTGTGTGGTGAAACGTAGCCCGTTAAAACTGTCCACATCTGCAAAAACATAGTACAAATTAGGTGGATGGTTTCCATAAAATATCCAAAACGGTTAAAGTGTACTTTGCCCCTCTGAATTATTCTTTAGTTAATTTTTTAAACCAATAAATGTAACACTTACCCCTCTACAGTTAAATATTTAAATAATATCGTCCTTATATTATATATATTTGTAGTTCAAATAATTTATTTTTTTAACATTTTTCATTTTAAATTCAATTAAAAAAATTTTAATTGGAAAAATATATTTTAATTATAATAAATTAAAAATATAATTAGTAAGTTAAATATTTTATTTTTATTTTTATATAGATATAGACAACATTTTATCTCTAGTGATGGACATATTTTTTCATACAATATTTATCACTATTAAAATTATAACAATACTTGTTATGATAAAAAAACATTTTATTACTTAATACATATAATTTTCGATTAGTTTAAGCTCGTCACTCGATTTATTTAGTAGGAAGGCGTACGTCGTCCAATTTCCTCACAATTTTGGTTACTAATATTCTTTTGATGTAATCCCACTAATTTTTAACTTGTGAAAGTGATGTATTTATATATAATCCAAAAGAGGTCGAAGACTTGATCCAACAGCTGACATTGACAACATAGAGACATTGACTTTGTAATTGTAAAGTTTCCCGGAAAGGTAATTGTTTTAGAATTTTGTCTCGAATTTACAACTTTAATAATATAGAACGACTAATTTAAATTACAATTGAATTCTATATATGATTATATACTTACATTACTATTACAAGTCTTACAATTTGCTGAGGCCTGTGTTTTTGTCAAATGCCAGCACCATTGGCGTCACTTAGAGCCCTTTCGAGGAGTAGGTAATATTTTATCAAGATTCATGCTCAATAAATATTTATAACAATTATTTATATTTTTTATTCGAACCCATAGAATACTCGTTGGGTCTTATTCAAGTTATATTCAAAACGATTTGGGTCCTGTCGAGGTCTCATTCATTGAATCTAATTGTGTTACTTTTTTATTCTAAGGTAGGAAAAATAAAATTTCTCAAACTTTTAAATTTACATAAAATTTTAAGAACCATTAAGAAAAAAAATAAGTTAATCATGAAAAAATATTTTAAGTTAATCATGAAAAAATATTTTAACTTTGGCATTAGTTTTTTTATCCATTTGAAAAAACAAATTAATTTGGAGTCGCAATTGTGAAAAAAAAGAAAAAGAAAAAATCTGGAGAATTTTATCAAAGTATCAATGTTTAAAAAAGTATTTAATAAATATGTACAAAATTTGAAACTTTTTGGATGTCCGGTAAATTTAGTTGGATGGATTATCAAAAGTTTACAAATTCAATGATTTTAACTTAATGGATAAATATATATGTTGGGGTATTAATTTTTACTAATATCAATACTCATACCCACATATATTTTAGAGTTTAAGTCATACTCATACCCAAAATATTTAATCTAATGAGTGTGAGTCTGTGTCTTGTTCCAATGTTATATTGGTTCTGAATTTGAGCAAAAGCTATTATAATAAGTTTGACTCTGAATATCGCCAGCCCATTGACATTTTTAACCAGAAGGTACCACTTTTTTATAGGGCTGAAAAATAAATCAAGATCAAAAGCTCGTTGTGAATCGATTTGTTAATCTTGACAAGCCAAACTTGAAAAAAAAAATTGTTCGGTAAACTCTCGTGCCGGTTCGAGCTCAATTCAGTTAGTGCAAAAATAATAAAATATACTTAAAAGTATCAAATTGTCCAAACCCACTCGTGTTTGATTAAACTAAAACTCGTTTAAGTTTGATTAGATCAATAAGAAAACTCGACACATTTAGTCATCTGCTTAACGCGATTATAAAATAGTTCCAAAATATGTATTTAGTTTCATGTCCAAGTTTTCATAAAAAAATAAAAAATAAAAATAGATGAGAAGGACACGTGCAATGCATGTATCCATCAGTTATATGAGCAGTCAAGCTAACGGATATGCGAATTGCATGTTCCTTGTCATCTACCTTTTTGGCGAAAGACATAGGATTAAATATGTCGAGTTTTCACATTTTGAGCCATTTTAAAATTTTCGTAAAATAAAAAACTAAATATATCAATTTTTTTAAATTTTTAGACCATCTTAAAATTACATAAAACAGAAAACTAAAAATATTAACCTCTTATCCTATCCTATGCTACTAAAATAATAATTTGCCAGTATAAAAACTATATGGCAACACCAGCTTCCACCTGACGAACTCTTGAGAAAATGGACAAAGGTATCATTGTTTTCTTGGTCATATTCCCATTATGGGCTGCTGTTGTAGCTTTTCAACTTATCCTTTGTTGTTACGGTGTTTCCACAGGCACTTACGGTCACATACGTTCGGCATACTATAGGTGGCGGAGAAGAACTCAGCCGCATCCAGTGGTGTCGCCGCCGACGACTAGGACTGACGTTTCTCCACCACAAGTCAAAACAGAGGTGGAGATGGCTGAGAGGAACAAATTGGATGGTGACACCGTCGTAGCGATCACTGCTGATTCTGATGCTGACAGGAACGATGATTATGGCGGTGGTTGTGGTGGCGGCAGTGGTGAATGAGATTATTTCCGATGGTTCCACTTCTGCGGCTGTTTCATTTCTTGGGCTGCTCCATTTGTTGAATTGTACTTTCTTTTTTAATCAGTGTATATATAGTTGAATTGTATTTGTACTTCTTACTTACAATGTTACTTCGGCCCTTCTAAGTACTAGATTTTCGTATTTTGATTAAGAAGTTTAGTTTGGATTAGTTTTGACACAAATTTAAGTTAATCTATAATAATATAAAAAGAAAACATCGTTTTCACTTATAAAAGGCGATTACGTAAATAGCGACACCAATTTTTTGTTATTTTAATAATACCCCTAAATTAGTTTTTTTTTTTCTTTATTTCTTTTTCTCTTTTTCTCCGAAATATGTTATAATATATTTTAAAGTATGAAATATTATTTATTATATGCACGCAGGGACGGCGTGTCACGCTGACTAGTTGTATATTAAGCGCAGTAAATTTCCCTTTTGATTGGTGTAAATAAAATATATATATATAGGCTTAAATGCATTTTTTTATCCCGTAACTTAGGTCATTTGGCATTTTCGTCCTTTAACTTTCTAGGGTAGCATTTTGGTCCTTTATCATTTTAATTTTTGTGATTTTAGTTCTTTTTTCGCCAGAGTTCACCCTTCTCGCCGGAAAAATGCATGTGTATCTCACATGACATTTTAAAATTGGGGCTTTTGTTCCTATTGGCCCATTTGTATTTTCATTTTTATCCTTTAACTTTTTAGAGTAGCATTTTGGTCTTGTATTTTTTTAATTTTCTCGATTTCAGTCTTTTTTTTGCCAGATTTCACCCTTCTCGCCGGTGGAGGTGAACTCCGGCAAACAAAAGGACTGAAATTGCGAAAATTAAAAAGATGTAGGACCAAAATGCTACCCTAGAAAGTTAAAGGATGAAAATGCCAAATAACCTAAGTTACGGGATAAAAAATACAATTAATCATATATATATATACATATATTCACATTTATAGAACTCAAAACAACCATATTTTGATCGTAAAGCCTCAATTTACCATCAAATAAGGCCTTATTGACAATCTCAAGTGGTCTTGGAAATGAGAATTTGAATTTATACAATTAATGAACTACACTTCATGATTTTCAGATCTATCATTCCTATTATTTTCTTTTTGACACGCTCCAAACTAAAACCTCATATTTTTGGGAATATTATTTCCAAAAAACGCCTTCTCATTTAAACTAATAATTTGCCGCAAGTAACTCTACTAATACTTTAAAGTACATAAAAATTTCATTTTCAGGAACCTCATATGATCGAGTATCAGTAATGTGCGACCGTTAGTCTATTTTGATAGATTAATAGTAGTTGTTGTTTACTATAGCATTAATAGTTATTAATTAGTTAAAGGCTGAATTACAAAGACCTTTTCTGAGGTTTGACATAATTATGAATACCAACTTATTATTTCAAATATTATAAACACCCCCTTAAGTTTTGTAACCGTCTAAAAAATAACCTATTTCTATCCATTTTATGGGTGAATTGACCAAAATGGCCTTATGCAAATTGAATTATTTTTTAAAATTTCTAAATTTTTTTGGACAAAAAAATGCGTAAAGAGAAGTTTCTTACCTTTTTTTATATAGAGGAACAATAATGCAATTTGCCTCGACTAATTTTTCTACAATTAAAAAAAAATCAAGGACAAAATGGGCCATTTCAGGCCCTTGGTTAAAAATACAAACTTTAGGGGAGTATTTATAATTTTTGAAACAACGAGAAGGTATTTGTAATTATGCCAAATTTCATGAGAGATCACTGTAATTTACCCTTAGTTATATTGGTAATTGGCATATATTATTAAATGTTAATGATTGAAATTTATGACGTAATTGTAACATATTTATTAAAAAAAAAAAAAGTTTCATTTACGACTCGATGCTAAATCAGCCGGAAATATCCATAAATAAGGCTAGAAAAACAAAAATATCAAGAGAATTAGTGATCACCACAACATTGAACTGATCAAGTATTCTGAAGTCAACTGCATCACGTTTATATAAAAGATTAATTCCTTGAAGGCTTCGCTCAAATTCGGTAGCTGATCGCCGGCTTGAGAAAATGAAAGCCGGTTTCATTGCTTTGTGGGTCTTCTTCGCTGTATTTACTACCTTTATGGCTATTGTTTTTCTCTCATATTTTTCTTTTGTCCTCTTGGCTTGCTGTGGCCAGCCAAGATGCTTGCGGCTTTGGGTGGCGCTGTCACGATGTTTAAGAGCTGCGTCGCATCCACAAGCTGACGGCGACGCGGACAGAGGTGAAAGGGTTGTAGTGGACGGCGGCGCCACCGCTGCTGCGGAAGCTGCCGACGGTGATGATACGGGCCGTCGTCATGGGGGTTCAGCCCATAATTAGTATATATAGATGATGCACTTTCAGCCACTTTTGTATTGGGGTTAATGCAATTTATTTTCATGTCATATTGCAAATGAATAAATTACTCTCCTGTAAAAAAATAATAGCAATTTACCTTCCTATGTTTTTTAAAATAGAGCAATTTACCTCCTTGCCCAGAGAGATAAATTACACCATTTATAAAATAAGGGGAGTTATATTAATTCATATTAAAAAACACAGAGAGGTAAATTGTTATTTTATTTTTTATAGGGGGGTAATTTGCTCATTTAAGGCTGCTTACATTTTTCTCCTTTTGTATTTATTTGGCTGTGAAGTTGGATCTTGCGGGTTTTAATTTTTTCAATTAATTCATCTTTTATCCAGGTGGGCGGTTGGGGCTCGAAAGGGTGCTCGGTAAATTGAATTTTTCATTTCAAATCATTGTTAAATTTTTTTATTTCATTTAATATATAGATATATATATTACATGCATAAAGTTTTTTATTAAATAAAATAAATAATATAATATTTATATATGTGTATATATATTATATTAAATAGAAATACAACATGATTTAATAATATTAATCGTTCTCACTTCAAAAAGAAAATCCGCGTACAAGGTGGTAGGAGAGTTGAACTTTAATTATTACAATGGTGCCTTATTTTGTTTGTGGGTGTCTTTTTTAAATAATTTGGTATACTTTCGTCAAGAAAAAATAGAAAGGTACCAATTAAGGGATGATGGACCCTTGTCACAAAAGATGTCAAGTGAGATGGTGGATAGGGTCATCTCAATTAGCATTATGGGCCCATTTCGAGACTCCATAATTTAAAATTGGGGAAAAAATATTTAGTCCAATAAGTTGACTCGAATTCAATTTTAGTACATTAACTATATCAATTTTCAATTTTCTACACTATATTGCAATTTTGTTTTAATTAAGTCAAATTGAGGGTTTTTGTTCCAATTTTTCGGTAAATTGACAGGAATCTGATGATGTGGCCAGGTGTTGCTTATGTGTCCGGCGAATTTAACCACATCAGCACGTGATGTGGTTAAAATTACAAGTGGCAGATGATGTGGCTAAATCTTGCTTTTAACATGATTAATTATATATAAGTATATATATAATTAAAATGAATTGTTATACAACAAAAATTAAAAACAAATCCCTACCCCCCTCTCCCTCCCCCTCCGTCCACCTGCGACGCCCTCCATCCCCATAGGAGAAGGCGACGCCGCCCCCTAATACCACTGGGCAACGGCAGCTGCCCAGATCTGTAATAATCTGGGAGGCGACAGCGGCCGCCCAAATTATTACAGATTTGGGCGGCTGTGCGCTGGGCGACGACGAGTCGCCCAGTACACCTAGGGGGCGACGGCCCTCTATTGGGGCGGCGACGCGACCTATTATGGCTGGGGCCGGCGGGGGCGGGGGGGGGGGGGGAGATGGGTGGGTTAGGGAATATAATTCTTTTTAAAATTTGTATTATATCTTAATTTTATTTTAATTTATATATTATAAAATTTTATAATCATAAATAAAATTTATAAAATATGGATTATTATATATATTTGTATTATTTATTTTTTATAAAATAAAATTTATGTATTTTTAATTTTATAATTAAATAAAATAATTATTTATAACAAAATAAAATTATTTATAGTTATATATAATTTTATGTATTCTTTTATCTATATAATCTATAATTATTTATAAAATAATAATTTTATGTATTTATTATAAAATAATAATAAATTTTTATACTCTATAAGTATTTATAAAATAATTATTTATAATTATCTATAATTTTAATTTCTTTTATTTTTATTGTGTCCATAATATATTTAAATATTTTTTTAAGTTGGTATATTGAGTTATATTATTTTATTTTAATTTATTAATATCTTTTAAAGTGTGTAAGATTATTTATTACATGTATGCAGGGACGACATGTCACGAAAGTTATAAATAAAAAAATAATTCTATGTTTTTTTCATAAAATAAAATTTATGTATTCTTTTATCTATAATTTTATAAATAAAAAATACTTTTTATTTATAATTTTAAAAATAATTTTATGTAATTTTTATAAAATAATAATTAATTTTTATAATCTATAAATATTTATTGCCACATGGGATAAAAAATACACTTCAAGTGCCAAGTCATTTTTAGTGCCACATGGAATAAAAAAAAATATCCATTTCAAGTGCTAAGTCATATTTAATGCCACATAAGATAAAAAAAGTCACAAATATTGCCAAGTCAAGTGCCACATCATATGTTTGTGCCACATGGGATAAAAATTCCCCAAAATTTTCAGCATGTGAGGTGCACATGCTCTTTCACGGTCAAAAAAGTAGATTCCGGCGACCGGTGTACTTAATTGCAGCAATTGTGCAAGATAATGTAGAAAATTGAAAATTAACATAGTTAGTATACTAAAATTGAATTCAAACCAAGTTAATGGACTAAAAAAAAAATTCCCTTTAAAATCGTTAAGAATTCTGGGCACTTTTCGAAAGTTCTGTTTGGGCCTACACTTCCAGATATTTTTGATAACCTAGGCATTAATTCTAGCAGGTTGGCCATAAAGATCTTGAGATTTATCTTTGATCCAATTAATTGCAACATCAGAATTGTTCAAAGATAACTTTCTGCACATGATTTCCACCATGGAGCTTTTCACAGCCCTTTAGATAACTTTAAACAAGGTGACCGTCATATGCAAAGGTTTCTGCAGATTCAGCATGGAAGGAGGCTTCTATAATCTCCGATGACAAACGCAACAAAATATTTGTCCTCCTTAAGAGCAACGTTCGAGTTGACTTGGATCCATTTAGATGGTGGTGAAAGCCATCCACAATTTGTCTCTGCACTTCTCTATGGATACGGTCGTTTCGTGATTTCCGAATGAACTCCAGAGTGATTGCCGAAGAGATGATGAATTCTTGTTGAGTGTTGGCGCCTAGGAAGAAATTGGGGTGTGGTTTTGAAATTTCAAGATATCACTCTCTAAGTGACAAGTGAGACAGAGGGAAAAGTCTCACTCGGTACTCAGAGAGAAGCCAAACCTTTTTCGAGAAGGAACAACGGTGGAAGAGGTGGTGTGCATTTTCATCCTCGAATTCAAGAAAAGTGTGCCTTGTTCGTTTTCTTGAGTTTTTGTTGTGAAGTTAAAGTGATTCAGTCCGTATATCGAGACCATGTAAGCAATGTTATCAAAACCTAGATCGGACCGACCGGATCGATCGGGAACCGATCATGCGTCCGATCCAAGTCAATGCTATAAAATAGGTTGTAATCAGACCAGTGCGGATCAGTCAAAATTGGTCAAAATCGATCCGCGTACCCTGTCAAACCAAGTTTTGACCTTGCTTCTTTTTTTTTAAAAGAATAAAAGAAATGAAATGTAGAAAAATGTAAATACTTTTTTGGCTTAAACTTTTTCATATTTCGAGGCTCAAATACTAAAACTTGACTTATGGAGTTAAATGCAAAATTAGTCCCATACTTTAGGCCATTTGCTAGTTTGGTCCCATGCTTTTGAAAATAGTCAAAAGTAGTCATACACTTTAATTTTTGTTTGTAAAACTAGTCCCGCCGTTAAAATCTAACGGAAGTGCCAAAAAACCATTAGTTTGGCCTCTTGAAGGTTGGGGTGACCGGCAACAACAGGTTTTTGGGAAAAAATGTGTATAAGAGTTGTTTTGGAGGTAAAAAAATAAAAAATAAAAAATTCATTTTCCTTCTTATCTTCATCTCTATCGTTCTCTTCATCTCAACATTCCTTTTCTTTTTTTTTTTTTTTGCTTGCAACATTCTCATGGAATAGATTTTTCCTCTTCTATCGAATGAAAGGTGAGACTAAAATTTTCAATGAAAAGATGAAGGCTTTGGAGGCAAAGAATGCACACTTGTAACGACGGAGGAATTTATTTCTTATGTTGTCGTTTATTTTTTGATTCCATTTGTGTTAAAGTTATTTATTTGAAGGATTGTGAACTGCTATTTTAAATGTAATGCACTATGGTCTTTAAATTTCAAATGTTAATTTCTTAAAATATGTTCCTAAATGTGGAAGCAAAAAATGCACAACCTGTTAAAAAATGCACAAATTGTTAATAACACATATTCAACTAAAATATGACCCATTGACGATTTTATGTTGTAGAAGAGGAAGACATTTTTTCCTATCTGTTCCAAGAGTTCGTTGCAGCCAAAGCCAAAAACAAAAAACAGAAGTTGAGATGAAGAGAACGAGAGATATAAATATAAGAAGGAAAATGAGTTTTCTGCCAACAAAGCAACTCTTATACACTCCCCCTAAAAAAAATAAAGAAAAAAGAATTGTTGCCCACCCTATAAAAGGTCAACTCCTTTCCAAATCTTATAAGGTAATGTATCCTCTCTCTCTCTCTTGCCTCTTCTTCAATATTATGTATGCAAATAAATATTTTTTTTTCTTTCCTCTTCTTCAATGTTATATATGCAAATGATTTTTTTTTCTTCTTCAATATTATGTATCAACTTGTTTTTTTTTTTACATGTGTTGATGTTGTTGATTTTTTTTAAATATATTTATTTTAAGTTTGTTTTTATTTTTTCTCATATTTTTTCTTATCATACATAATGATTGCTACATTATGTGTGTATATATATATATACATTTATATAATATATAAGGTTCAGGTCAATGGATTTTTTTAATTCAGTCTGATCAATCGAACCAATGATCCAATAGTTTGACCGATTCAATTCCCAATTCAATTTTGAAAACATTGCATGTAAGGCATGCATAAATATTATGTAATTAAATATATAGTGTTGATATATAATACAACGATCATCAAGGTAACTTGCTCAAATTGCGAATTTACACTGGTTTCTCCTTGCACCAATGTATTCTAAAATTAGACTTCTTTGAATTTGTTAGAAAAAGTTAAAAATTTACATTGAAAATTTTAAAATTATCAATTTTATACCTTCACGTGATGCGCACGTAAAAAATTTCGACGAAACATAAATCCTCACATCGCAAAAATTGATTAATTAGTGGGTTAAATTGTCAAACAACTTTTGACCTGCAAGTCAAAAAATGCCAAACCACCCTTATATATATAGGACAAAAAGTTACAAAGGAACCTACACAACAACTTTTATCGTATGGTGATTGGTGCGCATAGATAGTATAATACTAAATAAAATTTAATATTTAACTATAATTAATTATCATAATTCAAAATAAATAGTCGTGGTGAATAGTAATTCATCACGGTCATAGAACGGTTATTGGCCGTGGTATTTACGAGTATGGCTAAAATATTTGTCATGATTAAAAGCCATGGCAAAAGCATTTGCTATGACTCATAACCATGGTAAAAGAGTTTTCATAGTAGATAATCTATATTTTTGCAACGATTTTTATTTAATCATAATTAATAATAATTATTTACTATGATTTTAGTTCGTAGCCAATAATGAATTTTCTTCCGATGGAATTATATTTATGGTATGATTAATTCGATCGTATCGAACAAGAATTTCTGTGATGGCTCCATTACACCAAAACTTGCTATTTTAACAAGGCTATGTACATATAGTCAACTCCAACACTTTTCGGATACTTCTTGCCAAGACTTTGGAGTTATAATTCAACCGATTGGAAAATATGTTAGCAATTATACAAGTTGTCTGAACATCCATTTGTTTCTCAACATGCTTATATTTAAGCTGAAAACCCAGGATTTCAATTCCTCTAATTTCTAAGTTTTGGAGAATATATATTGTGTATCATTGAATTTCTCTTATAAAGATATATATCTTCTCTCAGGGATGAAGGCATATGCAAGTGCACTCATAGTTTGCGGGGCTTCAGCCTTCGCAGTCATCACAGTACTGTGCTGTCTCTGCATGCGCTGCCGCAAGAAGAAGGAGACAGTTAAACCTCCGCCGCGGGTTCAGGCCAACTCGCAGAGCAGACCGCCGCGAGTTCCTGACCTGGAAACAGGTGGAAAGCGCGAGATCAATGCCAAAAGACATGGTAATATGGTGATATTGAGTGGAGATGCCGGCTCCAACACTGCGGCTTCGGCTGGTGCAACAGGTGCTCCCGGTGGATGCGGAGGGTGTTGCCTTAGTGGTGGGGGTGGATGTGGCGGAGGTGGCGGGGGATGTGGAGGCGGCGGAGGTGGCGGGGGATGTGGAGGCGGCGGAGGTGGCGGGGGATGTGGAGGTGGCGGAGGTGGCGGAGGGTGTTGAATGTCTATATGTTAATTTCTCCCAGTGAGTTTAGAATCGGGTAAAATATGCAATACCAAAGATTAATTTACTCTGTAATGTTTTATTACTTCCCTCTTTTTCCGGTTGTAATATATACATATATACAAATTATATATAGGAAAAATAGTACTTTTTTCTAATATGTTAGAGTCTTTATCAATTTAGTCTAATTCGTTAGGATTTGCTTACATTGCATTCCATAATTAGTTTAAAATTTTATCAATTTTAATTCTTATTTATATTTTTTGTCCAATAATTAATTAATGGAGTCATTAACAATTTTACATTCATTTTCCTTACATTCTCTGCTAATTATTGGACCAAAAATGTAAGTGATGATTGAAATCAATATAAAATGCAATATGAGAAAATTATCTAAATGCAATTTTCCCTTATGTATATTATACATATTACATTAGATATTTTTCATAAAATAAATATGTTTTTAAAAGTAAATAGTTAAATTTCAGTCATTCATTTAGATCAAATAGATATAGGCTATCGATTTGTTGGGTTAAATTTGAACCGTTATTTTAATTAGATAAATTTGGGCCAATATTGATTTATATCACTTAAAATATGGACTGTTGATTTAAATCTAAAACTATCAGCGGTTAATTTGATATGAGTACATTTGTCATTTCATAGGTGAAAAATAAGAATCTTTTCACCTTGGGCGTGTACTCTCCATAGTCAGTCTCAGGGTAATTTTTTGCCTATTTCTTGTTTTCACAAGGGAGTTTTTTGTTGTTTTGTTCTTTTGATGAGGGTTTTTCCAAATATTTTGTATAATAGAAGGGGTTGATTGTATTTAACCCTATAATGTAATAAATGTTTTCTTTCAACTTTTAAACGTTGTTGCCTGTGGCGAATTGATCTCATAAAAAAATTAAAATAAAATGATAAACTAAGAGAGAAAATAAGGGTTGTAGCCAAATGTTGATATTTAGGTTGTAAAGATGAATTTTGATTAACGTTGGCATTATTCCTAACTTTAGAGGAGATAACTGTAATTTTTCCAAAAATTTATGAATAAAAATTTAAAAGCAGTCCGTAATACTTTTTTAAGTTTATAAATGAGAGATTGAAAAATGTGCATGATTGATGCATTAGGGCATAATGACAAGGTCAAATGGTTACTGATGATGTTGCAGATATTAATTATTTATTAAATAATTTTCTCTATAATACTGTAAATTCTTTAATGAGATAATAACTCAATAAATAGTAAAGATAGGAAGTGCTTGGATTAGAAATGTAATGAATATAGTATGATAGATTAACGCATGATAGTGTACGGAATATGTGGTGATAGATTAATGTAATATTTTATTTATTAATGAATAAATTAATGTGTGATTGTTTTATATACTTCGTTTTTATACATTTGTAATAATGTATTGAAATTCTTTAAAATGTATTTGTCACGTGTCACGTCATGTTGTTGGGCAAAGGTATATTTGGCTGAAATGCAAGGACAAATATATAGATTTTTACCCAATAAATGTGGGAAAAATATAATTTTAGTCATGTAAGTTAGAGGCTAGGCTATTTTGATCCTATTTAATTTAAAATTCGCATTTTAATTCTATCATTTTAAAAATTATGGTAATTGTAATCTCAACTGATTTGACCATAAAATTCCACGTCATCAGTCATGTCAGCATCTATTCAACTAAATTGTTTGTTGCTGAAGAAGCCAGGTACATGCAAACTATCTGTTGCGATAGTGTGGTTGGAAAAAGTCCGTAAAATCAAGGGTTTGGAACCGGTAGAAAGGCAGTCAAACCAAGACATAAAGTTTATGGAGGCTTAATTTTATTTCGAAAGCATGTTGGACCTGATTAAAAGCATACGATATGACTATCGAACTTTTATCATAAAAGGTCAAAATGGTCATTAATTGGGCTTAAGAACCAAATGCGCTACTGTTTTAAAATATAGAGGACTAAAATCGCCATGTCTAAACTTAGAGGACTAAAATTACCAATCTCATAAAGATACAGGACAAAATTACAATTAAAAATTACAACTTGAACTACCACATTATCAAATTCAACGAAAGCCCCAATTTATGTGCTCACATGACTGATGACATGATATTTTTCAGCTAAATTTTGAAAATAATTAAAATTACCACAAATTTTAAAATTACAAGACCAAATTATGAATTTTTAATTTGAACAAGATAAAATTGTCACTTTCCTAACTTACAGGACCAAAATTGCATTCCGTAAATGTGGACTTTTTAGACCTATCAAATGTTATCCATCAAGCTTGGGCTTGTGTGGATTAATGATGCTAATTTGCAATGGTTTTAAAACCATAATGACTTTTATAAGGTAAGAAATAGTCCATTGTTTTATATATTGGACATGTTTACTACTTGGGATGTGATTATAATATGATAGATGATATTGTTTGGGATAAATGATTGTAGGATAATATAATATTTTATTTACTTACTATGATATGTTGTAGAATTATTTAATTTCTTGTTTACTAACAATTGTATTAATTTGTGATTTTAGAAGGATATGAATTAAATGACCAAAATAGTTGTAGGATAATATAATAATTTGGATCAATTTTTGGAGGATTTGAATACCACCTTTTGAGGTGGTATTCAAATCATGCATTTATCACACACTGTAACAGGCCCCAAAATCAAATCAAGGGCCCATATTTTTGCAAGTAAACATAGATTTAGGGGTGATTAGGCTATCGGTCAAGCCCAATCATGTATAGTAAACATGCCCATAGTGTATAATGCATAATAGTACTTAAGACCTTTTTGTAACATAGTACAATACTAACACATAATAGGTATTGCTATAAAGCATAATTTTCACAGACTGATTGTAGAAACGGACTTTAAATCGTTACTTTGTTTACTTAACAGGGAGGAAGAGAATTATATGCAAATAATGCTAATGCCTTTAACCATGGATATCAAAGCCCTTACTTCGGAGTTTGAAAGTTTGAAGGCTGCATTTTGTTACCTGGAGGAAAACCAAGTAGCGGATAGCCTCGCTCGTGTTGCTTCAACAGAAAAACCTAGCATGCAGATTTTTTTGACAGCATCAGTTTGGGTCTTCGAGCTAGTGGATCATGATATGAGCTCCTCTTGTACTAGACTTACGTCTAACCGATGTATCATAAATATTAATCTGCTATATAAATAAAATAACCTCTCGGTTATTAAAAAAAAATAGGTATTCGATATACCAAAATAAATTTTCTAGAAGCCTAGAATTAAAAACTTAGTATGAGCAAAAGTAAAAAAAAAGAAAAAAGAATCACAAGAAATTCTAACATTAATTTATACATCTTGAAAATGAAACTTCCCTTAATCCATATATATCTTCAACCCCTACTTATGGATTGGGCTTTCTATTCCAAATTAATTCTTTTGTATTTTTTGTTCTTACACTGCAAGAATTATGACATTTAATCATGATTAATTATCATGGTTAGTACTAAATAACAGTAGCGAATAGTTATTGATCACAATCACCCTACGGTTGTCGGGCGTGATTTTTATGAGGGTGGCTAAAATATTTGCCATGACTAAAACTCATGGCGAATGTTTTAGCAAGGGATGGCGAATGTTTTTACCACGGCTCTTGGCCATGGAAAATGAGTTTTTAATGGTGGAAAAATTAGCTTTTGCATCGATTTTTATTTAACCGTAGTTAATAATAGTTATTTACCACTGTTTTTAGCCATAGTCATTAAAAATGTAGCTAGTATTGAATTTATTTTTCTAGTGTTATTAACATATGCACTAAACGTGTGTATAAAGGCGTTCACTTTATTTAAGAAATTTTTTTATACATGTATATATATTGATTAAAATAAAAATGGGTTAAATGTAATTTTTGGTCCTGTAACTTAGGTCTTTTTGTATTTTTTTTCTATTAATTTCTTAAAATAGCATTTTGGTCTCAAATCTTTTTATTTTTCATGATTTTAATTTTTTTCGTTGGACTTCATCATTCTCACCGGAAAAATACATGTGTCTATCACGTGATATTTAAAATTGGATTTTTGTTCATATTGACCTATTTTTATTAATATGTCTGTCCTTTAACTCTTTAATAGTATTTTGGTTCTGCATCTTTTTAATTAATTTTCGCAATTTTAGTATTTTTTCATCGGAGTTCATCCTTCCGTCTGTAGAGGTGAATTGCGACGAACACAATGACTGAAATAGTAAAAATTTAAAAGATGTGGGACCAAAATGCAACCCTAGAGAGGTAAAGGACAAAATTACTAAATAATTAAAATTACGGGACAAAAAAAATGCATTTAATCTAATAAAAAATGCATTTAATCATTCCATCTTTAGTAAGCTTCTATTGCAATAACCCCAAAACTAGTATGAAATGAATAAAAAAGAGGACGAAAAACTAATTATTATCCCAAAAGTCGTCGACATCGGAATCTCAACTCAACTCAACTTAATCAAAATTTCCTCGTCATTTTGCTGCAAGTCGTCGCCGACCCTCAAAATTAAGTCATTCAAGCTACGCTGTTGTAATGTACCAATTACCCTCAAGCAAAAGGAATATATCATACCAAGTCAATGTTTGAACCCTGAAAACTTCCTGCTCATTTCCTTACCACATTTCTCAAACATGTAAAATAATCTCATGAACTGATCAAGATACACTGACAATATATAAGGAAGCTGTCAGAGTATTACAACATTTGTACTCAATCATGCAATATGAAGACGTATGCAATTGTGCTCATTGTTTGTGGCTCCGTGGCTGCAGCGGCCCTACTCCTCTGCTGTCTCTGCAAGAATGGTCGGAAAAAGAAGCGGCCTGCAGTGGCGAGGACGGTTACAGCCCCTCGTCCTCCTCCTCCTCGGCCGGTGAATCGGGACATCGAGAAAGGTGAAGGAGCAAAGGATGGTGGCATGGTTGTTCTCGGCGCCGCAGGGGCAGCGGTTGCTGCCACTGTGGCCACAGCAGCTGTTCTCAACGCAGGGGCCGGCGGTGGATCTGGTGGAGGTGGTGGCGGGGGTGGTGACTCTGGTGGTGGTGGGGGTGGGGATGGTGGGGATGGTGGTGGGGGTGGGGATGGTGGGGATGGTGGTGGTTGTGGTGGCTGTGGCGGCTGTGGCGGCTGCGGTGGATGTGGAGGTTAAAATTAGTGAATGAAAAACAGGAAGCGTTGCTGTTCCGATTTTCTTATATTTTATCTGGTAAGACAGTATGTGCGTCCTCGAAAATAAGGTGGTAATGTATTATGTAAATAATGCTAGTTCCTTCATCTTCTCGCAACATGTATACCAATATACGCTTTGCTTTCCGTGTTATTGATGAACTAATGGGGAAATCTACATTAATTGCAAATTATAGTTCAATATATCTTTGTGAGTATTATAACTTTGTACTTTATTTATCTTCATAAGTTCATACTAGGGTAAATTATGTCGAACTTCCCTCAGACTTGATGCAAGCAAAAAGGGTAAAATGCTTTTTTGGTCTCATAAAATTAGGGCATTATTTGTTTTGGTACCACAAATTAGGTAGGTGGTTATTTTAGTCCTATAAAGCACGTTTTTCAGTTTTTTTGGTTTCAAAATGTCACGTTTTTCATTTTTTTTGGTTCCAAAATGTTATGTCCCATGTGCAAGGCACATAATATTTCTGGACAAAAAAAACTGAAAAACGTATTTTATGGGACTAAAATAGTTACTTACCTAAGTTGTGGTACCAAAACAAATAATGCCATAGTCTTAGGGGACCAAAAAACTATTTTTCCCAATTAAAAATACTCTATCGTTGTTTAAAAAATTATCAATACCCCCTAATAATAACATCAATCCAACAATTGACCCAACTCGTTGGCGCCTTTCATTAGGGTTTTTTTGAGATTTTGTATTGAATTGTCCAAAAGATCTTTTTAAACCCTAAATTATAATTTCACATGTTTTTGTTGGTAATAAAGTCCGCCCAACATCAGATTTTTATATAACGTCCATCCAACATCATATTTTTTTTTATACATATTTTATCATTTTTTCTTAAAAAAATAAAAACTTCAAAAAGAGTAAAGTTGTCATTTCCACTTTACCATCAAAAGGTTATATAATTATGTGGCATATTAAGGATATCGATAATTTTAGAAACAATAAAAAGTATTTATAATTGTATCAAATTTTAAGAAAGTTTGATGTAATTTATCTTAAAATACTAACATTATTTCATATGATTGACAAACACATAATTAATGCTAAACAACTTAATAAATTACAATTTTCATCATATAAGTATTGGCCTTTGACACTTTTAATACATTTGAAATTTAATTTGACAATAAATGATAATAATTTTAAAAAAATAACACACTAAAAGCATTTATCACCAAAAAATAACAATTTAATGGAGAAATATCACATACGTGCCATATTTTATTTTTTTTTTCCCGACCATTTTTGCACATCTAATTATATTAGTACGTTGAATTGAGACATTCCCGCAAACAGCCTTGCCATCGTCTCGTCCCCTTATAGGCTGAAACGAGTCTCAGTATAGTGGGAGAAGCATCTCGACACATGCATCCCATTTCACACAATTTATTTTTACTGGTAGTTGTTGTTTACTGTAATACTAGTAATTATTAATTAGCGGATATTAATATGAATGTATATTGGTTATTGAGGATTGAAATTTATAATAAAATTATTAAAAAGAAAACCCTCATTTACAACTCGGTGCTAAATCAATTGGAAATACCAATAAATAAGGCTTGGAAAAAGGAAAATATCAAAACACGTACTGATCACCGCTACAATTGAAATGGTCACGTATTCTTGAAGTTACACTAAAAAAAACTTATTTGTTGGGACAAATATTTTGTGACCGAAGACGTTATCACTTCATTCAAAACCAATTTGGGACGTTTATTGAAATGACGGCAAAATGGTTTTTTTGGTATCGTTGAAAAAGGTTATTATTATTTTTGGTATCACAATTGTGGTAAGTATCGCTTTTGATACCATTAATCACGAAAATACGTTTTTTTGGTCCAAAGTTAACAACAGAGGCCATGTGCCTTGCACAAGGCTATTAACCCCTGTTGTCTCACGTGAGGACGTATGTTTAATGGTACCAAAAAAACGGGGAAAGATATGTTTTTGGTACCATTAAGAGGGAAAAGAAACATTTTGAGCAAGTTTGACCACAAACTATAAGAATTAGTTTTTCTTTTACAAAAATGAAAATATTAGGAAATTTTATTTCAATATATATAATAAAATAGCTTTAAAATCATAATTATTTGTATTTAGATAATTTGTAGGATCCTTTTTACTATTTTTGAAAATTAAATTATTATCTGGTCTGAAAATATTTTAATATTTGAGCACAAATTATAAGAAATAAAATTTATTTTTGGAATAAATGTATTAAAATATTTTTAGATCAAATAATAATTCAATTTCAAAAAATAATAAAAAGATGCTCGAATTTATCTAAAAAATAGATAATTATTACTAAAATTAATTTTCTATTTATAATAAAATAAATTTATAATTTATATAAAAATAAAATTTATCTAATACTTTTTATTTTTTTAAAAAATTATTTCTCATAGTTTGTTGTAAATATTAAAATATATTTTCAGACCAAATAATAATTCAATTTCAAAAAATAGTAAAAATAAAATTATTATTTTAAATTTATTTTATGAAATATATGAAAATAAAATTTCTTGAATATATTTTCTTAAAAGTTTATTAAAATATTTTTAGACTAAATAATAATTTAATTTCAAATAAAATAAAAAGATGCTAGGCTTTATCTCAAATATAAATAATTATAATTTAAATTAGTTCGTTATTTATATAAAACTACAATTTATCTAATATTTCTATTTTTAAAAATAAATTTTTTTGTTATAGTTTGTGGTAAAAGTTATTAAATATTTTCAAAAACAGTAAAATAGATCCCCATAAAATATTGAAATACAAATAATTATAATTTCTCAAAGTTATTTTATTATATATATTAACATAACATTCCCCTTTCATTTTTGTAAAAAGAAAAAAAAAATCTTATAGTTTGTGGTTAAAGTTAGTCAAAGATTTTTTTTTTTTCCCTCTTAATGGTACCAAAAAAGCATTTGTTCTAGTTTTTTTGGTTCCATTAAACAGGGCCTCACATGAGCCAACAAAAATTAACGGACGTTAACGGCCATGTGTATGGCACATGGCCTCTGCCGTTAATTTGGGACCAAAAAGGCGTGTTTTCGTGTTTAATAGTACCAAAAACGACACTCACTATAATTATGGTACCAAAAATCATAATGACCTTTTTTTAACTATAGCATAAAAAAAAAATTTCCCATTGAAATGACTTTATGATGGTATATCTGCCCCAAAAGATTATATATATATATATATATATATATATGTGGGGAAAAATTCATTTTTGATCACATATTGTAGGACCTTTCTTAATTCGGTCCCATTTGTTGCATTTGTGTCACATTTAGTCCCATTTGTTCAATTTTTTCTCAAATTTGGTCTCAACCAATATTTTCCGTCAAATTATTAACGGAGTCGTCAACAGTGGCAAAATCTTGACCCAATAACAGACTTGACGACTCGTTAACAAGTTGACAAAAAATGCTATTGGGGACAAAATCTGAGAAAAAATTAAACAAATGGGACTAAATATGAGACAAATGTAACAAATGAGATCAAATAAAAAAAGGTCCTAAGATATGGGACCAAAAAATCGATTTTCCCTACATATATATATATATATATATAGATATGTGTGTGTGTGTGTGTTTGTTGTTTTCATTTTATTTGTTTTCACTCTGATTTCAAATATATTAAAATTATTAGCGTCCTTTTCGCATACTGTTGATCTTTTGAGCTAGTTGACCAAGTAATAATTTGAATATTCCTTTTTTTGTTTACTGTAGTTTAATTATAGTTTTGAATTTCTATAATTTAGAGATAATTTAGTTTGATTACCCACTTCTTGACGACATGAATGTCGTTATGTTCAAGTGTCGTTGGTTCGATCCAACCAGAGGCATGAAGGTACACTATCATTATCACCTCATTAATGTTAATTTTAAAAAAGTGTACCAAAAAGATGAACCGTTGCCACAACAAGCAGTTCAAATTTACTACACAGAGTTGATAGGATGGTTGTTTGCAAAATCGAGGCTCGAAGGGTAGTTGATGATTCTCGTTGGACTGATGTCGCATATCGGCTTGAGGAAGTCATACTTGTTTCATAAGGTGCTATAGACGGTCAGATGTACGATCTACATGCATGTTCCCAATGGTATATATAGTTGTTCGTTGATCTTTCTGTAGCAGTTCAATAGGGAGTCGGATCATCCCGTTCGCCCGGTGCACAATCCGATGACAATGAGGAGACATGGAGGACGAAGACAGCTTTGAGGACTACAAGACAGAAGAAGATGATGGTTGAATAACTAGTCGTAGTAGGTGTTGTACATCAGTTAAGTCTTAAATTTGTTTAAATATATATGGCAAAATTATATTTTTGGTCCTGTAACTTTAGGCCATTAACACTTTTAGTCCTGTAACTTTCGCAGTTTACAGATTTCGTCCTTTTTTTGATACATTTTGTCCTACATATCTCAATTTTGGTCCTTTTCTAACACATTTAGTCCTGCCTTTACACTTTTGGTCCACCGGTAAATTTTCCGGCCAATCCACGTCAAATAGCACATCATCTCCCACGTGAGATTATAGATAGGCAAAATTACATTTTTTGGTCCTGTAACTTTAGGCCATTAGCACTTTTAGTCCTGTATCTTTTGCGGTTTACATATTTCGTCCTTTTTTTGACACATTTAGTCCTGCACATCTCAATTTTGGTCATTTTTTAATAAATTTAGTCCTGCCTTTACATTTTTTGGTCCACCGATTAAAGAAAAAACATATAACAAATGAAAAATAGAGATACAATGAACATAGAACTTTGAAAGGTGCCATAGGTCGTTATTTGAACATACAAGTATACATGATTTATTGATTCACATAAAAGTAAGTTTAAAAGAAGCACAACTTGCTTTATTCACTATTAAAAAAAAAGGGCCAATAGGGAAGCATCTCTTCCCCTTATTATCAGGGGAGCAGCTTATGGTAATGAGGTTTATGCTTTTTTTCACTTTATTATCTTCTTTTTCTTCGTCATCGTTGTTTTCCTCCTCCTCCTTAACTTGTCTCTTTGGACTTGAAGGGGGGGGGGGGGGGGGGAGGGGTTTGTTCAAAAAATTCATGTACCATATGGTGCACTAAAAAAAATTACTATTGCTATATTTTTAATGGCTATGAATAAAAACCGTGCGAAATAGCTTTTATTAACTACGATTTAATAAAAACCGATACAAAAATTAGGTTTTTCACCATGAAAAACTTATTTGCCACGGCTAAGAGCCGTAGTAAAAACATTCGTCATTACATTTGAGATTCACGCCTTCACGACAAAAGAAAAAAAAAAGTAAAATTATATTTTTGGTACTGTAACTTTAGGCCATTAGCACTTTTCGTCCTCTTTTTGACACATTTAGTCCTGCACATCTCAATTTTGGTCATTTTTTAACAAATTTAGTCCTGCCTCTTTACATTTTTGGTCCACCGGTAAAATTTTTCGGCCAAACGAATTCCACGTCAATAACACATCATCTGCCACTTGTTATTGACGGGGCATTCCGACCAAACGAATTGGCCGAAAAATTTACCAGTGGACCAAAAATATAAAGGCATGACTAAATTTGTTAAAAAAGGACCAAAATTGAGAGGTGCAGGACCAAATATGTCAAAAAAAAGGACGAAATATGGAAACTGCGAAAGATACAGGACTAAAAGTGCTAATGACCTAAAGTTATAGGACCAAAAATGTAATGTTGCCAATATATATAAGTTGTTTATTTTAAACAATTTGTTTAAAAAAATCAAATTTGAGAGGGACAATATGGGAAATTCGTCCTAAAACCCGTGTCAAATGAATCTATTTTTGGCATAAAAATCAAACTTTTGGAGGAAATTTAAAAATTGAAACGAAAATTTTTAAAAAAAATCCGTCCCAAAACCCATCCAAAAGAAAATAGTTTTTGGTAGAAAATTCAAATTTGAGAAGAAATTTAATATTGAGACGTATAATTTTAAAATGTGCATACCAAATGAAAATTTTAAGGCAAAAGTTCAAAATTGGTGGGAAATGAAATTTCAATACCTGTCACAAAAGTTTTCCTGAACTCGTCACAAACTCCAAAGTTTAGGATACAAAATCTAGAAAGAAAAGACCAAATTTAAGACAGATTTTGTAGTGGACTTTGGGACATAATAGTACATCTGAATCAGAATCCGTCCAAAAACTTAATTTTATATTCCGGATATGATATCTCACAATACCAAAAAATATACCTATAGCAACGGATTTTTACAATGATTTCATAAAAAATCCGTTGCAAAATAGATTTGCTACAGTATTTTACAATGAGATATGTTCCGTTGTTATAGGTACCACTGCTATATAGCAATGGTCTTTTGTCCATTACAAAACGTTGCCACGGATTCTTGTCTGTGGTAAAATTCCGTGGCAAATTTCGTTGCTCAAAGATTTGACTTTTCATATTTTGTAATGACTATTGCGATAGTATATTCGTGGCAAAGTTGACAACAATTCTTTGCAAAAATTTTTTTTGTTTGCAACTACATTTACAACGAAAGGTCGTTGCAGTATTGCAACAAATTGTTTGCAACATTGTTCAGTTGCAAATTTTGCAACAAAATATTTAACTTCAATCCGTTGTAAAACAATTTTTTTTTACACCAGCTTTTGCAAAGGAAGTCGTTACAATATTGCAATAATTTTTTGCAACTACATAATTTACTACAATCCATTGCAAAATTATTTTTGTTTACAACCACAATCCATTATAGATTTTACCACGGAATATGTAGCTACAATCTATTACAAAATCCTTTATTTTACAATGACATTTGCAATGAAAATTATAATTTCTTTTTTCACAATTTATATTCAATAATAAAAAATATATTTGATTTAACACTAATAATTTATAAATTCAAGTATGACAAAATATCAAAGCCAAAACATATAATAAAGACAATTCAATATTGCAATTCACAAATAAAAGTATTCAATTTTAAAGCATACATATTTAAAAAGTGAGATCATATTCATTTTCACAACCTTATGAAGGTGGATGGTCGGGTGGGGATGGAAAATTATTATCAATAGGACTATTGTCAGACTCGTTTACAACGTCTTCTAGCGCCGTACCAAATTTATTGGACACGAAACTCTCTATTTTCTCCATCTTTTTAGTTTTGCACTATATTTATTGTTTCATGGTCTCGTTTTCACGAAACAACTTCTATACCAACTCTGACTCATGGTGTTCTAGTACTGGAGTGAGGTTGGTTGTTGAGATAGAAAAAGTAAAAGTCTTTGCCTCAGAGCCTGTCCCCCAAACTTGACCCTTCTTTACTCCTCCAATTGCCTCCAACTATAGTTGTTGACCGTTACCCGATGTACTCGAAAATGACTCCAGTGGACTTTGAGAAACAATATCATGGTCATTAATCAACTTTTTTGAAGTTTCTCCTATACAATTAAGATTAAGATAATTAGAAAATAATTTAAATTATTCACTTTGATTTCATTTGAAATAATATAAACGTACAACGCAACTAATTTGAAAACAATTTAAATTATTTACTTTGATTTCATTTTAAATATTATAAACTTACAACTGCATCCATAACTCTCGGATCAACTCAATTGCCTTATTTTGATTTCCACCTCTTTTAATCGGATTTGTCCAATACTTCAACACATGTAAGATGGTGTCAGCTTGATCATATCTAACGATCTGATTCAAAACCGAATGGTATGATTCATTGAAAAAGTAGGCCTAGGAAATTAGCAAATCCTAGTAGGACACGTCATCCGCAAAGCTGGACGGACACATTCTATATCTTGCCAATACATTGAGACACATTATGCTCAAAGATTTCGGTCAGATTGACACAAATGAGATAGGAATTAAGCTGATAACGTCACTAGTAACAACTTTATGGAAATATAGGTCAATCTGACAAGGCTCAGTCAAACAAGTATATCTCCTTCGATACTCATCAAATCCCAAACGGATTCTTTTGGAAGATAGCCAAGTCAAAGGGCTTTCCAAAGCTATACGACATGCAGCAACAAATTCCCGGATTTGGCTATAAATTGGCCCCTTGTGCAGTCTTTAGGGGTCAAGCTTTTGGTAACATCATTTCAACACTCTCATTTGGCAATTATACACTCTCACTAGGCCTGTCAATGGATAGGGTAAGACCCTACCTAGATCTAAACCTAAAGGAGGCCCAATTAAAAATATTCTACCCAGGCCCTACTTAATTCATTAAACCCAACCTAAGGCCCATGGGTCTAAAGACCCGATCATACCCGATTTTTTGGGTTGGGTCTGACCCAGGCTGCTGTTTTTTTTTTTAATAAACAAAAATCTCTCCCGCAATAAGCATAGGCTGCGCATCAAACTCCTTAAACATGCCTCCACATTTGCTCACTCTTTCTCTCTAAAATAACTTTAGATTACATATAATACAAGAACAAGAACTCAAATCAATTTTTATTAATTCTATTGTGTATCTCACGAAATATATTGATTATACAAAATCATTATTTTCTAACTAAAATAAGCTAAAATTCACCGGCAATGAAGATCAGAAAAGCTAAAACAAAATCTTGATTTTTGTGTATTTACAAGAAGAGTGCATTACTATGATATATGCAAACAACTCATCAAGCTAATAAAAAATGAATAAAATTTCAAAACTGTCCATTTTCGAAGAACTTCTACAACTTCCCAAGTCACAATATAACACAGAGAAACCATTCTCTCAAAAAAGAAATGCAAAAATTTCACAAAATAAAACACTGTGTTTGGATTCATTTTTAGCCCATCTTCGAGATGGGCCAAAAACGAATCCAAACATACTTACTCTTGAAACACCTTCACTAAGTGTTTTGGGAGTACTTGGCCTAATCCCTCATGCATATATACATTTATAAAAATATATAAAAGAGACATGATTTGACACTAGGCCACATAAAAGCAGGCGAGCCCATCTGGAGGAGAATGGGGACTATCAGCAGAAGCGGGGACCTAAATCACCTATTCATCAGATATCCTATACTTAGACGTAAGATCACTAATGTCCTTCTCCCCCACACAGGAATGGAAAACTACGAAAGACTCAATACCCGCTGACACCGGCCTATCCTCCGTTCTCTGCTCTATCTCAATCCTAGTGGACCTATTCCTACTACTACTCACTTCCACCTCAGCCCCACCTTCCTGCAGGATGAATGTGAGGATGCAACTCTTCTCCTCATCGTCACCATCAGATATCTTCGCAAGATCAATCACAAAGTCATCTATCATTTTCTCATCTATACCCCCTTCGACCTGACCTCAACAACGGCCAAAAGCAGAGAGAAAGGAGGACACTTACCTAAGAGTAGGAAAAATCGAAAACAACAAGGATTTTTGGTAGGTCTAGGCTCGGATCGAAGAAATTCCTACAAGAATTTTTTCTAAAAACAGAATTAGAAAACCCTACTTTTTAGGGGAGAAAATGAGAGAGAATATGGGTCTTACCTGATTGCGTCAAGAGAGCCCAAGAAAGAGGAAAGTGCTTATATACTGGCCAGGAAAACACCCTTGCCAGCTGAGGACTCTAGCAACTAGCTGACAACCTTCCACCAATCAAGGAACGCGTGAGCTCCCGAGATAGAAAGGATTTTTCTCATGCCCTATCTCTGGTAATCATTACTTAGTTGTTTTTTTTGCCTAATTTTTGAATTTTCTTAAAAGGCGTACTTAGGTTCCTCCAACGGGAAGGACTCTACAGCCAGCAGGAATAGAGGATCTGTCCTGTTGATGCACGAGCATGAAGGTTTTTTTTTTTTTTTCTTTTTTGCAGGACATCTTACCCACTCCAGCACTTTGGATCTGCCACTCAAACTCCTGGAGTGGGTGGGAGTGATGATGACCCCAAAATCCTTCATGGACTCCAAGCCCAAGAGCTCATCCTTGAAGCAACCGATATAGCTATGAGCAGGACAACCCATTAGTATGGAGGGTAAAAAGCCCATAACCTTACCCACTAATTTCACTGAAAAGGCAGGCCCAGGAAATTAGACCATCCTAGCGGGACATGTCGTTGCACAGCTGGAGGGACACATCCTATAGCTTGCCAACATATTGAGACACATCATACTCAAAGATTTTAGTCAGATTCATATGAATAAGATAGGAATTAAGCTGATAAAGTCACTAGTAACAGCTTTTCGGAAATATAGATAAATCTGGCAAGATTCGATCAAATTGGTATATCTCCTTCGATACTCATCCACATCCCGAATGGATTCTTTTGGAAGATAGCTAAGTCAAAGGGCTTTCCAGGGGTATATGACATGTAGCAACTAGTTCCGAGATTTGGCTCCATCAACGGCTATAAATTGGCTCCTTGTGCAGTTGTTTGAGGTCAAGCTTTTGGTAACATCATTTCAACACTCTCTTTTGCCAATTATAGACTCTCACCCTCGTTTTTTCCACTTGATAGGTAGTTTTAGCTCACTACTACACGAATTCTATCACTTACACGAATTAGACTTCACCATTTTTATAGAATTCACCTTTATTCTCATTCTATTTCAAGTTCCTTTTCATTTTTACACTTTACTAACTTAAGTATTGGAGTGCTAACACTTCCTTGCAGGTTAGTCCTCCAAAATCCTAGGATTTGAATAGATATTCTCCAAATTTTGCAGTACTTCAGAACCCAAGCACACATCATATGACATTAAATATGTTCTTTCACAAATTAATCACTTTCTTTGTCTATTTACGTGCCCAGAATGGTGGTTATATTTATTTTCAAATTTTTAAAAATATTAATGTATTACATTTGCATCGGGTATTGGAACGGATTTTTTCATTGGAGGTGGATTTTAAGACGAGTTATTGAAACGATGTCGTCTTCATTTATTAAAAAATATTTAAATAATTTGTTGCCACTTTTAGATGAATATTTAGGCGATTTTCTTGCTATTGAGTCTGGGTATAGATGACATCGTTTTGCAAGAAAAACAATGTTGTATAACTTGTTGTGCGACGGCTTTTGAGAGGGATTTTGCCTCCCCTTTTGAACCGAGAAAGAAAATTTCCCCTACCCCATTGAGCCCGAAACACACCCTCCCCCTACGGCACCCCCCCCCTCCCGCGGCCTGAAAACACACCCTCTCCCCACCAAGCCGCAAACGAGGAGACCTCCCCCAAATTTTATGATGTTAGTATTTTTAATTTTTTTAATTAAAGGTATTTAGTTTTTTGTTTTTTTTTTTGAAATGTTATTGATGATGATACTTTAATACAAATTTAGTAGAATGATTTTTTTTTTGAATTTTGTAAAATGCTGGGAGGTTTTTGCATTTACTTTCAATTGTGAAAATTGTTGGGATTTAGTACTCATTTTAGGAAACTATTCGAATTAGAAAGTTTGTTGGGATTTTGTACCCATGGTAGGAAATTATTCAATTTAGGAAAATTATTGGGATTTAGTAGATATTTTAGGAAAATTGTTGAGATTTAAACCATGTTCAATTTGTTGTAAATGAAATATATAATTATAATATAGTTTATTAATAAATTATAATATAGTTTATAATAAATATAATATATTATGATGAAAAGAAAAAGGCTGACAGCGACTGAAGCGAGCTGAGGATGGAGCAGGTGGAAGTAAGTACATCAAATAAAATAATTTAATTAATTATCTGTGTTTTTATTAATTAGAATTTTCTTATTTCATGAGATGTTTTAAAAGCTGTTGGAAGACTAGGAGGCACAAGCACCTGCCAATGGGCTCGGTCCTACTTCTTCAACAGACCCTGTGGTCCTGATAGAGGAGCAGTTGCGTATCACGACAATCAGCAGCCAAACAAGGGCAGTGTATTCAGTTTGCGCTCGGAGGACGACAAGTCAGCTACAGAACCATCACAGAGGACCGTGCCACCTCCACCGACCACAGATCCAGAGACTGTCGGCCAGAAGTATGAAGAGCATGGAGGGGATGATGATGCATATGATGTCACACTTCAACGCTCCTCCAATGCCCGAGCCTCCCTAACCTCCAATTGATGTCCTGACCACAAATGACGGGGAGCAGGACGAGGAGGTTGCTTTAGATTAGGATTTTTTTATTTAATATGTACTTTAGTACAGTTTTTTAATTAGTATATATATATATTAGTTTATTAATTCTGTTTTTAATTTAATTGCAATCCAGTTTATTTAATAACTCAATTTATAATAATTAAAAATAATTAAATTTATAAATTAAAAATAAAATAAATTAATGTATCAAGATAATTAAAAATAAATTAATATAAAATTATATAATAAAAAATAAAATATATTAAAATAATTCAATGTATTATAATATAAGTAAAATAAAAATGATTTTTTAGGAAAACCAAATTTTAAATTTTGTAGCTGATTTTGAGATGGAAGTCATCACAAAAATAAAAAAAATAAAATAAAAAGAAACTTCATTGAAAAATTAAAAACTTGATGCAAATTCCGCCCCAAAATGCGACAAAAATGATGTCGCAAAACCCATTTTGTAAGCAAATTCCGCTACAAAAAGTCGTTGCAAATCTATTGTAAATTTAATTCAACTTTTATCCGTCCATTGGACAACGTTTGCAATGGCCATATATATATCTGTCTCTGGTCCGCTGCAAATTTTGGATGGATATATTTCGCCGACCCAACTTTTTTCGACATTGCTGACAACGATGGGCATTGACCTATCGCAAAACTCGTCCCAAAAGCCGACGGGTCATGTGCAAGTCACATGCACTTTTAATTAGGTCATGTGCAAGTCACATGCAATTTTCTGGCCAGATTGGTTGAAAAAGAACTAGAATTGTCAAAATTTAAAATTACAAAACTACATTGTGAAAATTAATTCGTGCACGACAAAAAATGCTACCTACTAAATTACAGGATTTATAGTTTTCCCTTAGTGGTATCCTTGCATTAGTAGCGCTTAGAAAGTTTAATGACTCTTTTGAATTTGTTAGAAGAAGTGGATTTTTCCATTGAAGTTTTTAAAATTATCAATTTTATACTGTCACGTGAAATGTAGTGGTTAAATTTGAAGAAAACAAGTCCCCAGATTTCAAAATTTGATTAAAGACAAAATTATAAAATTAGTCCCGTAAGTATGGGGCTGTCAAAATTAGTCGTGTAAAGTACTGGATTGGCAATTTTGGTCCTCCAAGTATTAATTTTGTAGCAATTTGGTTCCTTCCAACCATATGGCCGGTGAGCCGCGACCACGGTCACGACCACAACCGCGGTCACATCCACCTCCTCGAGGTGGGAAATCCCGACCAGACATGATCTATAATTTTTTTTAAAAAAATATTAATCGTATGAATTTGAAAAATAATTATGCAAACTAAATCCTAAAATTATATACTATGTCCCAAAATTAATACTAAAATTTTTCCTACAATATTGACTAAATCCTAAAATTATTTCCTAACACACAAAATTGACGTTTAATTACACTAAATCCTTCTATTTTTCCTATATATCTATACCCAATCCCAATATTGACCATAACATTGCACTAATCCTTGTATTTTCCTATACATGTATACTAAATACTAATATTTGCCTATATCCTTACAGAATATTATAGAAAATTACCCAAATTTTCTAAAATTTCAGAAAATTAACAAAATTTTCACCAATTACAGAAAAATACTAAAATTTTCTTAAATTACAGAAAATTAACAAATTTTTGACGAATTACAGAAAATTACCCCAATTTTCATAAATAATTTTACCAAAATTTAACAAATTACAGAAAATTATCCAAAATTTAAAAAAAATTTAAAAAATTATCCAAATTGTCATAAATTTCAGAAAATTAAATTTTTTTCACAAATTATAGAAAATTACCAAAATTTTCTTAAATTGAGAAAATTAACAAATTACAAAAAATTACCCCAATTTTCTTAAATTTCAAAAAATTACCAAAATTTTCACAAATTACAGAAAATTACCGAAATTTATGTAAAATACAGAAAATGACCAAAATTTTCATAAATTACACTAAATTACCTAAAAATTTGGTAAATTACAGTTTTATTTTCATAAAAAATTATAGAATTTTTAGGATTTTTTTCACAATTGTATACATGAAATTTATTATGTATTTTTATCAAATTTCATAATTATCCATTATTCCAACAATTACAGAAATTCCATATATTATAGAAAATTCCATCACTAATTAACAACACTAATTACAGCAAAAATATGAAAAATGGCAGAAAATTACAGATATTAAAAATATATCAACATTTACAGAAATTAACATTCATTTGTACAAAACATTATATTTATAGAAATAAACAAAACAAAATAAAATTAACATTTACAATACTAATTATATTTACAGAAATTGCCAAAGAAAGCAAAAAATTACAGAAATTTACAGAAAATTGCAAAAAATGTAACAAATTACAGAAAAATGAAACAAATTACAGAAAATGCAAAACAACAAAAAATTATGCATTTTCAGATCATTCATTTTTCAAAAAATGCAAAATAGAAAATAAAAATAAAAATAGCGTTTATAAAACCCTACTTGACAGTGGTGCAGGCGGTGGTGGGAGGCGGTATACAAGAGCAGGCGGCGGCGGCGGCGGCTAAGGGCGGTTGTCTGAAACAGGCGGCGGGAGGTGGTAACACGTGCAGGCGGCGGCAGGAGGTTAAAGAAACTGGCGGCGGGAGGCGGACGGGGGATCTCCTCGTACGCGGTGAGGCTGGATGCGGCGACGGTCGACTGTGGATGGAGGCGACGGACGGCAGTGTCAAGAGAGAGAGAGAGAGAGAGAGAGAGTACCAGCGCGCGTGCGCGCGCGCGTGCGAGAGAGAGAGAGAGTATTCTCTGTCAAACAATGTCGTTTTGATACCTTGGATTGATGTTAACCTAAATAGGAACTGTCACTTAGTAGTAAAGCAGTTCCCAACACCATTCCCAAATCCGTCCGTTCCTAAATTAGAAACGACCGTTCCCATATCAAATTCCAAATACTTAGAACTTGGAATTGTATTACTAGGAACAGTCACTTAATAGAAAATGTGTACCCAATCCCGTTTCTAAATACAGAAACAATGTCGTTTTTGGACATGAAGTATAGCTACCGTTCCTAATTTCATGTTCAACCGTTTGTGTATGTATTGCAATATTTTTTTTTATCTTATTACATAATAACTATTAATTAAGGAAAACACGTTCTAGACACTCATATGATTGAATAAAGGTACACAATTGGATATTTACAAAATATTCAAATTATATAATAATTTCTGCAATATACGCACATGTTCAGAATATGAAGTATATTTGTATATTTATTTTTGTTAGTATTTCATAGATGTAACTAGCATCCTATATTGTTGTACTGTAAGGCATAATCAGATCGTCAAAATTATAATCAAACTGTTAGATATGATGTACCACACAAAATAATACATTATATATAGTTTTGCGAAATTTTGGTGTGCGGTTCTCGAGATATCGTATCCGGTCAGTATTCATCCTAAGAAAAACAGATGCATCCTTAAATCTGGGTTGCTGATTGAAAGTCAGACCGTTGGACAATAATTCATATCCATAATCTTGTATGTGTTCAAAAATGATGTTGATCCTGCTGACGGATATTGAGATATCATACAAATTAGTTGGAATTATAATAATAGGAACGGTCACCTAATAGAACAGGTGTTCCTAATACCATTCCTAACGAAAAAATGATGTAGTTTTTAGACACACACGTATTTACCGTTCCTATTATAATTAAAAACGGTCACATATAAACTGACCGTTCCAATAGTTGATTTTTCCACCAATTTTCCATTGGACGCCAAAATAAAATATTGGATCTCGGCTTGGAACGGTAGACCAATTGGTATTACCGTTCCTAATTCGAAATTGGAGCTATTTTTTCAGCAGGCGCCATTTGAAAAGTTATACCGAGATTAGAAACGGTCACCGATTTTGACTGACCATTCCTAATTCAAATTTCCCTCATTTTTTTAATTAGGCCCCATATTTGAAAAATTATACCTGAAATAGGAACGGTCCTAATAAATTTGGACCGTTCCTAATTCAAATTTTCTCAATTTTTTTTGTTTGGCGCCTATTCAAAAATTTGTACATTTATTAGGAAAGGTTGTAGTATAAAATATTTGTTCCTATTATTAAAATTTATTCTAATTTCTTAAAATAATCAAAATACATATATCGAATACAATTTTTACAATAAGGTTAATAAAAAAATTACAAAATAATTTCTAAAAATTCAATAAGTCTTTTCATCTGTCTCAGCCTCGTCAAAGCTATCTTCATCTTCATCTTCGGATTCACTGTCTGGCGAGTGCGATGACCTTGTTCCATGATCAACAACCAACTGTATTCCCGTTGGGTCATGCAGTTCAAAGATGTGGTTATCTATTACAACATTTGGATTAGGTGCGACATCATCCATCTGATAAGCGACATCGGTCCATCGCGAGTCATCGATTACTCTTCGAGCCATAATTTTGCAAACAACTTTTCAATCAACTTTGTCTCTCTTCATGCTCGGGTAATCCGCATTGTACACTTGTACTGCTTGTTGAGCCAGTATGAATGGTTCATTCTTTTGGTAGAGCTTTTTTAAGTTGACATCAACGATGTGATAACGAGGGTGTATCTTCATGCTTCTGACCGGATCGACACAACGATAACTAAACAGTACAATGTGCATGTTTGGAATTAGTGGGTAATCTAGCTGGAATTATCTCCTTCAAAATTCCATAGAAGTCAGAATCCGTGTCTGTATATGATGAGCTTTTCACACAAACATAATTCATTGTAGACTTCCCGACATTGTGACGTTCAGTGTGGAAATTGAAGCCATTGACGAAGTAAGACGGGTATGTCGTCACTTCTGCTCTTGGCCCCCAATAATGCAACTTCAATAATTCGTTGTTTGTGTGATTCAATTCGGGTTTCACCTGCAATTCATCATATATATTGCAATTGAAATAATTGATTACAAATTAATGAGCATATCGTATTTACAAGAAATCGATGACACGTACACGAGCCTTGAACCAATCCTTGAATTGTGTCACCACTAGTTGATCAATTATCGGGTCCTCCGAATTGTGTTGCTCGAATAGTTCATTCATGAATAACCTGTTACAGTAAAACTGATAGTTATAAATATACATGTAATTGAAATTGAAATGATTCATACGAGATAATTATGTTTGTATAAGACACTTACTCGTAGTACGGTGCAACTACTTCACAATTACACAAGACGTATGTCTCGATAATATGAAGTTCCTCACCGCACAACCATCTCTTCTTCGAGGCTCCACTTCCTTGGCCCGGGTAATTGAAAATGGACCGAACTATTCGATCGTCATTGCTCGTGAGATCATCGTTCCGACAGGGTCTGTTTCGCTTGCAGAGAATGTGCGGTTCAAAATAGTGAGAGGAGAAACGCCCGATTTCTTCGACAATATAAGCCTCTACAATTGACGCCTCGACGTGTGTTTTATTTTTCACCTTTTTCTTCAAATTGCGTAGGAATCTATTCATATGAGTATTTATTAAAATGAAAATTAATTGCTACTTAAAAATAATATATATATTTAACAGTATTTATTTAATTACCTTTCAAATGGGTACATCCACCTGTATTGCACGGGCCCCTCAACGCGCGCCTCATATGGAAGGTGAACAATTAGATGCTCCATTGAGTCAAAAAAAAGAAGGAGGAAAAATTTTCTCGAGGTTGCACAGGATGATGGCTACACCATCTTCCAATTCTTTTACCTTGGCCACGTCTAGTGTTGTTGAGCATAGGATCTGGAATACAAGTCACACTTCCGTCAAGGCCCCCCACACGTGCTCTGAAAGTATTTCACGAAAGGCAACAGAAATCAATTTCTGCATGAATATATGACAATCATGGCTTTTCATTTCGTGCATTCTTAACTCCTTAATGTCGACGCAACGGGTCAAGTTAGAGGCATACCCATCAGGAAACCTAAGACAACGAATCCACTCATATATCTTCTTCTTTTGCTCCTTCGTCAGTGTATTATACCACCTTGGGCATCACATTCAGTCTCCTTTCGTCCACCTCAAGCTCCGGCCGGTTGCATATGATCTTCAGATCCTTCCGTGCATTCAGATTGTCCTTCGTTTTCCCCTTGATGTCCATCACAGCATTGAATATATTATCAAACACATTCTTCTGAATATGCATGACATCAAGATTATGTTGTATCAAATGCGCCGCCCAGTACTCAAGCTCCCAGAAGATGCTTTTCTTCGTCCACTTATTGTCGACACCGTAGCCTTCCGGTTCACTCAACGGTTGTTCGACAGCCACACTAAACGCATCGACACAGGTTCGGATCTGTTCTCCAGTCAGCTTCGGACGTACAACCTTCCGCTCCATTCGATTTTTAGTGAAGGTTTTCTTGTTCCTGCGATAAGGATGATCCGGTGGTAGGAACTGCCTCTGGCAGTCAAAACAGCATGCCTTCCGATCGTGCTGTAAATAGAATGCCCGTGTGTCCTTCATATAAACTGGACACCTCATAACACCGGTAGTACCAGACGCCATCCCATAAGCAGGAAAGTCGTTCACTGTCCACATCAATGCGACATGCATCATGAATGCCTGGTTTGTCGCAGTATCGTGCGTACGTACACACACATGCCATAAATTCTACAACTCCTCGATCAACAGCTCCAAGTAGAAATCGATAAGACGTTTCGGATTCGATGGGCTAGGGCTCACCATCGTTAGGAACATATACTCAGATTTCATGCACATTCCCGGTGGGAGATTGATGGTGTAAGTATCACGGGCCAACATGAGTAAGTTTTTACTATACTGGCCATGCGGTGCAAATCCATCCGTGCACAACCCAAGTCTAACATTACGAGGCTCAGCTGCAAAATCAGGATACGTCCAGTCAAAATGCTTCCAAGCCTCTGCATCGGACGGATGACACATGGATCTTCCTCCGTTTAATGGCTCGCATGCCAAGTTATATGCTCTGCTGGGGCCTCCGACGCATACAACCTCTGCAGCCGAGGGGTAAGCGGTAGATACCTAAAAATGGTATACGGGAACTTCTTGCGTTTAGGATTTCTGTCCCTGGTGGGCTTGTACCTAGCGTCTCCACAGAACTTGCAATATTCCAAATCAATATCGTCCTTCCAGTACAACATGCAACCATTCTTGCAAGCATCAATCTTCTGAATTGGTAAACCCAATTGTTTTATCAATTTCTTCGTATTGTAAGAACCGAAGGGAAAAGTGTGATCGCGGGGCATCACAATATTAGCCCACTGGCATAACGGATCATATGTATGCTCGAAAAAAACCCCCTTCGGCCTTGATATTCACCAAAGAGGTAGTTGACACCAACTGAGAGGTGATGCAACCGTTCCACAACGGTTGGTCCACAGCATGAACTACATCAAAAAAATGATCTGACAAACCAGACACATAATCATAGGGCCCCGAATCGTGATATGAACTAGGACCCACATCAAATGGACAATACTGGGTACCATCATCAGTCGGTCCCTCCTGGTTGTACGAAGACCAGAAAGACGGCCCAGCGGCATCGAATACCATCCTCTGCGCCCAATCCATCTGAGCCGCATCACCCCAATGTGAACTACCCTCCTTTTGAACGTGTGGCGTTTGTTGCTGCTGCACAGGGGGCATTGTCAATGCTTCAAAGTATTCCTGCACTCTCTCCTCACCATGCGAAGTCCAATTATAATACTCTGATATAAACCCTTTCATACACAAATCAAAGTTTACCTCGTCTGGTGTTTTGAACCGTTCATTTTTGCACTTTCGGTAGGGACACTTAATATTGTCCCCGTCCATATATGCACGCTGAGACTGAGCTCTTTCTAAAAATATTGTAACACCGTCCTCAAACTCCAACGTCACACTCAGGACGTCTCGATCATACATCCATTTCCTCAATTGTCTTAACATGATTGGTCCTACCTATAATTCACAACACTACGTAATTAAATGATGAGAATATATTATATATATATAACTAACAATTACATAAATTTTGCATACTAACATGTAGCAATATCTATGTAGCAACATGTAGTAATTGATATGTTCGATTTTCCGTATAAAGAATCAAGAGGGGGATCAGTTACAACAAAATGAGTTGGAGAGTAATTATAAGAACAATGAGAAAAAAGGGGGACATATATATAAAAAATATTGGAACGGGCTTTGAAATATTATTTGGAACACAAAAATAGCCGTTGAAATATAGTTATTGTTCCAGCTTTAGGAATGATCGCAGGTGGGGTGATAGGAACAGTAATATTACCGTTGTAATATAGCCGTTAGGGCACATTAGGAACGGTATCAGGCACACGCAATTGGACCGTTCCTACTTGGAACACAATTGGGAACGGTCATTGTAACTATATTGCACTTACTATATACCCACAATTTGGAATGGTAATTGCACTACATTTTTGCCCATGGCGTAAAAAGGTCTTATTTAGGACTACATGTTGGAACAGTCAGCTGACCGGTCCAAATAGACACGACCATAGGAACCTATATAGGAATGGTAAGTGTTCCCAGTCAACTAACCATTTCCAATTTCCCACATGTGTTCCAACATGAAGTCCAAAATATATCAGGTCCTTTATAGGAACGATAATGGGTATACAAATTGGTTCACATATGTTGACACTCAAATAGGAACGGTCTTGCCGTTCCTATTAATTTGTATTACAATTACCTCGAAAGTGACATCATTAATGGTTTCTCGTTCCACAACAGTTTCATTTACCGTTTTTATTTGGAACGGGCGTCTATATCCGTTCCAATTCCCGCATTTTTTTGTAGTGGCAACACAAGTTCAAGGAATGGAAACCGAACCAAAGATGTTGAAGAATAAGATTTTTTTTTGGCTTAAAATTTGTCTGATCCCGTCATGTTTGTTTTGTTCGCATTTTGGATAGGTAGAGGGGTGGTGGTTGCTGGATGAAACTTTGCAGGTTGCTAGATTGGTAGGATTTGATGTTGGTTCTTTAAGTGAAGGATGGCAGTGTGTTTGTTAAAATGCACCAACTGTAACATGTATTATGGTTGTGTTAATGCAATTAAAGGCTTGAATTTTCAGCTTATTTGACTTGGTGGTTGAGGGTTGTTTTATAGTTGGTGGTTTTTTAAGAGGTCAAGCAAGCAAACAATATACAGAAGACATCATTCAAATTCATTTCATCAAAATGTAGAAATGTTTCACAACAAGACTTGAATATCCATGCAAAGCCTCCAATTCATACGATATGAAATCAAAACTACATTTCAAATATGTAATGTATCTTGAGTTTATAGACAAAAATCATTTCAATCCAACAAAATTCATTCAACAAATGGTTCATTCCTCCCATCTTTCTTCTTGGCCTTTCCACTCTTGTCTTTGGTTTGGGATAAAGCATCATTCAACTTTTGCAATGTGATGTACTTCTTTCCATTATTCTCCAAAAATGTCTACGTTGACAGAACAGATTTAGCCTCTGGAGGTATGGGTTGTTTTGGATAAAACTTCTGTCTCCCACTCCATCTTGGTGGGGGTCTAATATTCACCTTTGAGGCTGATGCCTGAGGAGGTGGTGGTTGAGGGTTAGTGTTTGTATTGGGTGAAGGAGCCCTAAACGTAGTTTTGAGTTAACATGTAGAAGTCTTGTAGGCTAGCAATCATGGTTGATTGTGTGGGGGTGGTTTGAAACTTGGTGGCTTGAAAGGTGTTACTTTAATGGACTAAGGTTTGTATAAGATTACCTATAATCAAAATTAAGTGGATGAATACATGAATTGGAAAAGTTGTATGATAAATTTTTAAGTGAAAAGTACTAAGTGCAACTGTAGTCTCTTGGCTTAGATTAGGGAGTGCAGATGGAGGTGCATCATTTGGTTGTCCTTGCACCTCCTAAAAAGACAAGTAATGATATTAGTTATCATTTAATCAGAATAATATTGTATGACTAATTAATTCATGATTACTCACTCTAGATATGTTTTTCGAATTGCGTATTTTAGTGCCTTTGTCACTTGACTGTTGTGGTGTCTTTGTTACCTGTGAAATGAAACTTTCATTAATAAGCATATAGAAACAGGCTACAATCAAATTTATACAATTGACTTCAACATTTTGTTTTTTGCTTGCATGAGAATCTGCAGATGTGATTTCATGTCTGACTTGACTGAATGCATCAGCAAATTTTGTGTTTGTTTGCTACTTCAATGGACATTGATGTGCATAAAATGGCTGGCCCAAAGAGGCCCAAATGGTCCAACAGAAAGAAATCAATTGTACGAGCCCAAAGAAAAAAAAAGCCCAAAGTACCGCCCAAAGGGGCCCAATTCCCCAAGCCCAGGGAAGGACAAGATCAAGGCCTCCCGAAGGAAGTCAAGACCAGGGACCTCCAGAAAGAAGGCCTAGGGAAGGAAGGCCCACAGGAGGGAGGCCCACAGAAGGGGGTCTGACCCGGCTACGAAGGAAGAATAAGGTTATCCAACCCTATCCTTATCCGAGCAACGATCTTGCAACCACCTCCTCCAAATCCGGCGAGGAGTCCACAACCGCCTCCCTGAAATCTGGAAGACATCCAAGATTCCTGCCAACTACCTCTTACTTGTCAGGAGACCTTGCCCCACAGGACTCTCAGAAGGTCGGGTAACTGACCCTCCAAGAGTCCAAGGCCACAAAGAGTCCTTCCCACTCAAGAAAACTCCTCTATATATACCAGCTAGAGGGGGGCGAGTTTGCTGCTTTCTCAAGTTCAACAACATTATTCAACTCTCTAAGATCACAAACTCGTCTCTCTATTTATACTAAGCACACTTTATGCTCACTTCACATGATTTTGTTTTTACTTTCTCATTACATTCAAGCTTATTTCTTACACAATTGTTTACTGACTTGAGCGTCGGAGTGGTAACACTCTTTTTGCAGATCCCCTTTTCCTAGCTTGCAGAAACTCAAGCCCATTCCACTTGAGTCCAAGAAATCAAATTGATTGAGCTCTTTTTGCTTACATCAATTGGCGCCGACTGTGGAAAAATAGAACTAAGACGTGAGGACAATGAAAATCCCCAACAACAGGCTAGACAAGCAGAAGGCAGTTAGAGCCGCCACCGACCTTTCGGTGTTGCAGCTGGTGGGGGGCGCCCCCCTGACCCCCCTCGGGCATGCTGGGGACGGACTTTCTAGTCCCTCTGAACCTCTGTTGGACCCCCCGAGGGACAGTACACCCTTGGACACCTCCCCTGATAGGTTGTCCCCAGGACCAATGACAGCTATCCAACAAATGATTACCTTCGTCGTATGGACGCAATTAGCGGCGGTAACCTCTACACCTTCTATGTCTATGGCCCCAACGCCTTTAGTAGGCCCTCTAGCTGTTGAGGCACCCCCTATTTGAGGTTGGGACCTAGATCCACTATCAGGCCCCCCACGCGATATTACCTCCTTAGACACCTCTTCCAAGAGGCTGCCGCTAGTGTTGTTGGCTACCATTCAACAGATGATACATCCATTATAAGCATGCAATTGGCTGCAGTAATCACCACCCCTTTAGCGACTATGGCCTCGATGTCTCAAGGTGCCCCTTGGCGGCAAAGGGCCCAAAAGAAGGCGAGGAGGATCCCCTAGTACGGAGGCCTCCCGTGCTCTTGGAGGGGGATCCAGCTCCTCCTCCCCGAGAGCAGAATGAAGCTCCCCCTCATTGGGAGGCTCAACTAGAGCGTTTGCATAAGAGTTTGCAGGATGTTCAGCATAGGATGAAGGGAATTCCGATGGAGGCACAAGGCGACATCCCTTTCAGTGAGGAGGTCATGGCAGATGACCTCAATCCCAATGGCCGAACTCCGGCCGTTGCAAAATACCATGGCACCACCGATCAGTAGGAGCACTTGTCCCGATTTGAGAATGCAACTTTTCTCCATCGATACACAGACAGGATCAAGTGTCGAGTCTTTGTTACAATGTTTGCTCGAGTGGCCCAGCAATGGTTTAACCAATTACATGCTAGCTCGGTAAGGAACTTTCAGGAGTTCCGTTCGTTGTTCCTCCATTAATTCGCCAGTAGCAGGAAGAACTGCAAAACCCCCCTCAGTTTTTTAACTATTCGTTAAAAAGACTCTGAGTCCCTGAGGGATTACCTGCACAGATTCAACGCCACGGCCTTGGAAGTTCCTTTAGGCACGCAGGAGGTCAAGGCTAGCGCCTTCTCTCAAGGGCTTCTGGAGGGAGACTTCTTCGAGTCCTTAGCCAAGAAGCTGACACCAGACTTTATAGCCTCCTGGCTAGAGCGGCAAAATACATCAACATGGAAGAAGCTCAAGCCTCTAAAAAGGAAGGACATTTTCCTGCCCCCAGGCCAGAACCTCCTTAAGGATAAGTCCAGCCCCCCAGGTAGGACCCCTCATAAGGACATTTTTCTGCCCCCCGACAGGAGCCCCCCAAGCATAAATCCTGCCCCCAGGCAGGATCTCCCGGGAGGACATTTTTCTGCCCTCCCAAGTAGGAACCCTCTCAAAAAATAAGTCCTACCTCGGAGTAGGACCCCCTCAAGACAAGATACTGTCAAATAGGTAAAACCCTTCTTTTTTCCAAAATATTACTTTCACGAGTAACTCTATTTCTTGGAAAAGATTCTCAAATGCAGATATGTACACTTATACTTTTTGCTCTTGGCAAGAAGACACATGCTCTGAAGACAAAGCCGTGCTCCACGATAGGCATTCATTAAAGATAAGATGCAGGCACCGTCGTCTCGCAAAAAGGATTAAAAAAGTCTTGTCGTCCACACAGGTACATAAGCGCTCCTCCGCGGAGGCATCCAAGTCCTCCTTCGGGCAGGAACCTAGGCACTTCTCCGGGGGATGTTTAAGCTCCATTCCGTGCAGGCACAAAAGCCCTATCTTTCACACATGCACACAAGCGCTCCATCGGGCAAGCACCTAGGTCCTTCTCCGGGGAAGTACGTAAGCTCTGTTCTAAGTAGGCACCTAAGCCCTCCTCCGTAGAGGCACCTAAGCCCTGCTTCAAGGGGACACTTATTCCTCCTCCGGCAAAGTCCCTATGCCCTGCACTGAGTAGGCACTCTCAAATAAGCCCTCATCCGTTGAGGCATACAAGCCCTCTTCCATGGAAAGACATAAGCCTTGCTCCAAGCATGCACTTTCTAAAAAGCCCTGCTCTCTATAGGCATGAAGTAAGCTCTTCTGTGCCTATGCATACCTGTGCTGCTAATATTCCCTTGCAGGAAGGAACAAAAGAATAAAGGACTCCCTCTTTAGGCTGGTCTCTTGTCTCTGTGAGGAGAAAACGCCTCCTTTAATAAGTAACGAAGTCTCGAGAATCAAAGGCCCCTTTATGTCCTCTAGAAGACTCCTACTCTAAGGGGGATCGAATGCAATCTCTCCACCTCAGAGTGGGGGGACTAAATGATGCGAATAAATATGGCTGACCAAAAGAGGCCCAAATGGTCCAATAGAAAGAAATAGATCACACAAGCCCAAAGAAAAGCAAAGACCAAATTACCCCCTAAAGAGTGCCCAATTTGCACCCCTAGGCCTATGGAAGGATCGGATCAGGGCCCCCCCGAAGGAAGTCAAGACCAGGCCTAACCAGGCCCCCATAGAAAGAAGGCCTAGGGAAGGAAGGCCCTCAGGAGGGAGGCCCATAGAAGGGGGTCTGACCCGGCTACGAAGGAAGGATAAAGTTATCCAGTCCTATCCTTATCCTAGCAATGATCTTGCAACCACTTCCTCCGAATCCGTGGTAGGTCCACAATCGCTTCCCCTGAAAATCTTCCAAGACATCTAAGATTCCTACCAACTACCTCCAACTTGTCAGGAGGCCTTGCCCCGCAGGACTCTAGGAAGGTCGGGTAACTGACCCTCCAAGAGTCCAAGGCCACAAAATGTCCTTCCCGCTCAAGAAAACTCCTCTGTAAATACCAGCCCCCTTGACTGGTATGGGGGGACGAGTTTGCTGCCTTCTCTAGTTCAACAACGTTTTTCTACTATCTAAGGTCACAAACTCTTCTCTCTATTTACACTAAGCACACTTTATACTCACTTCGCATGATTTATTTTTCCTTTCTCATTACATTCATGCTTATTTCTTCCATAATTGTTTATTCACTTGAGCGTCGAAGTGCTAAAGCTAATTTTGCAAGTCCCTTTCCCTAGCTTGCAGAAACTCAAGCCCACTCCGCTCGAGTCCAAGAAATCAACTTGGTTGAGCTCTTTTTGCTCACATCAGACATCTTCTGGCATTGTGTTTCTCTTCACCACATTGGTTGCACTTCACTATGGCCTGAACCCTCTTCAACCTATTTTGTGGCTTGCCTTTTTCTTTCTTATTTGAAAAGTGTATCCGTCACTAACTTTGTTTGCATGTATCTTCCATTGACAATCATCCTTACCACACTTAGCATACACTCCGATTTTATCATTTTTTGTGATTCTCAAATGTCTCCTTGTTTTTATTGTATGATTATTCACCGCATTCTTAAACTCGGTTTTAGTGCTGAAGATCGTACCTAATTCAAAGGTAGGATCATACTGTTCTACAGGATTGAAGACAATGTGTTTTTCTCCCAACTCCTCTTCATCAAACTCTTTATGGCTTTCAAATTTATCACCAGTCCCAACAATATATTCTTCACCATGATCATTGCTATCTTCTTCACCCTATTTAGTTTTACCTTTGGCCTTTTCATATTCATCTCTTCCAGTTCTCTTTGTAGTTTTCCAAACTCACATCATCACTACTCTCCCTAGTTATTTTAGGTTGATCATCATCAGTTTTCAATTCAAAATCACTATCATCAAAGTCCTCAAATTCAATTGTGTTATTTAACCCTCGTCTTGCCTACCCATTACATTGCCATGAATTTTCAACATATATACTGATTTCATCCTTAGGGGGCAGCCCACAACAAATATCAAACAGGGTTGGATTACCTTGTAATACACATTCCCGATCTTTGTGTAATATATGAAATTACCCAAAAACCTAACCTCCTCAGACATCCTATTCAGTTCCGAAATAAACCTCTCATACACATCAACATGATCAACTTGTATAGTAAATTCTCCCAAAAATGCAATGTAATAGTTTCCAACATACCATAATTATTATCTGTAAAACCAAAACAGTTTCACAGAAAACAGTTAACATTTACTAAAAAAAATACTCAGAAAATTTCTTACAAAACAATAACAATGCATAATTTGTATAGGTAGAGGGGGTCATATGTCTCAAAACGAAGCAACAATTAAACTACAAAACTCAAACACCTTCTTGGGACCACAAACCATTTTCTGCCCATGGACCACTACTTCATATAATATATAGCATAAACAATCACTAAGTGAATAAAATATGCATACATCACAACACAAGGGACCACATCCACATTTAGGCAAAATAAAATTCAGAAACTTTCTTTGAATAGAAACAAAACTAAAAAAATTAACCCATTTCAAAAGTTTGAAGTATTACTGTACGGAGGTGGGGGGAAAATCGTTATACTTAGGGTCTCGTAGAGGCATTGTGAGGATTGTGCTTTCCTCCTCTCAAGAAAAACACGCAATCTCAGCCTTCTTTCGTGAATTGATTTTGAATTTTGGAATCATTTCGATAGAAGATAATATTAGGGTTCTTTTTTATTTTTGGTTTTAGAAGGCATTTAGGAAAGAAAACTAGTTAAACACCCCCAGTTTGACCCGACATGTGATCCCCAGATGGTGCATTTCTCGCCTATTTTGGATGTTAAGCCATGTCGGATGCCATGTCGTTCAATTTGAGTCGACTTGGTAGTCGAAACCATAAGCCCCAAATTGAATTTTTAATTTTCGACCAATTTTATTTGGAAGGACCAAATTGCTACAAAATTAATTTTTAGAGACTAAAATTGTCAATCTAGTACGTACAGACTAATTTTTCCACCCCATACTTTTATGACTAACTTTACAATTTTGTCTTGATTAAATGGTAGACAAATTGTCAAATCAATTTTTTTTATGTGCACGGCGAAAAATGCCAAAGACATATACGGGATATGTTAGAATAGGTGATCGTAAATCCAATCTTGTTAGGCTTATGTAACCTGTTTATGACATTAGATATTTAAATAAAGTTCATTTTGAATAAAAGTGATGTTCAGTTACGGCATTAATACTTTGATTGTGTTCACTTATTGCTTTGATATGTACAACTGTTTAATGCACAACCAAAGCTCACAAACCGAAAGGTTAATCCAAGAAACTGGACTGCGCATAGGATGGCAAGTCATGAAATCAGTTTTTGTGGATCGATCTGAAATGCTCCAAGTCAAAGGACGTCGAGATTGGGTATCGAAGGTCCATGCGAGACTTGCACTAAGTGATTGCAGTCGTGTTTCATTGACATGTGACGAAAGTCCATGCAATATAGTGGGTTAGCCAGCTCGATGCCGGCTGACTAAGGTGACTCGTGTGAATCGTCATATGGGAAACCTTGAGTAAGGTTGGTCGATATGACTTGGATTCCCGGTTCCAACAGTACGAGATTGGTCCTCGGACTTGAGGGACTATTGTGGTCACATAACACCATGCCTGTATCTTAGGTTTGGCAAGAGGCTACCAAGTCGAGAGAAGTGGTTAGTAAGCCTTATCTAGTGTAACCAAGATGTGTAGTGTGCACAGTAGGTCCCAAGATAGAATCCGTCTCATGTCAAATGCTTGACAGTAGTGTCACACACACACACACACACACACACACACACACATACCCCGCCGACCACCCCCCTCTCAATCTCGTCCCCTCTCCTCTCTTCACTCCAAGAAAGCTTTGTTTCCTTGTCTTTGATACTAACGATAGGTTGATTCGTCCTCCTTTATTCTTCTTGATCTCTTGCTAGCATGAAAAATCAAGGTCCGGTGAATTGCATGGACGGTTTAGAGGGTTCCTACTTTGGGATCTCGGTGGCAAAACGTGGAACAATATGAGTAGCAGTACGAAAAAAGACTACGATGGGTAAGTCTCGTCTCTTTTGTTCATACAACCCTATGGCCTCCATGAATGTTACATGCTTTTATTTATTCATGAGTTACACCGAACGCTCAGGAGGTTCAAGGCAACGCCCCTTGAACGAGTTCTTTAAAATCCGTAATCTAAGCATGATTTACGTTTCTTATTTTTAATTATTGCGCTTTCGCATTCACGCTTCCTCCCTGAATGATCCACATATCGTTACAGGATAGAAATCACAATTAAGCCTACACAACAACTTACTATTTTAACAAGGCTATATACATATAAAGTCAACTCTCAAGACTTCCTAACTACATCTTACCATTGAGTGAATGAAAACTAATTTAACAAATATTTTGATCATAACTAAATGATGGTAAATGTTGATTAATTATTGTCAAAATTTATTTTGACATCAATTTATTTGACCATAGTATCAATTTCATAATTTCTAAGTTATAATAATTGTTCGTATAGGAAATAATAATATTTTGTAGTGATCATGTTCTCCCCTTTTGCACAACAAACTAATTCGTATTTACTTATAGTTCGGATTGAATCTGGTCAAAATTAAATTAGTTATATGTCAAGTAATACATTATGATGTGATTGATGCATAGTTGAAAAAATGAATCAATTAATACATAATAGATACATATAATTACATTAAGGCAAAATTGCAAAATTAGTCCTATATGTCTGGGGGTGGCAAAATTAGTCCAGTAATTATGGAATTGGCAATTCTAGTCCTCTATGTTTTAAATTTATAGCAATTTGGGTCCTTCCTGCCAAAATTAGCTGAAAATTAACAAATCAAATTGGGGCTTAGGGTTTCAATGTCCAAATTGACTTCACTTACACAGTCAGCATCCTATGTGAATGCTGATGTGGCAAAGGACAGGACAAAAAGATTAATTTATTGTTAAAATGCAGTTAATTGTAAATTCCCAAATCATCAAGAAAAAACCCAAAAATTTCCCCTTCCCCCTTCAGTCTCTCACTCACCATTTACAATTTCTCCTCAAATTTGGAAACAATTGCTCCTTCAAAATCTCCCCTCTCCTAATTGCTTACTCATATACTTCAATTCTCAGTTTCTTTTTTCAAGAATCTTCACCATGAGGCAACCCAACGGGAAGAGAAATTTGTCGTCGTCCAACTTCGATCTGACGTCGTCTGACGATAATTTTCTCGAGCAAATGCTCTCCTCCATGCCTTCTTTTTCGCCGTCTCCTTACCCTTGGCCAAAGACTAGGCGATGCCGAGTATGGTGGGAAACTTGGAGGAGCAGTCACAGGCGGTGTTGGCTTCAAAGATGAGGCAACAACAGATCACAAACCCATTTAAATATTCTACGAAATCTTACTGTACGAAAAGGGAGGAAATTTGTAAAACTCAAGATCTCATAGTGGCATTGCAACAATCGGGGTTCCTTCCTCTTCAATAGACACTCAATTTTAGCCCTCAATTTTTAATAATTCTGGATTTCAAATGGTTTTGGTCGAAAGAGAAATTTTTAGGGTTTTTTTGATTTGGCGGATTTTACAACATGATTAGGGGAGATGTTAAGCAGTCTAATGCTATTTTTCCTCCCATTTGGCTGCCTCAGCATCCACGTAGGATGCCACGTGTTTAGTCGAGCACAGTTGGCAGTCGGAGCCCTAATCCCCAATTTGTCCAGCTAATTTTCTAGGTAATTTTGTCCGAAAGGATCAAAATTACCACCAAATTAAAACTTACAGGACTAAAATTGTCAATCTAATATTTACAGGACTAATTTGGCCTAAATGCATTTTTGGTCTCGTAACTTAGGTCATTTGGCATTTTCGTCCTTTAAATTTTTACGGTAGCATTTTGGTCCTGTATCTTTTTCATATTCGTGATTTTAGTTCTTTTTTTTGCAAGAGTTCACCTTTCTCGCCGGGAAAATGCTTGTGCCTCTCACGTGATATTTTAAAATTGGGGTTTCTATTCCTATTGACCACTTATGTCAGCATTTTTATCCTTGAACTTTCAAGAGTAGCATTTTGGTGCTACATCTTTTTAATTTTTGCAATTTCAGTCCTTTTCTTGCCGGAGTTCACCCTTCACCGGTAGAGGTGAACTCTGGTGAACAATAGATTGAAATTATAAAAATTAAAAAGATGCAGGACCAATATGCTATCTTAGAAAGTTAAAGGATGAAAACACCAAATGATCTAAATTAAGGGACCAAAAATGCATTTAATCCGACTATTTTTGCCAACCCCTTATACAGAGGACCAATTTTACAAATTTCTTTAAATTTATCATGTGATTGATCATTCATAGCTGTAAGAATTGGTGCAGAAGTTGCATTCCAAGAAATAGCACAAGTAGCGCTTTTCACACACACGTTTCTATAAGTCACACATCCAGCCGTGCATCTGATTCATGTCCAGCGCGTATCCACGTAGGCGGCAGAAGTTGGTTGTGCCAGCTGGAGTTAGTTGTGCCAGCTGTGGAATTCTGTTACTGAGGCATCACACGCTCAGCGTTCTTCCCACCCTTTTTCTTCTATTAATAGTGTAATCTCCTTGTAGTCAAATAGATAGAAAAATTGTATCAAGACTCCTAGAAATTATGAGTAAACAATTTCTTCAGAAATGGCTCATCTCTCTTCATCTGTTCGTCAATTTATCATGGTATCAGAGCCTTCCTTGTGAAGGTCTCTATACCTATTGCTCCTTTTGTGGTGTTACATATACTGTCTGAAGCGTTCCAATGGTGAGAATGGTGAGTTGCACTCATGCCAGCACCTCCGGTACCTGGAGCTGGAGAGGTACCACCTATGGCGACGCCGCTACCTGCGCCTGAAGCAGCACCTGCTGTGGCGCCATTACTTGCACCTGTGATTGGAGGAAATGGAGGTAATACGGACAATAGAAGAGCACATGAAATCAGAATACAATTTCTTCAATCCAAAAATCCGGATATGATGTTGGTTAGTACTCCGTTAACCTCTCAGAATGACGTTGCTTGGAGTAGATTGGCTAGAATTATGCTTCGTGCTAAGATGAAATTAGGATATGTGACTGGAACAATTGTTAAACCACCATCGGATTCACCTGAATATGAACAGTGGGAAAGAACTGATTCTATGGTAATCTCTTGGCTGTTTAACTCTATATCGAAGGAAATTAGACATTCATTTCTCTATGCCGAATCTGCGCAAGAGTTGTGGAAGGAACTAGAGCAGCGGTTTGGGGACTGTAATGGTCCTCTGATCTATCAGCTGCAACGAGAAATTGCATCAATAACACAGGAAAGTATGTCGGTGGTGGATTATTTTACGAAGCTGAAATGTTTATGGGATGAGCTGATGTGTCTACGGCTATCACCTTAGTCCGCATGTGGCTGTCATTGTGGATCGAACAAGGCCATTCATGACCAAATCTCGGAGAATCAAATCATGCAGTTCCTCATGGGACTCGATGACTACTTTGACAACATACGCGGTCAGATCCTAGTTCTAGATCCTTTGTCGCCGGTACACAAAGTTTATTCGATGATAGTTCGAGTTGAGAAGCAGAGGCTCGTAAACACGGGAGAATCTGGTGGTACTGAGGGGCAAGATGCAGCAATGCAGGTACAGGTGCAGGAAAATAAGAATGGTAAAGGAATTTACAACCCAAGGTTCAATAACAAGAAGAAGGCGTTCGTGGATAAGAAGCACCTATATCGATAACTGTGATAAGACTGGCCACTTGCGTGATAACTGCTTCCAGATCCATGGCACGCCTGACTGGTATAAGGCGCCGACCTAGCAGAAACGGAGGGAATCAAGAGCAGGATCTTCTGGAACATACAAAGCATGTCAGGCTAAAACATACACTGATACTGCCAATGAAAGCTCGCACCAAAGCTCTCTCTCTGATGCTGTTATGGAGTTGGTCCAATTGATAAAAAATCAGACAACAAATGCCCGTTGAGTGTCAACTTTGCACACCTCGATGACTTTGCAGGTACGGTCGCTATAAATGTTTCTATATCCAATATTGTTGCAGCAGATTGGATAGTTGATTCCGGAGCCACCAACCACATGAGTGGCAATCTTGTCCTATTTAACAAATTTTCCATTCCAGAGAAGGCTATAAAAATCAGCCTTCCTGATGGTAGCAAGAAGGATGTAAAGTTAGTAGGTGAAGTAAATCTATCTGTAGCTATCACACTTAAGCATGTGCTCTTCATCCCATCCTTTAAATTCAATCTCATATCAGTGCAAAGGTTATGTGAATCTTCAAATCTCAAGTGCTTATTTCACTCATCACAGTGTTATTTGCAGGACCGGACGACTGATCGAATTCAAGCTGTGGGAAGCCTACAAGGGAGACTTTATATGCTAAATAAATCTTCCTTCTCTATGACTTGTTAGATCATCATGCTTTATCTAGCTATGTAATACCTAAGGATGGAAATATATGGCATAAGCGTCTAGGCCACAGTTCCATTCAAGTTCTTAATCATACAAAGCTTTTAAATAAGAACATTTATGTTGATAACATAGTATGCAATGTGTGCCCCAGCACTAGACAACAATGCTTGGTTTTTCCTCTGAGCAGCGTCCAAACTAAAAGGCCTTTTGAAATGATTCACATCGACATTTGGGGGCCGTATAGGGAATCCTCACTAACTGGGTGCCATTTTATGCTCACTGTTGTTGATGATTTTACGCGGTGTACCTGGACTTTCCTCATGCGACATAAATCTCAATACCTAACACATGTAAAAAATTTCTGTAATATGGTGAATACACAATTTAATTCTAAGATATTGACAGTGAGGTCGGATAACGGTAGCGAGTTCCTTAGTAAGGAATGTCAAGATTTGTTTGCCACCTTAGGTATTATGCACCAAAGATCTTGCACGTACACACCACAGCAAAATGGTGTTGTAGAAAGGAAGCACAAACACTTGCTTCAAGTCGCACGGGCTCTCATGTTTGAAAGCAAACTTCCTAAGAAATTTTGGGGGGAAGCACTACTCACGGCTACGCATATTATAAATAAGATTCCATCCGTAGTCTTAAATGGAAAACTCCTTATGAAATTTTTCATGGGAGGCCCCCTACATACGACCACTTGAGAGTCTTTGGGTGCTTATGCTTTGCGACTGTTAATTCACCACACAAAGACAAGTTTGATAGTAGAGCTGCGAAGGGCATATTCATTGGGTTCAGTCAGGGTCAAAAGGCTTACAAAATTTATGACTTGAGCACTCATCGTGCCTTTATGTCTAGAGACGTGTTTCACAAACCTGTATTCCCTTTTCATGCACAAATGTCCGATGCCCGTATGCCCTTGATTCCATTATCTCATGACTGACTAATTGATCATGTCTCTACTGATCATGGACAGGAACTTGCTGTTGGACTACTACTGCAGAATGGTGAGGACAGTAGGTCTGCAGAGCCCAGCCAACATTCTCAGGAATCTGAGCCACCACAAGAGCATTCTCCACATCCTGAATCCCAAGGCCTCGCTCGACTGTCCACCAGAACGCGTAACCAGCCTGCCTGGATGATAGATTTTGTATGCAACAATGCCGCACTATCACCTATTTCGTTCTCTGCTGAGTACGCTTCTTCTCTAACCAATCACTCCACCATATAGGAACCGCGTACCTATGCAGAAGCATGTATGAAACCTAAATGGCAAGGAGCGATGAGACAGGAGCTGGAAGCCTTAGACAAGAATAAGACTTGGGAGGTAAAACCTCTCCCGGAAGGTAAGAAGGCGATCGGGTCAAAATGGGTCTATAAGGTCAAATTGAAATCCGATAGCTCACTAGATCGATGAAAGGCTAGGTTAGTGGCCAAGGGGTTTAATCAAGTGCCCGAGGTTGATTATACGGAATGTTTTTCCCCCGGGGCCAAGGCTGTCACGGTGCGGATATTTTTGGCCGTTGCTGCTGCGAGAGGCTGGCCTATACATCAACTTGATGTTAACAATGCATTCTTACACGGATATCTTGACGAGAAAGTTTACATGCATGATCTCGATGGCTCTGATGTCCCCCCTGGATCAATCTGTCATCTTAGCCGTTCACTATATGGTTTAAAACAAGCGTCTCGACAATGGAACACCGAGTTCACTACCAAGTTGCTTACTTTTGGTATCTTGACATGATCTGTGTCTGTTTGTAAAATCTTCCAATGGTCATTACCTCGCTCTCATAGTATATGTTGATGACATATTACTGACTGGTACGTGTGAGAAATTGATGTAGGGGGTAAAGGACTATGTGGACAGTCTATTCACAATCAAGGATCTCGGCTATGCCAAATTCTTTCTTGGTCTTGAGATAGCTCGTTCCTCTGCACGGCTGTTTGTTTCTCAGCGAAAGTATGCGCTTGACATTGTCCTACATGCAGGGCTGTCACACGCCAAATCTGTCTCCGCTCCTCTTCCTCTAGGCACACGATTGACTCAGGAGGTTGAAGGACCGCTTGCTGACCCTCAACCATACCGACGATTGGTTGGGTGTATCCTATATTTGGGTTTTACACGCCCTGGTATTTCCCATGCTGTTCAACAACTTAGCTAGTTCATGCAACGGCCAATGCACCAACGCTGGGACGCCGCCCTCCACGTCCTGCGATATATTAAGGGAACCCTCACGAAGGGGTTTTTTTTGCTGCCTCAAGTGACCTTCACTTGACTGCGTATTCTGACGCCGACTGGGGTTCATGCCCTGACTCCCGCCGCTCATTAACTGGATTTTGTATCCTTTTGGGGTCTTCTTTAGTTTCTTGGAAAACAAAGAAACAAAATACGGTATCTCGATTATCCGTCGAAGCTGAGTATCATGTTATGGATTCGACTGTTTGTGAGCTAATGTGGATTTCCTATCTTTTGCAGGAATTCCAGGTTGTTGTCACTGCTCCTGTGCCTTTCTTCGTCGACAACCAAACGGCCATCCACATCACTAAGAATCTTGTGTTCCACGAACGAACAAAGCATTTGGACATCGACTGCCATGTCGTTCGTGACCAATTTAAATCTGGTTTCATTCTCCCTTCCTATGTTTCCGGAAAACTTCAGTTAGCTGATATGTTTACGAAGAATCTTGCAGGTGCGTCATTCGCCTCCTTCTGCCACAAGTTGGTGTTGGTCAGTGCCCTGGCGCCTCCAACTTGAGGGGGGGCTGCAAGAATTGTTGTAGAAGTCGCATTCCAAGAAGTAGCAGAAGTAGCGCTTTTCACACACACGTTTCTATAAGTCACACATCCAGCCGTGCATCTGATTCATGTCCAGCGCTTATCCACGTAGGCGGCAAAAGTTGGTTGTGCCAGCTAGAGTTAGTTGTGCCAGCTGTGGAATTCTGTTACTGAGGCATCACACGCTCAACGTTCTTCCCACCATTTTTCTTCTATAAATAGTGTAATCTCCTTTTAGTCAGATAGATAGGAAAATTGTATCAAGATTCCCAGAAATTCTGAGTAAACAATTCCTTCATAAATGGCTCATCTCACTTCATCAGTTCTTCAATTTATCAGTAGCCAACAAGAATTTTTGTGATGGTTCCACTACACCAACTTGCTATTGTAACAAGGAAATGTATATATAGTCAACTCTCAACAACACCAACTTGCTATTGTAACAAGGCAATGTATATATTGTCAACTCTCAATAACACCAACTTGCTATGTAACAAGGCAATGTAGATATAGTCAGCTCTCAACACTTTCGTGGATACTTCTTGCTAATAATTGGTTACCAAGATTTGGAGCTGTAAGTCAAACAATGCGAAAATATATAGCAATTGTATAAGTTGTCTGAACATTCATTTGTTCCTCAACATGCTTATATTTAAGCTGAAAATCTAGAATTTCAATTCCTCTAATTTCTAAGTTTTGGAGAATATATATATTAATTTAGTGTATTATTGAATTTCTCTTATAAGGATATATATCTTCCCTCAGGGATGAAGGCATATGCAATTGCACTCATAGTTTGCGGGGCTGCAGCCTTCGCAGTCATCACAGTGTGCTGTCTCTGCAAGTGCCGCCGTAAGACGAAGAAGACAGTTAAACCTCCGCCGCCGCTTCGGCCCAACTTCCAGAGCAGACCGCCGCCGCCACCACCGCAAGTTCCTGACCTGGAAACAGGTGAAAAGCGCGAGACCAATGCCAAAAGAGACGGTGATATGGTGATATTGAATGGAGCTGGCGGTTCCACCACCGCGGCTTCCGCTGGTGCAGCAGGTGCTGCTGGTGGATGCGGCGCGGCATGCGGTCGAGGTGGCGGTGGAGGGTGTGGCCCTAGATGTGGCGGTGGATGTGGCGGAGGTGGCGGGGGAGGCGGGGGCTGTGGCGGTGGTTGCCATTTCTGAACGAATGCATATATGTTTATTTCTCCCATTTAGTTTACTTGGGTAAATAATGCATTAGCAAAGATTGATTTACTATGTGCTTGATTTGATTTATCCTTTTCCAGAGTGAATTTTTTTTTAATATTTCCCTTAATTCTCTATCTGTAATAAATTCATTTTCATTATTTTAGTCTAGCACTACTCTTGAGTAAGTAAATGGAGAAACAACTAATGAGATTGTACCTACCTAGTCGGAAAATTTTAAATCGAATTGTATTTGATCAGTACACCTGAATTAATTATATGATAAATATATATAATATTGTTATCGTGAGAATTTAAGTAAGAATTTTCCGTACATAGTGGTAAGGTTAAAATTTCACACTTTTTATTCAATAATTAGAATTCGAGTTTGTTTATGTGTATATTACATACTTTTATAAATGCATTCGAAAGAAAATGACTGTTTATCATAGTTAACTACCATGCATATTAAAAGGTAAAAATTGTGATAAATACTAATTAGCAATGATTATGCAATGGCTATTAGCAGTTATTTCTGCTGGCAAGGCCAAATATTCGCCACAGCTAAAAATCATGACAAATATTTTGATCATAGCTAAAACGATAATGAATATTGGGGCAAAGTGTTTTTTTAGTCCCATTAAATAGGGTCAGACTCGTTTTTGGTACCACTATTTATCCAAGTGTAGGTTTTGGTTCCATTAACCCCAAATTCAAGCTTATCTGGTCCCAATAAGTCATTTGTCATGCTTTGCACATGACTTATTGGGACCAAATAAGCCTGAATTTGGACTTATTTGGTCCCAATAATTTTGAAATTTCTAACGGACATAGACGGAGTTAACCAAATAAGCCTGAATTTGGGTTTAATGGGACCAAAATCTATACTTGGATAAATAATTGTACCAAAAATGAGTCTGACCCTATTTAACGAGACTAAAAAAATATTTTGCCCTGAATATTGACTAACAGTAGTCAGAACTTAAATTTTCGTATTGATTTTGTGAGACCAAGGCAGATAGTATTGATTTATAGTTAAGCAGAAGTCATTTATAATGCACTTCAATAATCCATTTTTTAGTGGTAGTAATTTGTATCCTTTTATTTATATTTTCATATGAATTTATTAATACTTTTAAATCAGTAATAATGTTTTATAATATTGAATAATGCTATGAATTAATCTAATAAAAAATAAAAAAAGAACAAGAAAAAATAAACTAAGCGAGAAAACAAGGGCTGTGATTTAGGTTGTAAAGATGAATTTTGATTAAGGGAAAGTGATTCCAAATGGATATGTAAATGGAAACAAATTCATGAGCAAGTGAAAAATTGCTGAGAATACGAAGGAATATACGCGCAGATGGAAGAATAAGTCATTGAAGCAATTGAAGAGAAAATTTCTATTCTGTAGTCTTGGTTGTACACGAAGAAAAAAAAGGATGATTAACAATACCAGTGGTCTCACTATTTATAGACCTAATTATCTTAACTAATAAATCGTCATTAACTACACTAACAATATAACTAACCTAGTTAACTAAGTTCAGCTAAACCCTAACTGAATGGAAAAATTATTTTGTTGGTCCGCTAAGTTTCCCCAATATTAGATTTAGTCCTGTAACTATACTCTTTGTTTATTTAGTCCAGTAAGTTACAAAATTGATGACATTTAGTCCGATTTAGGGTTTTTAATTAATTTTTCGGCATGTATTGCCGGAATTTGCCACGTGTGCACCGGAATTTCCAACTAGGCGAGGAATTGATGATGTGCTGGTGACGTGGCACACACATGAGTGATTGAAATTTTTTATTGCTCATGGAATTTGAACTTGAGTCTCTCAAAACAACAAATGCTTCTTTTACCACTTGGGCAATAACCAATATATATACTATTTGCTCAATCATCTTTTATAACCTAGATATCTGGAAATACTTTAATATAAAATTGATATTAATATTACTAAAAATTAAAAAAAAAACCTAAAAATACTAATATTGAATGATATAGTTTATTTTATTATTCAAAAAAAATATAATTAGTATTGATATTTATCTTAATAGTGGAATATTAACAAGAAATATATATATATATATATATTAAAAACAAATTGCATATTTATTTTCATATGCTAATTTATATATATTTTACAAACTAGCTTATATATAAAAATGCTTATATATAATATTTAAAATATTATTACATTAAAATTAATATATAAGCAGTTTTAAGTGTATAAATCATAACATATTTATTAATTTAATAAGAATTTAAAAATCTTTCAGAAACATATAATATATTATAAGAAATTTTAAAAATAAGAAATAATTATGTAAAATTATATAATTTAGCATATGAAAATTAATATATAATTTATATATATAATATCAATACTAATTATATTTTTATTGAATAAAAAATAAACTATATCATTAAATATCGATATCTTTAGGTTTAATTTTTTCTTTAAATTTTTTAGTAATATTAATATCAATTTTATATTAAAGTATTCTCATATATATAGGTTATACAAGATGGTTGAGCAAATAGTATATATATTAGTTGTTGCCTAAGTGGTAAAAGAAGCATTTGTTATTTTGAGAGACCCAAGTTCAAATCCCATGAGCAACAAAAAATTTTAATCACTCATATGTGTGCCACGTCACAACCACATCATTAATTCCTCGCCCAGTTGGAAATTTCGGTGCACACGTGACAAATTCCGGCAATACATGCCGGAAAATTTAATAAAAACCCTAAATCGGACTAAATGTCATCAATTTTGTAACTTATTGGACTAAATAAACAAAGGGCATAGTTACAGGATTAAATCTAATATTAGGTAAACTTAGCGGACCAAAAAAATAATTTTTCCTAACTGAATTAAATAAATGCTACAACAAGGAAGAAATGTGACTTCGTAAAACACGACTTTGAGGGTCTGATTGGTGGACTTTATCAGCGCCCCCCCCCCCTCCCCAAGCTGAACTTGCGACCAAGAAAACCAAGTTCAGCTTGGAGAACATACTTCTGAAGGTCGAACCTATCAAAGGTTTTGTAAGAATGTCTGCCACTTGTAAATTAGAGGCCACATGCTTGGGAATAATGAAGCCATCTTTGTACTTGTCTGTCACTATGTAACAGTCAATTTCCTGATGTTTTGTTCTCTCATGGAACACTGGATTGGCTGTGATATGTAGTGTTGCTTTGTTGTCACAGAAAAATGGTATTGGACGTTTGATTCTAACCCCAAGATCCTGCAAAATATATGTGATCCATATCAGGTCGCAAACAGTGGAAGCCATGCTCCCATATTCTGCTTCTGCTGTGGACTTTGATACTGTGGCATGTTTCTTTGTCTTCCAGGAGATGAGAGATCGCCCCAGGAAAATGCAGAAAACCAATTAAGGACCTTCTTGTATCCAAGCATGCTGCCCAATCTGCATCAGAAAAGGCAGTCGGTTGTAAATTATTATCAGATGGAAAAAACAAAACTGTGTTTGAGTAGCCCTTTAAATACTTCACTACGTGAGTGGTTGCATCCTAATGTTGCTTGCAAGGATTTTGCAAGAATTGACTTAGTTGTTTTGTAGCATAAGATACATCTGGTCTTGTGAAGCTCAAATAGAGCAATCTCCCAACAAGTCTCCTATACTTTGATGCATCTACCAGAGGTCCCTCAGATTCTGCAGTAAATTTGATCCTTGCTCGGAGAGGGGTTCCCACTGCCTTGAAATCTTCAGTCCAACATCTCTAATATATTATTTCCAGAACGTACTGCCTATGAGTTGCCACCAAACCTCCAGGGGACCTGGCTAGCTCTATCCCCAGGATGAACTTAGCTGGCCCCAAATCCTTAATGGTGAAAGCCTCGTGTAAGAATGATTTCACTCCCTTGATCTGCACTTCTGTAGCTGCAGTGATTAGTATATCATCAACATAAACTATCAAAGCAACTAAATCTAAACCTGTTCTTTTAAAAACAAGCAATGGTCATGTTTAGACTGGATGAACCCAAAGGCTGCAAGTTTGTCTGTAAATGCTTGATTCCATTGCCTCGAAGCTTGCTCAAGGCCATATAGAGACTTTTTTAACTTACAAACTTTTTCTGAGGTCACTGAATAACCTTCTGGGAACTCCATAAAGATCTCCTCCTCAAGAGTTCCATGCAGGAATGCATTATTTACATCCACTTGATGTAAAGGCCAACCATTCAAAGCCACCACGGCCAGTATTACCCTTACTGTAACTACCTTAGCCACTGGTGCAAAGCAGTCTGTATAGTCTTCTCCCTCAACCTGGTTGTAGCCCTTCGCTACAAGTCTAGCCTTGCACCTCTCGACTGAGTCATCTGCATGTAATTTCACCTTGTAGACCCAACGACAACCTATTGCCTTCTTGTTGGCAGGTAAAGCAGTCAATTCCCATGTTCCATTGTCCTCAAGTGCCTTTATCTCTGCCCCCATGGCATCCCTCCACTCTTTTTTTCTAACTTCTTCTATATAGCTCCTTGGCTCCTGCAAAGAAGACAAAGAATCTACGAAGCAGCCATATTCTTTTGAAAAGCAAACATTATTTAACATAGCATCAGCTTGAGAAAAAGTACAAGTAATATCCTGTAACCAGGTTGGCCTTCTTGTTTCCCTAGTTGACCTTCTACGTTGTAGTGAAGAGTCCTTTTCAATGGGTGCAGTCTCCAATACTGGAGACTGCTTAACAGGCATAACAGTATCAAGAGCAGGTGAGGGCAGGCAAGGCACTGCAGCCTTGTGATCCACAAAGGGAAATACCCCTTCATGGAAGGTCACATCCCTAGAGACTAATATATAATTGGTGCTCAAGTCAAGAAGTCTATAGCCTTTTTGACCCTGGGCATAACCTAAGAATAAACATTTAAGAGCACGAGTATCAAGCTTTCCTAATCCAGGTAATACATTAGCAGCAAAAGCCAAGCACCCAAAGACCTTAAAATGATCATATAGAGTCTTTACTTTATGTAAAATTTCATAAGGTGTTTCCCAATGCAGTACAATAGTGGGAAGTCTATTAATTATATAAGTGGCGGTCAGGAGTGCTTCATCCCAAAATCTTTTAGGTAAGTTGGCCTGAAACAATAAGGCCCTCGTTACTTGCAACAAATGTTGATGTTTTCTCTCCACAACACTATTTTGTTGTGGATAGTAGACACAAGTTTTCTAATGCAAAGCACCCTGATTAAGTAAGAAAGATTGACATTCTCGACTAGTAAACTCAGTCCCATTGTCTGTTCTAATTTGCTTAATTTTAATTCCAAACTGTGTATTGACCATACTGAAAAAGTTCCTTAGTTTCTGTAATGTTTGTGATTTCTGTTGCATTAGATAAATCCAAGTAGCCCTACTGTAATCATCCACAATAGTAAGCATATAAAGTGCATTGGATAAAGAGGGCTCCTTGCAAGGGCCCCATATGTCAACATGAATCAAATCAAAAGCAGCATTAGAAGAAGTAGTACTTGAAGGAAAAGACAATCTATGTTGTTTAGCTAATAGGCATACTTCACATATAGTCAAGTCACAAGTCTTATTTCTCAAAAAGGACAAGTGTTTCAAGGTATCAAGAGACACATGTCCAATCTTCTATGCCAAATGTCAAAATTATTCTCATCAGAACGGATACATGTAAAATTGACCCTATTACTAAAAGTCTGTCTGTGTGACCCTTGTGCAAAGGAAGCCTTGTCCAGCAAGTAGAGCCTCCCTACTTGTTGCCCTACTGCTACAATCCTCTTAGTCTGAGGGTCTTGCAAATTACAATGTTCACTTGTAAAGTTGACACTAAGGTTAGTATCAGCACATAACTTGTTCACAGACAAAAGGTTATGCTTAAATGAAGGAATGTGCAGGACCTCTTTAAGTCTAATCCCTTGTGCAAGATGTATATCCCCTTCTTGCACAAATATCCTTTTTATTTCATCAGGCAAACGTACATAAGCAGGGTTATCAAGTTTCTTTAATCTCACAAATAGAGAAGAATTACCACACATATGGGTTGATGCCCCACTATCAATTATCCAAGAGTTTGAATTAAGGGCATAAGTAGATGCCAAATTGAGGATTGTACCTGCAAAATCCTCAAAGTCAGCCAGGTTGGTGCTTTCTTCAGTCATGCTTCCAAAGGGCTGCAACATCCTTCTTAGTTTAGCTCTCACAAGCTCAGTCAAATTTCCTCCCTGCTGCCCTCTATCAATGCCTTCCTGAGAGCTGCTCTCACCATCTTCATAGGAGTTCATGGCCCTTCCTGGCACACTTCCTCCTCCAGTTCTCCTCCTCCGTTGCTCCATCATATTGCGATACCACTATGGGTATCCATTCAGTCTAAAACATGTCTCTCTGGTGTGCCTATTCCTGTTGCAGTTATCACAAAATTGTGAGTTCCTTTCTTGATTATCCCTCCTTCTTGGGCCTTGTCTGAACCCCCCTTGCCTCTGTTGTGCATCAAAATTCCTTCCATTCAAGGCACGATCCTATGTGTCATTGGCCCCTTGTCTTGGACCATCAAGATTTCTGCTGTACATCACACCATCTTGAGTCCCACCAACAACTCCAGAAGACACCTTACGTTGCTTTTCTACCCTAAGAAACATGGAATAAGCCTTAGCAACTGTTGGTAAGGGATCCATTAAAAGTACTTGATTTTTAACATGATTGTAGCCCTCATTCAAACCCATCAAGAACTGCATCAGTTGATTTGATGCACTTTGTTCAGCTAGTGCTCTGGCTGCTCTGCAAGTGCAAAAGGGTAGAACTGTCAAGCATCCCAACTCGTCCCACAGTTTTTTCAGTTTGTTGAAATATGCAGTAACGCCCAAATTGCCTTGTGTAATTGAGGTAATCTGCCTCTGTAATTGATACAGCGAAAACCCATTGCTCTCCGCATAACGGGCTTCGACTTCTATCTACAACTCCCTAGCTGAAGAAGTATAAAGGAAACCTTCAGCTATGTCCTTCGCCAGTGAATTCAAAACCCACGAAACCACCATGCAATCCACCTTTTCCCATTGTTCAGAAGCCTCCTTCTCCGTGGCTTTACACACGTACCATCTATGAAACCCAGTTTGGATTTTTCCCCAAGTGCCAATCGCTCAAACCTCTTCCATGCGAGAAAATTGGAGCCATTAAGGGGAGCGAACACCAGGTTCACTCCTGGGTGATCCCCACTATGGAGACACAATATTTATGGAAAACCCTGGGGTTTGACATCTGCAGCTGCACCCAGTGGATTTCCCACAACATTCTTTTCAGCTATTGTTTGAAATGATCAGGAAATGATTCAAGAAAACAAGAACTAGAAAATAGGCAAATCTCTAATCACTAAGAACAAGAATCCTAGCCCAAGAAGCAGGATCAGAGACCATCAATTGATTGCTCTGATACCATGCTGAGAATACGAAGGAATATATGCGCAGATGGAAGAATAAGCCATTGAAGCAATTGAAGAGAAAATTTCTATTGTACACGAAGAAAAAAAATGATGATAAACAGTACAAGTGGTGTCACTATTTATAGACCTAATTATCTTAACTAATAAACCGTCATTAACTACACTAACAATATAACTAACCTAGCTAACTAACTTCAGCTAAACCCTAACTGAATTGAATAAATTCTACAACAAGGAAGAAACGTGACTTTGTAAAACATGACTTTGAGGGTCTGATTGCTGGACTTTATCAAAAATTATGAACAAAAAAGTAATGAAAATGCAGTTTATAAACTGGGAAAAATGTAATTCACCTCTATAAAAAATAAAGTAACAATTTACCCCCTATATTTTTAGAAAAAGAGCAAAAATTCCTCTAGGCCCAACAATGTATTACACTCAGCCCTCCTGCATTTGGGAATAATTTTAACCAATAAAAATAATATTTTATACATATATATAATATTAATGCATATATATAAATATTTATTTATAAAAATAATATTAAATATATTAATATGTATATATAAAAATAACATATATATATATATATATATATATTTCTCTTCATCTTTTTACCGTTGCCACTGCCGCGGTTGCCGCCTCCCGCCCCTGGCTGCCCTCTCCTCCAGCCCTTTCCCTGACCTTGCGCTGTTGTCGCCCTCTCCCTAACCTCGCGCTGCCACCCTCGACCTTTCTCTCCCTCCCGCACCCCTTTTCCCTTCCCCCTCCTCCACGTCGCGCCCCTCCCTCCCCCCACAAGCGTCGCCGCCACCTCCTCCTCCCCCCTACTAGCATTGCAGATCCGCCGCCCCGACCCCTCACCTCCCAGATCCCGCCACATTCCCTTTCTCCCCAAATTGTCGGCCCTTCCAACTTTGTGCTGCTACCGGCCGCGCCCCTGTTCCCCTGCCAACGTAGCCTCTTCTCTCTCTCTATATATATACATGTATATATATAATTATATATTTATAAATATACAATATATAAATATATATCCAAAACTAATTATTATATAATTAACAATTTTAAATGTATATTGGTTAAATTTAAATGGTTGATTCTAAATTAAATAAAATCTACATCGTTGATTTATTAGTTAAATTTGGACCTTAGATTGAAATTTCGATCCAATGGTTTTTAAATAAGGGAATAAATATTAATTTAAATTTTAAATTAAAAAAATAAATAAATAACAGCGCGTGTATGTCACGAGACACGTCGGGGGGGGGGGGGGTTGCTCATTTTCTAAAAATATAAGGGGGTAAATTGCTCATTTTCCTTAACATAGGGGGCAAATTGCATTTAACCCTTTATATAAATGAGGTATGACAAGGTCAAAATGGTTGCTGATAACGTTAACGGCAGCCAATGAGGGAATCAAATGTGTAGGGATGGCAACGAGGCGGGCCTGGCCAAGAAAATCCTGGGCTCGGACCCAGACCCGTCGGGTGCACATGATAGACCCAATTAATATTTTTAAAATATTAAAAAAAAGTATACTTTTCTAAAAATAGTACTACCTTAACTTTATAAATATGAAACAATAATATTATTGTAATGTTAAGATATTTTTTTGTAAATTTGTATGTGCATATTTTAGCATTGAAATATTAAAAATTTTAGAATATATGTTACTTATATAAATATTAAAATGTTTAGAAAGTATTTATATCATTATTTTAATTTATAAAACTATTAAGTTTATGTTTTATATGTAAGTGAAAACTAAATTATACATACTTTTATATATGTACAAATATATTTTATACAAATAATACAAAAAAATTTAAAAATAATAATCGGTGCGTGTTTGGGGGAGGTTCGAGGCTGAGACCCGCCGGGGACCCGTTAAGGCATCAAAATTGGACCCAGATCCATTACCATCTCTACAAATATGCAACGTCTTTGGCTTTCATTTGCCATTTTTAATAAAATATGGGGTTATTTTTTAAATTTTATAAAATGAGGGGTCAAGTATAAAATGGGTTTATTTTGTGGGATTTGATTTTGAAATTTCACCATAATTGATACATGACACACTACCAAAAAAATTGATGTTTCTCTATATTATAAATGATACAATTTAAAAATTATGATAAATCAATACTATTAATCGTGGTCAAATAAAAACGCATGCAAAAACTTAAATTTTTACAAACATTAGTCAATGTTTACAATAGTTTTTATCTATGATCGAAATAGATTCATGATTTTAGTTATGGCTAATGGTTTTGGCCTTACTTAAAAAAACAATGGCTAATCGTCATTGCGGAGCTGTAATTAATATGTATGTAATTAATTATAATGAAAAATTATATTTCTTCTAGTGATAACATGATTGCCTTAATGACTATTCAGGGTGGACAACGACGGAAATTTTTTATTTAGTTTGACTTGAGATTCCCGCAACAACTTGGGATAACTATAATTTATGAGATAAAGGATACCTTTTAGTACACATTCGTATCATACATTGATTTGAAGCATCTTCACTACAACAAATGATAATATTGAGCGACTTTTGTGAAATTATCGTCAAAAGTGTATATTAATTAACAATAACTTTAACTTTGTAACAGTATAATATTAAAAGTTTTATTAGTGACAAAAATCTTCCATTAAATAGTAATTAATATCATATCTATCATTGATATACTAAGGCGACAACTGATCTCAAATACAGAAGAACCCACCCTGGACCCACCGTTGATAGGACCCACCGTGAAAATGGAGGACAATTTTGCAGAAGTGCTATCTATATGCCAGGATTTGACATCTAATGTTAAGAAACTTAAAGCAAACGAACGAAGGATGAAGGTATTTTTATTAGTTCTTGTTGTTTTGCTTGTAACAATATTATTGAAGTAGTTGTTGTAATTTCTTGCTATTTAATGATGCAATTTCGATGTTTCTAATTAGTAGTCTATTCTCAATGACATATCTCAAGAACACACAAGTAAAAGCCAAAAGAAATGAATCATTTAATTCATTCAAAAATGTCAAATATGACAATTCAGTTTGTTCATTCAAAAATTAAAATATGACAATTCTGATTGTATGGACAATCAAATATGACAATTCATCCATAAATACTGTAAACACAAAAGCCTAAAACACTTTCATCGATCACTGTTTCATACCAAAAATACTTAGAATGCCATCTTCCAAAAAGATCCCACTAAATTTCAATCTCACTTACCAGATGCTGGGCTATATGAGGCAGAGAGACTCTTCAATTGGGAATTTAAAGTTGGTCTGGTGGATGTCCCTCCTTCTCTTTGGAAACTAGTACTTGTGCTTGAACCTTCAACCCTCTTTTGTAATTTTGCTGTTTTAGAAACTGGGGTTGTTTGTTTTCTTCTTCTTGGAGCATGAACTACTGGTCTTTGTGGAGGGGCCTGCACTTAAGAGTTTTCCAATTAATGGAAGTTTACTTACACTTAAAAAAAAAAAAACTCACTGAATAAGATATAATTCAAGACTTGTGCATTAAAAGTGGATGGTGGTTGTGTAACTGCAGGCCCTTGTGCAAGTTGTGGGGTCAACTGAAACCACAAAATGTGGATTAATTAACTACAAATGGAGCCAGCTAAATCCACAAAGAAAAAATATCAGATATTCATTTACCTGAACTGGTGAAGTAAATTGTGATGACCTTGGTGGCACAAAACTTGGTATGACTGTTGTGGGTTGACTACAAGATGGCCTTCTTAACTTTTGGAAAATAGCAGGCATCTGCAGTAAGAAATATCATTAATAGACATTGTTAAAATTTTATGATAAATGTAATTAATTTACCTCATTTGTCCTCGATTGGGAACCTTGAGTTGATCCTATAAACTGTGAGGCTTATGGTATCTTCCAAGTAATGAATTTCAGCCATCTTTTACATATGAGAAAATTGAAAATAATGTTTACATGGATACATACCTCATCTAAGGGAAATATATGCTCATCTTGTGACAGCCCTGTCTGAATATTTGGAGCAGGCATCTGCACAAAAGACAAATGTGTTTAAATCAAACAGAATTTGTGTAAAGTCATATTGTAAATTGTGAACAAAAATACCTCATTCAGATTAATACTTTCACTTGGGCCGGAAGACTGTTGTGGTGTTTCTGCTGCATGTGATGGTCCAGCCCCATCTGTTGGATGCTGAAAAAAGGCCAAAAAAAAAAAACATCCATTGCCCATACATATTTGAACATAATTATTAACTGAATATATAACAAACCAATACCTGTGTTTCTCTTGAGTTTGGATGAGGTGGGTTTGTGCAGCTTTTTTTGTTGTGGCCTGTTCTGAGGCAGATCCCACATGTGTGTGTCGGGCCCTTCCTTGATACTCTCCCAGTTTCCCTTATATCATTTGGATCCCTTCTTCTCACTTTTTTGGCCTACCAACCCTTGACTTCACTGAAGGAGGAGACACTTTTCCAAGTGGGGACTCCTCAAAATCATGCATACCGGGCACAGGATTTATCATATGACTGTAGACACCCAAGTATGCCTCCCTTTTAAAGAAATTATCCACATAGTCTTCTACATTTAGTCTGTGGTAGCTAATTGCTGCAATTGCATGAAAGCATGGATATCCCACCAGTTGGAACATACCACAGCTACAATGTTTGTCATTCAAATACAGTATATGGTTCTCCATGTAGTGCACAATCTCAAACTTATCCTCTCCTGCCCAGCTTGGGAAACAATGCTTGCTTTCTTGTCTTTGCCTTTCATTTTTTTTGCAGATGTTGGGGCAAACATCACCGTCATATTTCTCCATTCCAGCTCTCTTGATCTGAATTCTAGTCATACACTTTCTCCTTATTGTTTCAAACATGTCAATTATGGGTTGTTCTCTTGCCTCAAGTATGTAGTTATTGAATAACTCAGACATGTTGTTGACTAGTGTGTCACACCTGGTTTTAGAAGGAAAAAAACACCTTGCCCAATGATGAGCAGGCACCTCTGACAACCATTCAAATGTAGTCTGGGCAGACCCCACTTTAGAAGACACTCTTTCAATTTCTTTCATTACCCTCAAATGTTGCTTTACATTGTATGTAGATGCTGCCTTCCAGAAAAGTATTTTCAATTCTTGACCTTTAAATTTTGCCTTGAAATTATTGTATATGTGTCTGAGGCAAAATCTGTGCTCAGCACTGGGTGCTAGAGAACTGACTGCTTCAAGCAAACCCTTTAACCTATCACTGATGAAAGCCCACACCCTTTCATCATGTGAGCCAATGTCCCTCAACAGAAGCTTTAGAATCCACTCCCATGAATTAAAATTTTCAATTTCAACATATGCCATAGCAATTGGATATATATTTTCATTCCCATCCCGGCCTATTGCTGTCAATAACTGCCCCCTGTACAGACTCTTCAAGAAACAACCATCAAGCCCAATTATAGGCCTACAACCATTCAAAAAACCCTCCCTCAGCCCACTCAAACAGAAGTCCATCCTTTGGAGTACAGGTGGACTTAATCCCCTGTCCACCTTCAACACCAATGTACTTCTAGGATTGTACTTATCAACTGTTGTACAGTAATCATACAGCCTTTCATATTGGATCTTGATATTGCCTTTAATCAATTGTAAGGCATATATCTTAGCCATATAGACCTTGTGCAGACTGCAATCCACTTGAACATCCCTTCTGATATTGTTTTTAAGTGAAATCAGACCTTCATCAGGATTATCTCTTATGATATTCTCTATCCTTTTCCCTAAATACTTGTAGTTTGTTTGTTTGTTTTCAGTCCTATGTGCACAAGTGTGCCTTTCTTTTATTGACTTTATCTGAAAAGTTGTTGTTTTCATCACTTGAGAGGCATGGATCGTCCAGTCACATCTATATTTACAGTGGTTGTTATCTTTTTGGTTTCATTATGTTGAAATTTAAGATCCCACCCCCTTCTAACAGCCTAGTCCCTCAAAACATCCCTGTATTGTTGCCTGGTAGGAAACTTCATTCCTACAGTTAACTCCTCATTATCCAGATTCATCCTTCCATTCCACAAAGGGTACCCAAGATCCTCATCATCTGACCCCCTAAGTGATACTATGACATCCTCCTCTGATGCATCACTAAACTAACCCTCACCCCTCATCCTCCTTTCATCTCTCTGCCTTTGTTCCTCTGTAGCTTTTTTTTCTTCTTTGTTCTCTCACAAATGCTCTAATGGCTCTGAAAATCTTTCTCTTATGATCAGGTGGTCTATCCTCAAAGATATCATCATCTAATGGACCCTCAGCATCCATGAAGGGCATTGGGATGCTATTGAATCCCTAGAACTAGACCCCTCACTATCCCCCTCACCATTTTCAGCACCCTCTCCATCCCCAACACCCTCACCGTCTCCTTCTCCATCCCCAGCACCCTCACCACCTCGCTCTCCATCCCTAACACCATCACCCTCACCAACATCCTCACCAACACCCTCTTCTTTGATGCTAGTTTCAACACCCTCAAAAAATGGTGAATTAGGAATTGGATTGTTTATGAGTTCTAGGATATTTTCAGATAATGTAGGGTCATTGTTTGGGTGTGCTGGGATATTTTCAGAGAAGATAGGGTCATTGTTTGGGTGTGCTGGGATATTTTCAGATAAGGTAGGGTCATTGTTTGGGGGTGCTGGGTTATTTTCTGAGGTAGAAATGTCATATTCAGGGTTAAGGTAGCGAAAATCTGGGGGAATATTGGCTACATCAAACTCTGGGGCAATATTGGCTTCATCAATATTTGAGGCAATACTGGCTTCATCAAAATCTGGGGCAATATAAGGCAGTGAGGGAATATGTTCCTCTTGAGGAATTACATTACCTTGTGTATCAAGAATTAATAACGGGCCCTATTTTTCTTCAAAGTAAAGTGGAATTACACTCAGCCCCTTAAAAGTCCTTAGTAATTCTCTTATACCCTCATCCCCATCCAACATCCTAATCCCATTGTCTAAAGTGTGCCTAGGTAAACAGTAGTGTATCACAACATTAAGCCCCTTACCCCAGCCTTAACATACATATCCAATAAGTCACCATAATACATTCTTTCCCTATCTACATCAGGGAACCATACTCTAATACCACCTACATATCTAATTCTCGGAACCCATTCAATGACTCCACCAACCCACACATCAAAATCAGCAAAATCATCCAACACCATTTCTGCAATTAAATATAACAAACAAATAAAATACTCAGTAATACACACAGGTAACAGTACCATACACAGGATATTTAAGAAACACATATTATATTCACAAGTTGTGGGGACAAAACAACACACTACCCCACACTCTTTATCAAATGAAGCCAAAAACAGTCAATTATTTATCTAATAGCCATTCAATACACTGTAAAATAAAGGAGGTTGGGGTGTGGGGACCAACAGTGAAGCATTCACTGTTCTAGGCAATACTACACCTTTATCAGACAACATTGCATAAGAAAACAATATACATCAAAGGAATACAAAAGCATTATACAACTCAAAATATACAACAAAGGGTTTGGGATGTGGGGACCAACAGTGGATGAATCCACTGTTCTTGGCAAGAATATACATTTTAAAACCCATAAAGTAGAAAACATACCTTTTTGAGCTCTTCTTTGGTCCCACTTGTCTGTGTAGCCTCACTTCACTTTCAAGGCGCAACCACTAGATTTTTTTGTTTCCTCCATAAACATAAAGAAAATATGTGAGTTCCAACCATAAAAGGCCAAACATTTTTACAAAATAGCATAACAAAACATAAAAATGGGGATATTCTTCTTACTGTAGATAACAAAAATAATGAAATACTCTCTATTTTCTGCAACCAGTTGCTTCGCACCACTCAAAATTGTCCCTTCTTAATCATTAACTAAGTAAAATGTGGATCTCGCAACAAGAAAATCGAAAATGAAAGAGCCCTAATCGCATAAACCCTAGCCCCAAAATCTCTCTGGAATCCTCTCCCTCCCTATTCCCGTAAAAAGTGAAAATGGAAGAGGTTTTTTTACAGCTTTAAGTCAAAGGGGGTAAAACGGGGCGTTCAGTCAAAATTTAACGCCATTAACATTGACTAACAACAGTGAGAAAGTGAGCTAAATATAAGATTACACAGGGTGTTTTATGCATATTTCATTAACAGGGGGGTCTTTAAAAACACAGGGGGGTTTTATGCAATTATCCCCTAAAAGTATATATTAAGTGACAATAAATTTTGTTTTGTCACAATATAATTATGTCGTACATAAAATTGTTACTTTAGATAATTTGTAATACATTTATAGTGACAACAAATGATTATTATTTTCACAAAATAATTATGACTAATAAAACAATAAATTAGTTATTGTAATGAAATATATTTTTTTGGCACTAAATATATATATTTGTGATAGTATTAAAATTCTCACTTGAATATTTTTGTCGCTTCTTTTCATTTTTTTTTAACTTTCTTAATGGCAATATAAATACAGTGACACTTGTGTTTGTTGTCATTCTACAAGTGTTACTAATTATAGAATTTAATAAATAGTTTTATGAATAATTTTTTTTTTACTAATTTTTACTAGCTAATTAAATTTTTTAGAAAACAATTGCCACCATTATAAAGTTGAAACTCATTTTATTAAGACGATATAAATGTCGAGGCACTCACGCGGTGGTTTTGATTTTTTAATCAATTTTAAATTAAATTGACATATATAATTCTGAAAAATAGAAAATAAACATAATCTCTTTACAAACTAAAATCACATGTGCTGTTCCATGCGTTTCTTTTTTTTTTTCTTTTGGGGGGGGGGGGGGGGGGTGAGGTGGGGTGTACTGCAATTTGATGGCAAATAAAAAATAGTTAAAGTATTTATATATGTTATCAACAAATTAAAATAAAACTCGAATTACTTCAATAATTAGTAGTTCATAAGATGCACATGAGTATAATTAATGCATCACATTTGTGACCTTGTAGATGGTACAATAGTAACATATGAACATGAACTCTACAAGAAATTTCTAATATTAATTTATACATCTTGAAAATGAAACTTCCCTTGATTCATATATATCTTCAACCACTACTTATTTATTGGGTTTTTTATTTTAAATTCTGTTGTATAATTTCGTCTAACTAATATATGCATGCGATGTAAATAAAGATATTCATTTTATTTAAAAATAAATTTATACACACGATGTAATATGTATATATATATGTTGATTAAAATAGAAGATATAATTTTAAAATAGAAAGTCCAATGGGCGCATAAGAATCATTCCTCCCTTACCGAGATTCTATCGTATTCAATAACCCCCAAATTAGTAGGAACCGATAAAAAGAGAAAGAAAAACTAATTATTATCCCAAAAGTCGTCGACGTCGGAATCTCAAAATTTCCTCGTCATTTTGCTCCAAGTCGTCGCCGACCCTCAAAAGTCATTCAAGTAACGCTGTGCTGATGTATAAATTACGCTCAAGCAAAAAGAATATATATATATATATATATACATTGAGAGAATTAATTATATATAAATCCCTAGTAAAAATATGAAATTATACTTTTTCTTAAAAAAGTTTTAAAGTTTTACTTACATTCCTCTTAAAATTCATTGTTTTCGCCTGACTCCCTTCAATTAGGGTTTGAATGAAAAACTTTGAAAATTTATATATATTATTTTTTGCTGACGTGTTAGCATTTTATGTCCAAAACCTACGTCAGGTGTAAATGGTGAGTTTTCGGAGAGAGTGCACGTATAATTTTGAAACCTTTTTGAGCGAAAATTTAGTTTCACATTTTTAGAGGGGGTCTACATGTAATTTTATATTTTTAGGGATAATACATTTACACTCCTCACCTATTGCTCTTTTTAACAAATGACTCTTGCCTTTTGAGAAAATACAGAAATCATCCCTAACAGTCTTTAATGTCTAAAAATATTCCTATTGACTGGGTCAAAGTTTAATATATTCTTTTAAAGACAGAAATGCCCTCCGAGGTGTTTCTGTAATTACCAAGAGGTAGAGGAGTGTCAAAGTAATATATATGCAGATGAGTAATATGACCCTATATATTCTTTATTATTTATATCAATTTTTAATTTAACTTTACATTATTTTATTAATTTTGTTTAATTAAATCCCTATATAAAGGTACACTTTTTAATAATTTAAATATTAAATTATTCAATTAATACATTAATAAAATTAATTACTAGATTATAAGTTTAAATTAAAAAGGGTTAAATGCATTTTTAGTCCCGTAACTTAGGTTAATTGGCGTTTTTATTCTCTAACTTTCTAGGATAGCATTTTGGTCATGCATCGTTTCAATTTTTGCGATTTCAGTCCTTTTGTTTACCGGAGTTCACCTCAACCGGCGAGACGAGTGAATTCCAACAAAAAAAGATCAAAATCGCAAAAATTAAAAAGATAAAGGACTGAAATGCTACTCTAAAAAGTTAAAGGACAAGAATGGTGTGAAAAATGGGCCAATAGGAACAAAACCCCAATTTTTTAAATGTCACGTGAGAGGCACATGTAATTTACCGGCGAGAAGGATTAACTCCAACGAAGAAAAGACTAAACTCACAAAAATTAAAAAGACACTGGACCAAAATTCTACCTTAGAAAGTTAAAGGACGAAAACGCCAAATAACTTAAGTTACGGGATCAAGAATGCCTTTAAACCAATTAAACATTATCATGCTTATATAAATTATTTGAAATTCTTAAAATTAAAATATTATTTATCCTCTATTTTTATTTACAACTAAAATTTACCAATATCAATGAATTATAATTTAAAATAATATGTGTATATTATATAAATAATATTAGAATTAATAAATAAATAATTTATTCATTAAAAAAATATGTCAAATTACTATATTATTTTTAAGGGGAAAATCGTTTTTTTGGTCCCATATCTTAAGGTCTTTTTTGATTTGGTCCCATTTGTTCAATTTTTTTCTCAAATTTGGTCCCAAACAACATTTTCCATCAAATTGTTAACGGAGCCGTCAAGTCTGTTATTGGGGCAAGACTCTGCCACTATTGATGGCTCCGTTAAAATTTGACGGAAAATGTTGTTTGGGACCAAATTTGAGAAAATTTAAATAAATGGGACTAAATGTGAAACAAATGCAACAAATGGAACTAAATCAAAAAAAAGTCATAAGATATAAGACCAAAAATAAAATTTTCCCTTTTTTAAGAAAAGCTTATCCCTTCTTCCCCAACCCCACCACCATGGCAACCCCCGCCTGTACCCTCGCCCCACTAGCACCCCCCTCTCCTTTTTGCCTGTACCTAGCCCCTCTTCCGCCTTCGCCTAACCTTGCCGCCGCCCAATCTTTGTCCTCTTCTATCTTCACCCGCAATCTAAATATGTATGTATAAATATATACATACCAATATATTTATATATGTATAAATATATATATATATATGTAATTTATTAATTCTAATAAAATATAGTCATAAATAAATTAGAGGATAATTAATATTTTAATTTTAAGATTTTAAAATAATTTTTAGATGTGTGATAATTTTTTAATTCAAATTTATAATCTAGTAACTAATTTTTGTTAATATATTAATTGAATAATTTAATATTTCAATTGTTAAAATGTGTAGTTTTACATAAATATTCAATTAAAAAAAGTTAATAAAATAATTTAAACTTAAATTAAAAATTGGTACAGATAATAAAAATATATATATAGGGTCATATTATCTATCCCAATAAACATTAGTTTGACATTCTTCTATATTTTGGTAATTACAGAAACACCTCTGTGGATATTTCTATCTTTAAAAAATCATATTAAGTTTGACAGGTCAACAAAGGGCATTTTTGAATGTTAAAGTTGTTAGGGATGGTTTATATAACTTTTTATAAAATAAAAGTAATTTGTGTGAAACGAAAATAAGTGATGGGGTATAATGTAATTATCCCTGTATATATCAAGTCAATGCATAAACCCTGAAAACTTCCGCCTTGTTTCCTTACACCAATTTTCAAACATGTAAAATAATCTCATGAACTGATCAAGATACACTGACAATATATAAGGAAGCTGTCAGAGAATTACAACATTTGTACTCTATCCAGCAATATGAAGACGTATGCTATTGTGCTCATTGTTTGTGGCTCCGTGGCTGCAGCGGTCCTGCTCCTCTGCTGTCTCTGCAATGATGGTCGGAAAAAGAAGCGTCCCTCGGTGGCAATGACCGTCCCCGCCCCTCGTCCCCCTCCTCGGCCAGTGAATCGGGACGTTGAGAAAGGTGAAGGAGCAAAGGATGGTGGCATGGTTGTTCTCGGCGCCGCAGGGGCAGCTGTTGCTGCCACTGTGGCCACAGCAGCTATTGTCAGCGCAGGTGACGGCGGCGGATGCGGAGGCGGTGGTGGTGACAGCGGCGGTGGGGTTGGTGATTCTGGTGGTGGTGGCGGGGGCGGGGACGGTGGTGGTGGGGATGGTGGGGACGGTGGTGGTGGTTGCGGTGGTTGTGGTGGCTGTGGGGGGTGTGGAGGCTGTGGAGGATGCGGCGGATGTGGAGGTTGAAATTAGTTATTGAAAATTACTAAGCCTGCTGTTCTGATATCTTAGTACATGGGAATTCTGCAGATTTTCCTAAAATTTCTGTGGTAGTAATGAATTATTGCTTGTGAATGTGAATGATGATCGGTAGTTTCTTCATCTTCTCGATCACAACATGTATATAAATAAAATACGCCTTGCTTTCCTGATCAATTATTTACATGTTTGACAATGCATGTATTTAGTATCGAACAACTGAAAAAGTTATAATTTTTGTCGAGTAAATGGTGGTGCTACTTTTGGTCCACTTAAAATTTAATTTGATAACGAAAAACAATAATTTAAAATAAATTACACATTGTAAGTATTTATTATCGAAATTACCAATTTAATCCAATAATTGCACGTAATTATCACATTTTGAACTTTTTTTCGGCCATCTCAATTCATGTTTAAGGACATTTTCACATACTTACATTCAAGACATCTCAGCACATGTTGCACCTATTATAAAAAATGAATTATTCCCTATATTATAAATTATTACGATTTAAAAATCATGATAAATTATTATTATCTACAACAGTCAAATTAAATCAGTATGAAAACTTATTAAGTTTTGGTTATGGTTAATCAACATTTGGGAAAATTGTAATTTTCATTCCGTAACTTATGGAGGGTGGCAATTTTGGTCCTGTTCGAATTGATTTTCGCAATTTAGTCTTGTAATTTTAAAAATTTGATAATTTTGTTCCTTTTTTGCCAGAAAAACGCATGTGCTGGGCAATAACCTTGACAATTGGGGCTCTCCGACGAGATGGGACCAAAATTGCCAAATTTTTGAAGTTACAGGACTAAATTGCGAAAATCAATTAATACAGGACAAAAATTGCCACCCTCTCAAGTTATAGGATGAAAATGGCAATTTTCCCCCTAAAAAGCTCATATTTTTTTTTTTTTTTTGAAAATTCCACTGTTTTACTCCTCATTAAGAAATAAATTAATAATAACGTCTATAATTGAAAATTAGAGTGTTAAAAAATATATTTTTCAAGCTCTGTAAATCAACATGCCCCCAGCTTGGTGAAGGTTGTGTTGAACAAATAGACTATAAAAGTATTATTTTTACTAAAAAATCACCTACTTCTTTACTCTTCTTAGAGCTAATAAATGAATAAAGTCCATACTTCAAAAAATTAGATCCATAAAAATTTAAGCTTCGCAAATTAACATGCCCCCAGTAAGGGGTTTGGCGATGGTAGCGCTGAAACAGTAGACTATAAAAATACTTTTTTAAATATTCACATATTTTTCCCCTCAGAGAAAATAAATTAATAAAGTCTATAATTAAAAAAAATAACAGCCGTAAAAATATAATTTTCAAACCCCGCATATCAACGTGCCCTTAGCATAGGATGTGTCGAGGGCAGTGCTGAACAAATGGACTAAAAAAATGAAAAAAAATATATTATTTTCATCCTGTAACTTAGCGTTGGCAATTTTGATCTTGCACGAATCAATTTTCGCAATTTGGTCCTGTAACTTTGAAAAATTGGCAATTTTGGTCCTTCTTCGCCGGAAAAGCACATGTGTCGGGCGCATGACCTTTAAAATTAGAGCTTTCTGGCCAAATGGGACCAAAATTGCCAAATTTTTAAAGTTACAGGACTAAATTGCTAAACGCATTTCGTGCAGGACCAAAATTGCCACCCCCTTTAAGTTATAGGAAGAAAATTGCAATTTTTCCCAATATTTGCCATATTAATTCTACGGCTTGAATGTATTTTCGACCGAGTAATTATGGACTTTTTTCATTTTGGTCCTATAACTTAATAGAGTATAGTGATTTAGTCTATTACGTTTTTCTCAATTTTAGGACAAAATTGACTGGAATTTTCAAAGTTGGCTAGAAAGTAATGTCACTTTCTGGTCAATTTTCATCTCTTTTTGGCCAACTTTGAAATTTTCGGCCAATTTATCTTGAAATCGCAAAAATTAAAAACATATAGGACTAAATTGCTACTTTAATAAGTTATAGGACCAAAATGCAAATGACGATAATCACAGGATTATAATGCAATTAAACCTTGATTCTACTGCAAAATATTTGTCATGAATTTAGGTGTCACGAATGTTTTAACATCATTTGCAAACACAACAATTAATATATGGACATTGCCCAACCGTTAGTATATATGTCATTATCTTTTATTTTTCACTATAGTAATTTAACCATAAGAAAACATCATATTTTCTATAATGGCGTCTGACCTCAACGGACAGTACAAAAAAATTTTGAAGTTTTGCTACACTACAAATAACCACATCTTAAAAACGGTGTTAAGTTAATACTATTAATCACGCACACAAACAAAATCAAAGAAAAACTTACATTTTTACCATGATTAATCGATATTCGCCATGGTTTCACTACAAAAAAATAGGCTTATAGCAACGGACATTTTGTAACGGATCGGTCCTTTGCAAATTTGCAACAGATTTTGCCATGACTTTGCAACGGATTCTGATTTTTTTTTACATTATCATTGCAACTTCCGTTGCAAAATAACGATGACATTTTGCAACGAACTACTTATTGCAATATTTCGTTGCAAAATTCGGTCAACTTTAAGATGCCCCACATTCAACATAAGTTGTTACAAAGTTCGTTGCAAATATTGCAACGACAAATTCCGTTTCAACCATCCAACGGTTTTTGCAATGGAAATAGTCGTTGCATACTTTGCAACGAAGATTCTAGTTACATCTGTTGCAAAAAATTTACAACGCATTTTGCAACGAAAATATGTCGTTGTAAAATGAGTTTCATGATTCGAAACGGATTTAGCGACGGATATATTTTCGTTGCAAAACATGCTGACAATTTTGCAATGACCTATGAAGTCGTTGTAGTTCGTACGTTACAGCTGTAGGCATTGATTATTGAGTCATTGGATTTGCAACGGTCTTTTCAACAGATCCGTCCGTTGCAATATATATGCGACACCTGCACTATTTTTTTTTTTTTTTTTTTGCAACGAATTTCGCAACGAAAATATCATTCCGTGGTAAAGTCTGCTGCAAATCCGTTGCAAAAAGCGTAATATAAGAAAATCTTGATTCTATTTCACACTTATTTTTATAATCGTCCAATTCCTTCTCTTCTATCCTTCCACTCTACCGATTTTCTAATCAATCTTTGCATTGACTGTTAATGATCATGTTAATGCAACGAGTCACACATTTGGACATTTAGACATTAAGGTTAGTACAAAATTTTTACTAGTTTATTTATATATATTCATTTTATTCATGGAATTTTTTAATATTTTATGTATGTATGTTAATGAATATGTATAATATTTATTGATTTTAGAACAAGATGTTGAGAGAATTGAGAAAATGGATGTATGAGAAGAATGTACCCGGTAATCGTCATCTTACAAAAGAATTTATAGATGGGGTGGTCACTGAGTTTATAGATTGGGCAAAAACACAACATGATTTTATGGATGGGGAGAAAATTTGTTGTCCATGTAGTGTATGTAAAAATCGTAAATACAAATCCACGAAGGAGGTGACATGCGACCTCTGTAAGAAAGGTTTTAAGAAAAATTAATATAATTGGACATCTCATGGTGAGCCTATAGAGATGAATTATGAGCATCCAATGTCAGCTGACAACTCTACATATCAAACGACAAATTGGAATAACTATGAGCAATTGAATTGGGATCAGAGGAAGGTGTTTGATGCAACTAGTCCTGTGTCTCGTCCACAGGGGGGTGTATTCAATGATTCGACATATCCTAGTGATCAATCATTATGCAAACGAGGTTGGTCCGAGTTCTAATTATGATGGGTACAGTACGAGGCTGATAATTTAGGAGCATTATCTGAAAAGTTTTTTGATGTCGTGCGCACTGCAGATCAACCGTTAGACACTGGGAGTGAAACTCACTCATTATCTGTTGTAGCGAGGTTAGTAAACATCAAACCTGAACACAATGTATTACAGAATTGTCATGATCAGTATTTACAAGTAATAGGGGAGATGCTGCCATGAGATCACACATTACCCGATGATTATTATAATATGAAAAGGTTGATAAGACCTGTTGAGAAAATTGACGCATGTAAGGCTTGTTGTTTGCTATTCTGGAAAGAAGACAAGCATTTAGAATTCTGCAAGTTTTGTGAGCATATTAGGTATAAACCTGCCAGGGGTCAAAACCCTCGTCGTGAAAGAACTACATATGCTACACTCGAGTATTTGCCAATAATTCCCCGATTGCAGAGGTTGTATGCTTCCTATACAACAGCTGAGTACATGAGTTGGCATGCCATTCATGAGACAAAGAGTGGGGTTATGTCTCATCCATCTGATCCAGAGGCGTGGAAATATTTCAATAAGACACATCTAGATTTTGCTTCAGAACCCCATAATGTTCGTTTTGCCCCTTTATAATCATATTTTTGTTGGTCAGTTATCGTTACACCATACAACCTTCCTCTAGAGATGTGTATGAAATATGAGTATATGTTTCATGTTGAGACGGGAAACACACACCATCACCTGCAGTTTCCTCATCACCATCACCAACACCACCATCTACATGAATGCTTAAAGTTGCCTCTAATAATGTCCCTTCCGATGCAACTCTATTGAATGTCATTACTCCGGCAGATATCACGTAAGACAATTTACAATATTAGATTGTTTTAAAAATATTTAAAAATATTATATTATATTTTATTTTTGTAATTATTTATTTGATACTTTGTAGGAATTCGGAAGTTCAAAGTGTTATCAAGGATATTATTACAAGCTATTATTTAGGGCCATGGCCTTCTTTGAAAAAGGTTTCCGAAGAGACTAAGGAGTTTGTGGATGTATTTCGTATTAGTGTAGAGTACTTGAATAAATTTGGTGAGAAGTTGGGGTACATGGGGCCTAAACAGTTTTACAGACTACATATGAACAATTTTAGGCCACTAAACAATCAAACTGAGATTGTTAAATTCACTGATGCATACAGTCCCCAAAATACAGTGTTTACTCTGTACTTGGAGTGTATTAAGTGCCCAAATAGCCAGGTTGGTTCCTCAAATCTGATGTTGAACCCCAAATTCAATTCAAATGTCGAAAAAGGAAAGGGGTAGTAATAGATGAAGGGAATGATCCTGACTTGGATCAAATAGAATGGGATGAGGTTTTCAAAATAGTGGATAGCTATGCAGAGGGTAATGGGCCAGGTGATGGGCAGGTTGATGAACAGAATCAAGGGAATGGTGATGGGCTTAGTGAAGGGGAAGAAGATGATGAAAGTAATAGGTCATTTGAAGATGGGTTAGAGGAATCTGGGTATGAGTAGGAGGATGACGATTCAGATCATGACATTAATTAGATGGCAGTGGAGTTGAGGATAGTGTTCAGGAGAAGGTAGAATCATCTGACTCTGAGGATATATCATCGATGATGATGTATGCTTGAGTCATGATGATTTTGAATCTATTGGTGATTCTGATTAGGGGGGGGGGGGGGAGAAAGAGCCTCATCCTGTTTTCAACCCTAGAAACAAATACGATCCCCACGTGAAATTGGGACGAAATGTAGTAACAACGTTGAACTGAGAGAAGCAGTCCATTGTCATGCTGTCAACACAAAAAGAAGTTTGAGAATATTCAAGAATGATAAAAGAAGTGTTTATGTTAAGTGTCTAAGGGATGGGTGTGAATAGAAGATGCATGCAATTAAACTTGGGGCAAAGAGTACATTCCAAATCATACAATATAATGTGAAGAATGTGGATAGCAAATAGTTGTTTGCCAAAATGAAGACCACTTCAGAACAAATCCAAAAACGAATGTGTAGGGGTTTAGAAATGATGTTATTAAGGAAATCATGTGTCATGTATCAAGAAACCAAGCATATAGAGCAAAGAAAAAAGCACATGATGCAATGGAGGGCAAAGATGAAGATCAATTTGATAGTTTATGGGATTATGCAACAGAATTGAGAAACAGTAACCCTAGGTCTACAGTGATGATGGTCATGACTAATGGGGATGATGGCACTGGGCAAAGAAATTTTTCTAAGTTCTATGTGTGCTTTAATTCTTTAAGACAAGGGTTTTTATCTAGTTGTAGACCTGTGGTAAGGGTGGATGGGTGTCATTTAAAAGGTCCCTATGAAGGTGTTTTGCTAACTATAGTTTCTGTTGACCCAAACAACAACTTGTACCCATTAGCTTATGTTGTGGTTTATGGGAAAACTAGAGAAGCATGGCAGTAGTTCCTTGAATTGTTAAAGGGTGATCTGCATATTGTGAGAGATGACACATATACCTTTATAAGTGACAAACAGAAGGGGTTGGTTCCTACATTTAAGTGTGTTTTTCCTGGGGTAGAGAATAGATTCTGTGATAGGTACCTACATGGCAACATGAAAAATCTTAATTTAGAGGATTAGCTTTCATAAAAGCATTGTGGGATGCTGCAAAGGCTACAATAATGCATGAATTTAATTTTAAAGTGCAAGAATTAGCTTAATTAGATCCCAAAGTTGTTGAGTGGTTGAGTAACAAGACTCCAACATACTAGATTAGGTCACACTTCAATTGTTTTCCAAAGTGCGATATGTTGTTAAAACAACATCCATGAGACATTTAACAGTAATATCTTAGAGGCCAGAGAGAAACTAATCATGATCATGCTTCAATAGATTAGGGAATGGATAATGACAATACTGTCAGATTTGAGAGATAGGGCCAGGAAGAAACGCAAGGTAAAAAGATATGTCCTAAGATCAGAAAAACTGTTGAAAGAAACATTGATCAAGCAGTTGATTACATACTGATTGATATGCCATAAAGGTTTGACCAAAGCACAAAGCCCAAAGATACCAAGGACCTATTGAAGATGTTTAAACCCAATATAATGGCCCAGACTTCTCTTGGAGTTAGCCCAAGGTAGGCCTTGGTCCAGCCCGCAGGAAGGAGCAAGCTAGGCCTTCCGAAAGGAAGCAAGGCCAAGCCCACGTAAGGAGTAGGGGGCTTAACCAGGCCCCAGACAGGAGGCCCATGAAGGGAGGTCTGACCCAGCCAAGAAGAATGGATAAGGGTTATCCAAACTTATCCTTATCCAGGAGGGATTCCCACAACCACCTCCCAGTTTTCAAGAGATCACGCTCAGCAGGACCCTAGGAGAGTCCAGCCCTCTAAGAGCCCCTCCTCCTCAAGGAACTCCCACTATAAATATCAACCCTCCTGGTTGCACAATTAACATTTTTTTTATGTATTATAAGGTCTTGAATCATTAAACTACACTTAGCACACTTGATGCTCATTGCTTATGAATTATCTTTATTTTCGTACTACATTAAAGTTTATTTTCATCTCAATTGTTTACTAACTTGAGCGTTGAAGTGCTAACGCTTTTTTTGCATGTCTCCTTTCCCTGTTTGTAGAAAATCAAGCTCACTCTGTTCTAGTCCAAGAAGACAACTTTGATTGAGCTCTTTCTGCTCACATCAATTGGGCTCGTCTGTGGAACATAGAGTTAAGACGTGAGAACGATGGAAACTCCCAACAGCTGGGCTAGACTGGCAGAAAGTGACAGACACTGTTGCTGACCCGCAAGCATTGCAAGTGGTGAGGGGAACACCCCAGGTGTCCGCAATCATTATGGGATCAAATAGCCAGGGTTGCTACCCTATTCAATCTTTACTCGAATTTTGCGCATCTGGTATTTTTGCATCCTTACAACTCTATTTCTTCACATAACATTTGGTTATTGGGGATTATTGATACTTGATATACATTTGTCTTGATTGGCTTAGGAAAAACCATTCGCTCGAGCATACCATTGAGACTCTCAACCATTGTGGACTGAGTTAAAGAATATTTTTGGATCTCTACTTCATGAGTATGCAGACGCTATTGATGATGAACTTTACGCCGCAACACCACCGACATTGGATGAAATTGTGGTCCTGATCTCTAACGATGAGGATGACTCATCGTTCGTTAACAATGACTGAAATAAGGCGTAGCAGTTCTATTTTGTTTTGTCCGCTATTAAGCAAATTAAGCCTAGAATATATCGATTTGCTATTTAGTAGTAGTTATTATGTACGGAAGTTATGTTAATGCAAGCATATTTATATGCATTTAGCATCCAGTATTTGTTAATCAACAATATGTTGCTCTTTACGAGTGATGAATCTATGTTATTTTCTTCGCATACGCACCCTTTCAATGGGAATGCCGTAATACAATTTTTGCATTCATGTCATATGGCGTAATACCAGTATGCAAACGCTTGAGCTTACATTTTGCGACATACCCAGCTATATCTAAAGTAATTCAATTATTTTACAAACATCGTAAAGTAATGCAGTTGCGTTGTATAAGCTCTTCAACAAATGAAACACATTAACTGCTTATGTTGTTAATACCGTTTGTTACTCTTAAATTGAATTCTTTAGTACTTACTCTGTTGGGTATTTATCATTTATTTGCCCACTTTAGGTCGTAATATTGACATTTACCATGAATTTAACATTGTCCACACAATTATAATACAATTATACAAAGAACTCCTTAGTTCACCAATATATGTGCCATCAAGTGCACCCAAACACCCCTATTAATATAGTTCACTAATATATGTGCCTTCTGAATAACCTATTAATAGACGTTTAATTTTATTACATTGAAACGTATGACTGTAAACTATAGTTTTTGAGTCGAACACTAATGTACTTCACCTTAGTATTCAATTGTCTTTCCCGGTAGTTATATATAAAAAATATGTGCATAGGGGAATAATTTCTTAAACACGTTACATATAAGATAATTAAATCATACGCGTCCGTTAATTTATCACATATCTTATTTAATAAATCATAATTCATACTTAATATACTTAATTATCATTATGTGTCCCATAACTTTAAAAACTGTCTTATTAAAAGTATTTGCCTATAAACCATTATCTTTTTATAATTTGAAGCTTGATGTTTTGTGATGTTAAAAGATTTGGTCCAAAATGGCAACTACCAATGTGGTTGGTTGTAGCAATAAAGTCCCATAAACTTCACCTTGCAAGCAAGTAGGCCATTATTCCTCCTGTAGGAATGCATATCCCCTACCCATGTTCATTACAATATTTCAAGTCATGAACTACCACCCTTTTCTACCTCGAACCCTAACCCTCAAAATCTGTCTATAATTGTGCACCAAAATAAGTACTAAGCTGTGAATACTTACACTAGACGGGGTGTAAGAAGCACTATTGGGGAGATTTGGTTTGTGTAGCACAATCTTCAAATATCAATCAATCAATCTTGTATTGTCCGTTCCACAATTAAGTATTGTGTAAGAGGGGTTGGTGTATAATTACAACAACAACCCAAATTTGCACCAACTCAACCAAATTTAACTCATATCGTCCGAGAAAGTTGCTTATAAATACACATGTACATGCAGTTTATTTCCTTGTAAGCACATAACTTCCGTTTCTTGTATTACTTGCATGCATTCTGCACAAAGATTGTAAAATGGTTTATCAAGATGGATATTTTTACCAAGAACGATTGTTCTACAACTCACGTTGGTCAAAGGAGATGGAAAACACATTTGTAGACTTGTTGGTTGAACAACATGCTGAAGGAAACTTCCATAAATACGGTACCAACAGTCACGCCATCATGTGTGCCTTGTATGATGTTAACAAGGTTTATGGGAATGTGATAGGGTATAGTTTTGGAAAGAGCAAGGTGAAGGATCTTGGGGAACGACAAGCTGTATTCTCATGGATTATCAACTTCTTTGGCGTCATTTGCAACCATGAACGACGTTACGTTGTTGCAGAAGATCAAGTATGGGAGACGATTATAAAGGTGCTTACATAATTTATGCAATTTTTCTACACTAGTAACATACTGAAAATGTATATACATTTTATCAAAATATTTATGCATGGCCGTAAGAGTTTACTAACTGGTTGTGGTTTTGTAGGCGCGGGTCATTGCCAAATGCTATGTCAATGCGTATGAAGACCAATATGCAAAGCTTTGCGTCCTGTTTAGGTCCCGATAACCTGGATACTGATTTAGGGGAAGTGGACAATGATGTCGAACCATTCGTAGCTTTTATTGTTGTGCCGCGTTATTTGGCTGAACTTTACCACAATGGAACGACGACGAATGTTGGTAACCCTGTGATTGTGCCTACTGGCAGTGCTAGTGATTCAACTTCGCTGTGGCGTTTCCTTGAACAGTATTATCCATCCGATGATGATGAAGCGGATTCATTCCTTTGGTGTTGGGTTTTCCACGTGGCACCCCAACTGCTACTGCTAATATACCAAACTCACCAAATGCAAGTTATGTATCCGTTGAGCACCCTAGCTCTTCTACCTCAAATGACTTCCCAAACCCTACTAAGTAAATAGTTACCCCAACAGTCCATTCCATTTTGTTAACGCCATGTTAGGTCATGCATATCCAAAATCTATGGTGTAATTTTATCTTGGGTATATTAGGACGTTCCAAGTAGTTTGTTGTGACTAATCGTGTGTTTAGGCTACGAGTATAATTACTTGTACCACCTTTTGTATAACTAAGGTTTGATGCCTTGCCATTAAAACTATAGTTTTGTTAGTGGTTCACGTGGTCATTAAAATCGTGTTTCTTGTATTATTGAATAGACTGATGAAGACTATTGTCTTGTATTATTTAATGGTCTTTTTAAGCGTACTTTACTAGGCTTCACAGTATGTGCACCAAAATATAAATTTATATAATTTTAATCTACATTCGTACTGAATATTTAACTTATACAAGAACTTTGATGTACTGGACAGGTCAATGCAGCGAAGCATAATTCCAACTAACATATATTAAGTTAATAATCTCTTGAATGGACTGAATATGCGTATATTCTACTACAATTATTTAATAGACTGATTAGTTATTAAAGTCAATTTTTTGTATATTAATGTGGAATGGACATTCATTAATTTTCAGTCCATTAATTATTATGCATATGTGCACCAGAATTTAGGAATCTCTACGTAAATGTAGAGAGGTAAGAAAACACTTAATATCCGCACAATGCTCTCTCCATAAGAAATAATTCCATTATTAACATTGTCTCATTCGTAGTCGTAGTTAAATCTTAATATAGCAAATGATAATTATCAATCAAATATTAACGTATAACAATGTCATAAATAGTAGAAAATATTAATTAACATTTGCATGGGTATATTATAATTATCAATTTATTTTGTTTACATAATAAATGAAAATAAATTTTATGACATTCGGAAAAGCCACTAAGTACTACTAATATTACGTAATTAAACGGGTAATTAATGCATTCAATGTTTGTAACTACCTCCAAAATGGCTACAACAAATCCCATCATTCATTTACCTTTCCAATGCATTTGAGCACTTATTCCTCCATGAGCTATTAAGAATTGCAAGAGGCAATATTCGGTGGCCAATAAAGGAAGATCATGAAGTGACAATACATGATAGGCAATGATACAATGAAGGACTACAATGTTCATTTCAACACTCCATACGAGAAATCTACCCTCAAAGATTGATCTCTTGCTTTCATTTGCACGTTTGCTATTTCATTTGTTATGTAAAAAACTTATCTGCATGCCTCCATGCAGGTGTAATATATATATATATATATATCTCACTCTTTGAACCTTTTTACCACAATTGTCACTACTTTTTTTTTTTAGTCTAAGGAATATCCACAGAAATATCAACACTTGAAGGCCACCCATGGCTGGAATAATTCCAACTAAGCTGCAGAGGAAGTGGTTCTACTCTGGCCATTGGACCAAGCCTCATGATACAGCATTCGTCAACATGTTGAATGTGCAACCACAACGAGGGCGGAAGCAACACGACCCTAACAACGTCAATGAATATGTGTTAGACTTCGTGTTGAGAGCCTTAAGTCGTGGGTGGCATTGGGAATTCAAGCCGAAGACGTATTTGTGGAGGTTGGAGCGGCTTCGAACCCGTTATCTAATGTTGAGATCGGTGATTGAGCATCCAAAAATTTCATGGGATCGGACTACTAACTCAATAGACGGACCACCCGAAGTATTAGAAACGATGCAACAAGTATTTTTATTTTGATAACATTTACATGAATTCGACTTGTCAATTTACATCCATTGTTAGGAAATGACTTATTTATGTATCTTACATCTTTGTTGTGGGAAAACAACTTTGTAGATGCTTGCGTAGAGAAAGGTGAACCGAATGGGATAAATTGAAGATGATCTTCAAGCCTAATGAGGAACCGCCGTCCAAGTGGTTTATAACATATCTAGCGGAGAAGAAGAGAACGTCGGGGGGGAAGAACATGTCCGGGAAAAAGACGTCATAAACATTTCGAGTGGGGATGATTTTTATGGGTGGTTGTTCAAATCCGATAGCAGTGACAAAGCATGTGAAGGAGCTCATCAAATGTTGAAAATGTTGTTTCACTGTTGTCAAGCGACAACGAGTGAAATTGGTTTATAAGTAAAAATACTACGTTATTTTGTAGCAGTGTGGTTTTTATGGTATTTTTTGGATATCAATCGTACTTATTTATGCATCGTACATAGTGTGTTTCGGGTATTTTGCGTACATCTGCTATGTAGAATAGTATGTTTAGCGGTCCAGTGGATTATATAATATTGGGGACTAATATTTTTGGATGATATAATTTTCAGCAAAGTAATTATGCAGATTGTCCCCTTTTTTGTATTACAAGTTAAATGTCCATGATCATGTATATATCAGTATTACGTAATTGCAAAACTTAGATCATTATCTTCGAATTGAGATAACAAGTATAATAGCACACCCCATGCACCAAGGAACTCATAACATGAATTTAATCAAGTTCGATAACACGTAAAATAATAAGACATTTAATTGTCATGAACTATATTTTTTTGAAGTGCATTTGAGTAATTCAATTGTCATGAACTATATTTTTTGTATGTGTATTTGAGTAATTCAATTGTCATGAACTATATTTTTTGTTGTTATGGGACTGTTTTTCGGAAGTTTTTATAAAATTATAATAGAAATAATATGATTCAACGCAAAGGTACGAATTGATCAAGAACATAATTACAAACAATAAGATGAGGAGAGAGATCTAAATCTTAGAATTAATATATATATATATATATATTATATAATTTATATATAATATAAATATTATATAATATATAATATAAATATTATATAATATATAATTTTCCTCTTGAAAATGCCAACGTATCTTATTAGAAGAAATCTGAAGACGAAATAGTTCTTGAAATATAAAATAACGGGTCATTGCGCAAGACGGTAGTCGGGTACAACATATTAAAGCCAGATATGTTCCCATCTTCGAGATTACGTTACATTATAATAAGCCGCTAGTAACTTAGAATGCTTCCAAAATGCCAGAGTTTGATGTAAATATACGAGCAACCACCAAAAAGTGCAACGTAAAATTATAGTTTCATGCCATTCGAACAAGTCATATGTAAACGTCATCAATTTAGAACCTACCTGCGAGCATCAATCGGACCAACTGACCACGTTTATTTTGTGGCAATGAGAAAAATAATTCCATGTCTTTCGGATTGTTATGAAATCGTCCGACAATAAGTTGTTCATTCTCGTTAATGCCATCAAGTTCCGCCACTGCTTCGGCAATGATTGTTCGCTTATTTGGGTCACCAAATTCAGTTTCAAACACCCTTGTTAGAGTGCCGATACAAGTGTTGGCGTCTTGACAGAACGTACTGACCATATCCACCAACCTTTCAGTTGCTGCGACGTCATTGTGTTTGCTTTTCTTTGAGCTACCGCTAGTTACCTTTGAGGCGGTGGAAGAGTTTGCAGTTGGATCAATATTTATGTAAGATGTTGGTGCAGGATCACCTTCATTACCTGCGAATCCTTCTTTAGGATTTCATTCAGCGGTTGGAACGTAGTAATCTTGTGTTCCAGCACAACCTCAGCTTGCACAGCTTCTACATGCGCGGTCCTGTCCTTAGTTGTCTCACCCAATGCACGATCCTTTTCAAATATTTCACGTCAGGCGGAAAAATACGGGAATGACTTGTAATGCACGGACTTTGCCCATGGCCCTACCTGTCAACAAGTTCGGGCATGTAATATATAATACAAATATGGTATGGTTAGTTGCTATTATTAAATTAAGGCAGTACATGATGTAAACAATTGTGAAATCATTACCTTAACATACACTTTCCATATGCTATTTTCCTCAACCGTAATCATATTTTTGCCTTCATCCCAACCAAATCCACTCCTTGACATCATGCTGACTAGTGTCGCGTATTGTTTTTTCCACACGTGTATTTTTGAGTCGGCTCTTACGTCGGAATTTGAAAATGCATTAAGCATGTGACCTTCTAGTTGCATCAAATAACCATTTCGAAACCCATTATTGCATTTCCATTTACTAACAATGATGGACTTGAGACCATTTATAAGGGCCTCTTCCTCCCTAGCGGTCCAAGTAAGGCGACTGATGGATTTCTCCTTCAAACCACCACGGCGACGATGCTTACCTATTCCTTCGTTGTTCGCGGGATTCATTAAAAATTTAATATGTATTTTGACTACTGCAATAGGTAATACATTAATAAAATATTTAAAACGAATGTAAATTAGCGGCAAAACTAAGCTGAAAATATTTAGGCGTGGTTAATACATGAACATGTTAATCGATACTGACTAATATAGAATAGAGGCCAATATTAAACTATGACCCAACAATGCATGTGAATCAGTTGGATCAAAAGCATGAGTACATAATAAACATACAACATTAAGTATTAAAATCAATATTCAGCAAATCCAAATGAAGATGAGTAACTACAAGTGAAATAGTTCAGAATCTGAGTACGGCAAATACAACAACTATCGAAACATTCATCCATTCCGGTTTAACCATTCAAAATACATGTCCGATGCCATTTGATCACGCCAATTAATCCAAGCTGGGTTTATGTCAATCGTGGAAATAAATTCAGCGTTAGGGTCAACGTTAGCATTTGTGTGTTCAGGAATCTCTAACTCGATTGGGTCATCAGGCATCTCGGTATGGATGAAATTATGTAATAAGCAGCATGCCATAATAATCCTATTTTGGATCTCGATTGGATAAAAAGATTGACTCCTTAATATACCCCAACGAACTTTCAACAGGCCAAATGTCCATTCAATCACATTTCTAACTAAAGAGTGCTTCAAATTGAAAAGCTCCTCTTTATTCTGAGGTCCCAATGCACCTCGATCCCATTCCTTTATGTGATATCTAACGCCTCCATACGGGGTTAAGAAACCATCCCCATTCGTGTAGCCATTGTCACATAAGTAGTATTTCCCTAAGTAAGAAGTGTTCATTAATTAGAAAACAACTATCATGGACAAAGAAGGTTCTCATTGAAACTAGGAAATCGAAAGATTGTTAATTTATTGGAATACCTGTGGGGACTCTCAACCCATTACGTCTATTTATGGCATCACGCAAAACCCTACTATCAGCAGCACTCCTCTCCCAACCCGTTAAGACGTAAATAAATTACATGTTTGTGTTGCATATACCTAAGACGTTAACAACAATATGTCCTTTCCTTGTACGATAACGGCATTTGTCGGCATCTAGGACCCTAACATCAATATATGTGCCATCAAGTGCACCCAAACACCCTTAAGGAATGAGTATTCGAACAACACGTTAGTTTCTATGAAAATGCTAAATCCTTAAAAACAAATGAAAAAAATACTAACATATCTAGTATAATTAATTACCTTGACTCATTTCCACCTCGAGTCAACGCAATCGTCACCAATTAGAACAAGTGTTGCCAGAAATGTAGTATGGAATTTCAAAATCGTATTCAACACTCTATGAAAACACTAACCGTACGACCCGAGCGCATGAAATCATGTTTGACAACCCAATTTTTTTATGATGTGATATAATACTTAGGAAAATGGTTGTTTGTTCACTAATTGTCACGCTTTTATTATCACTTAGGCCGCCGACATTTTTCAAAATATAGCACAATCTTCCAAAAGCATTCCTATTCATACGAAGATTCCTTAGACAAGCTAGATCATTGTTAATAACTAACCTACGCAAATGGTTTACTTGCGAAGGGATTCAACCATTTATGTTGTATCTACGGGGTCCACGAATAGTACGTCGCTTACGATTACGGTGCAGGAATTCGAAAACATAGACAAGGAGTGTGAGGGCAACAACTATCTCAACCAAGATATGTTGAACAACAGTAAGTGCTAGGATTTGACACCATGTAACCATCCTACTAAGCACGAGAAACGCCAACGTTGAGGCAAGGGCTACAAAAACAAAAATTAATAACAAACAAATATCTTAGTTGTTGGTAATGCATTTACAAAGGGGGAGGGGGATTACTGGTTTGACAATTCTGCGAAAATACACAATTTCACAAAGTAACAACTCCACCCACAGAGTTGAAGTGCCAAAATGAGAAAGAACAGATACCTCAATCGGAACTAAAGTAATTCAGCAACATAAATGTTATTTCATGGTTATTCTGGCTATTTCGAAACGTACATATCTAACAACATATCCAGAAAATTATTCAATGAACACATTCATATAATTATCACAAAATAGACAATGGACCGTCAATGAATAATCAGACTGGGGAAAATCGCACAGGTACAAGACCAAAATAGAGTATTACATTAAATAATAACAATTAATAAGGCATTATTTTCATCCAAAACCCAATTAAAAAGCAACCAAAGTAGAAGATATGTTAGTGTGGGGGTATACTCACACAAATGGTTGCAGATCTGAAGACTTCGGCACGCAAAAACGTTACTGGCACAGCGAACTACGGGTCAGTCGCAGCGGCAGAAGAAAAGTGCAGGAAATTAGAAAAAAAAACGACATAAATGAAATAATACCATGACATCGCTCGAAGTGTTATTGAAAAAATTGAAGGCCAGAAAAAATATATTACGTATTGGAAGAAACATCCTGTGTGAAGCTCCAAAACCATTGAAGCAAATACCTCAACTCTGATGCCTTCAAATGGAGAGTAGGAGTGAAAATTGAAAAGAAGTTGCGTATTACTATACCTGTCAACATAGTTTTGGGCAGGTAAAGTGTGTCAGGTGCATTAAATACACCTGACTTTGTGGGGTGTAAATATGGAGAAATTTAAGGGTGTATTGGTACATTCTTCTACCATATGGAGGGTAATAACGGAAAGAAAAAAACAGTCATGAATGGGCATTTGTTGTTGGCTTATAATCAACAACTTTTTGTGGCTGATTATACTCATGCATGTATGCTGACTGATGCCGGGGCAACCCAAATAATGACGGGCTCAGCATTTTGCTAGTAAACGCAGAACAATCATTGATTGTCAAGGATATCCTACCTAATTTGATGAAGTAAACATGCCCTTAGTGGTGGAGGGGTTGGTGGAAGGCGAGGAGGCTCCCCCTGGGCGAAGACTCCCTGTGCTCCCTCAGGGGGACCCAGTTCCTCTTTGCCCAGTGCGGAATGAAACCCCCCTCCCTCCCGCGGTGGGAAGCCCAACTAGAGTATTTACAAAAGAGCCTACAAGATATCCAGCACAGGATGATAGGAGTCCCGGTGGAGGTGCAAGGCGGCATCCCCTTCAGTAAGGAGGTCATGGCAGATGACTTCCCTCCCAACTACCGGATTCTGGCCGTTGGGGAATATGACGGCACCACCGACTCGCAGGAGCACTTGTCCCGGTTTGAGAATGCAACTCTTCTCCACCGGTACATAGATGGAATCAAGTGTTGGGTGTTCGTTACCACGTTCGCCCGGGCGAACCAGTTGTTGGTGGGATCAGTGAGGAACTTCAAGGAGTTCCGTTCACTATTCCTGCACCAATTCGCTAGTAGCAGGAAGGATTGCAAGATTACCCTCAGTCTCTTCACCGTTCGGCAAAAAGACTCTAAGTGCCTGAGAGACTACCTACACAGGTTCAACACTATGGCCTTGGAGGTCCCTGTAGCCACGCAGAAGGTCAAGACTAGGGCCTTCTCTCAAGAGTCAGACAACCAAACTGAAGAGGCAACCATACAAAGTAATGTGTCATTATTGTGGAGGGACAGACCACAATCAAAAGAGATGTGCGAGGAAAAAACTGGAGCATCCTATTGAGCCAAGTGCTGCAAAACAACCTAGCAAGATGACAGTAACTCCTATATCCTTTACATTTTCATCTATGCTACACAATCATGATCTTATATGATGTGTAGGCAAGGAAAAGGACCTCCTCAGCCATGCGCCAGACAATAATTATTGAGAAGGCCCCACAAAAAACTCTAAGGCTTTTTCCTAGAAATGACAATTTTAACCCGGACCCGGGAAACCCGCCCCATACGGGGCGGGTCTAGGACACGATTTTTCGGGGCCGGGGCGGGTTTGGGACCAAAAAAAATTGCCCCGGCCGGGTCCGGGGCGGGGTACGGGTCCTGTCCCCGCCCCGCCCCGACCCCGCCCCAGCCCTAATTTTATTATATATTTTTAATATATATTATAAATAAAAAAATTATAATATTATATATAAATTCAAATAAGTTTTGCATGTACCCAACTCTATATAAGAAATAAAAAAACTAAAAAAATTAGTTGATAAAAAATTTAATGATTATTTTAAAATTTTAAATTGAAAATTATATAGTCTATATTAAGTTACTTAAATCTAAATTGATATTATTTATTAAAAAATAAAATATTAGTTTAATGTATTCTTTGTATAATATAATTCATTGTAAATTATAAAATGATATTACTTGAAGAGAAAGACTAAGAATTTAGATAAACATATTATTTGTTTTATATAATTCATTTTAGATATATATTATATTATATAATGACATCAAAAAGTTTAATTAACAATTACGATATCTTAAAATCCAGCCATCCGATTTATACTAAATTTTAATATATATATATATATATAAGTATGTGTCCATTAGATCATATTAGACGGTACGATTTAAAATCGCATGATCTGATTCAACGATACACCGTCTTAAATGATTACTCTGTTGTTACGAGTACGATATCTCAACATCCGTATAACCAATAAGTCTAAAACTTTACCAAATGTAGTTTTCTGTAAGTTTGATCATATCTAACGGTTTGATCTGAATTTTAACGGTCCGATTAACCCATGTTGTTCAACAATATAAGATGATAGTTACATCAATGTAATACTAACATTTATAAATGTACAAATTTATTGCATATTGTGATTTGTGAACATATATCAATCTCAACTATAAATATTTTTATGTATTTCAATTGCATTATTGCAGAAAATGGATATTTTCTACAATATTAAATTATTCAATATATATATTTTTAGTATATTTAACTAATTATATTACTACTAAATAATTAGTAGTTTATACTTATAATATTAAAAACTAAATTTACTTTAATTAATATATATACTTTATTAAAATTAATATTAAAGACAATCGTGATAACGAGTAAAGAAGCATAATCGATGTATCACGGAGCATCAATATGTATTTAATTATGTGGATTTCAGACTTGTTATTTTTTATGTTAGCTCTGTGGATTTCAAACTTCTTATTTTTTATGTTCTTGTGAATTTTAATACTGATGGGTTACGTTTTATTATGATGGATTTTTATGTTTATTTTTCTGTAATAATTTAGAAATGTTATGCATGAAAATATGTTTTAATTTGTTGTGTTTAAGAAATAAAAAAATAAATACAAAAATATTGATAATACGGGTCGGGGCCGAGTCAGGGCCGGGACGGGGCGGGGCGGGGCCGGGGCGGGTCAGGACGAGGCGGGGTGGCGGGGCGGGGCGGGGCGGGGCGGGTTATGGGGCTAAAATTTTATAAGCGGGGCGGGTCTCGGGTCCAGGCGGACCCGTACCAGACCCGCCCCGTTGCCATCACTACTTTTTCCAAATATGTTTCATTTATTATTAACATTACTGACATTAATATATCCTTATGTACAGATAAGAAAATCCACAAGGAAATCCATGCAACAGGGTCAAATGGAACAACTTTCTGCAAATCTAGATGTAAGTTTAAATATAATGTATTGAGATTAATTATATGCTTGAAACTGACATTACTTTGTGTACAGTCACGGAGAACTACAACATCTAAGTTCATTGAGTCATCCTCTCAACCAAATGTTACACCTCCTCAGTCAATTACCACTGCAATGGTAAATATTAATTGTTGCAACATCTATTCAAATTTTTTAATCCTTGTCAATCTCATTTAAAATGCATGTTTTGCAGGGAAGCACAACCAATGTTGCACATGTTTACACAATGCTCAACCGTTAACCATTCTTCTAGTAATGGAGTTCCCTTTCTCACAAAAGGAGGAAAGAAATTTGTCACAATGACAACCTTAAGTGCAATAGTTGTTGCAACTAAAAAGAAGAAAAAGGTAGATAAGAAGAAAAATTGAGATGTTTGTTGTTGCTGTAAGTATGGATGTTATGTTTTTTGTTAGTGTATGGCTAGTTTGACATGTATTTAGTTGTAAGTATGCTCTACATTTTGGCACAATTTTTGGGATGTAAAGTGGTAGTTTTTGGCACATTTTTTAGATGTAAAGTGACACTTTTGGCACTTTTTATTAATGTAATATGGCCTTCAGTTTCTGTGAAGTTCTTTTTTTTTTCTTTTCTTTTTCCTTTTTTCACTTCTTGTTGTTCTTGATCTATTTTCAGTAGGTTTTTTGTTTTTAAAATCTGCAGGACTTATTCTTACAAATTTAGAGTAAGCATAAAATAAATTAATTACCAACTTAATTAATATAATCCGATTACAAAAAATGCATCTCAGTTAGCCCTTTACACATAATTGATCACTAAAAGGTCATCTAGTAATATATAAGAACAACAAATAAAAGTTGATACATTACAATCGAATTGCTCAAACGACCAACACACATAACAACAACAACAACAAAAAAACCCCGATGATTATAGAAAACAAAATCTGATTTCTTCTCCGCAGTTTTCGAATTTCTTCCTCTTTCAATTCAGCCGGCGCAACAAATCAGGAATTATTATGGCAATTTTTGCACACATTGGTGGATCTAACCATATGAAAAACCCACATCCGTCTCTACCTCTCCTCCAAGAACAAGTATAAAACTTCCTACCTGGACTATCACTTGTCCATGAGGCCTTCAAATAAGCAGCTTTGTGACAATAGCACCCAATATTTGAGACATTTTGAGATGTTTGTGACATCATTCCTATTGATTTCAAGCTAAAGTGATGAAAAAAGATGTGTAATTCTTGGTTGTCAAGAGAGAGAAGAATTTTGTGGTTATTTTACATATATATATAATAGGCTAGAGTGAGAGAAATTGATGGTTTGGCGCTATTTTTTCCCTCCACAAAGCAACACTAACGGCCATGGTTTTTTTTTTTTTTTTTTGCACCTAACAATTGACTAATGGCACGTGTGTAATCACGTGGCGTCTCCATTTAAGTTTTAACGGAACATGACTTAATCTTTCAAAAAACTAGGGCTTTGATACCAAAAGTATCGAGCCGTAACGCTTTGGGACCAAGAGTGATGATAGCCTGGTATACTGAGTGAATATCCCCTGGATGCTCTAAAAGAGAACGCTTTAGTTATGAAATGAAACTAAATTTACTGTTACTGCAATAACTTAGAAGTTGACATAATAGCTCAAATGAGAAAATTGTGTCCTTAAAAGACAAAAGATGCATTCATAAAAGCATCCGATTCAAGGCAGATTAACAAAGTCATGTAAACCCCACCTTGCACCGACTCTGGGAGTTTGGATAGTTATCAGTTACTAATATATATAATAGCTGATGAAGTTGTACTTTCTTCTGTTTGTCGATTGAATCAATCTTCTTTGTGTACTCATCTGTCACTTTCTGCGACACCTTTAAGTAAAATACATTAAGAAAATTATAATATTAGGAGGAAAATAAAAAGCCACTTTGAGCTACCGAGAAGTATCACAAGTGCATTTTTATTGGAGCAATTTGTCAATGGTAAGAGTTCGCGTATCCTATCATTGCCCCATAAATCAATTCACGTGTTGTTGAGAAAATTACAATTTTGATTTCAAAGTATATGGTGGTTTGCTATATTAATCTCACATTTCTTGAAATAATCAATATTAGTCCCACACTTTAGGAAAATATTGCAAAATTAGTCCCACCGTAAAAAGATTGCAACTTTTGGGACTAACTTTGAAACATTTGGGACTAAATTTGAAACGTATTTGCTAAAATGTGGGACTGATTAGGCAATATTTTTCTAAAATGTGTGACTAATATTGCTACGGTCTAACTAACTTTACGACATTTTCTTAAAGTACGAGACTAATGTCGGTTATTTCAAAAAGTATGTGACTAATATTGCAGACTACCCTACATTCTGAAATAAAAATTACAATTTTCTTCGTGTTGTTTGTTAACCATATAATTCATGGTTCAAAGTCGCGGTATAGGTGATAATATCGAAGGATTGTGTTCTACATCGATCGCGGCATATAGGGATATTATCGAGCGATACGAAACAAATAATTATGCAATACTTAAAAGATTCTAAAAAAATTGCTAAAATTATAAAAGAAGTATAAGTATCACAAATTACTAATTATATTACAAACAATTAATTAAATCAAGAGTCAATAAAGTTAATCGTAGAAGCGCTTAACAGATTTCTACTAATAAACTCAGTTCAACGTTTTCTCTTTGTTTTCTTAATTTTCAGTTTTGATGTAGTTTAGTAAGCTGACAGGTTTGAACTAATTAGCTCGGTCAGCTGGTAGCTTAGTTGAGTGGTTACTACGTGTCACCGTTAAGCTTATCTTCTCCATTTCTCAACATAAACACACATAACATGTTTCCTCACATTTCTGCACCTCGCTCTCATAAAATAGCTTCAGTCATGGAAAGAAGCTTTCAATTTTGATCTTCGAATTCTTTATTTTTCTAGCTCATTTACTCGAATTGTGTATATTTTCATGTAATTATGAGAAATTGTATCGACAATATTATCCGATACTATTGGATTTGAACGATAATATCAGCAATAAGATCAAATAATATCACCAATATATAAATTTGGGATGGCTAAATTGCATTTTCTGCTTCGTGTATTGGGGGTGGCAAAATAAGGACCATATATAAAGAGGTGGCAAATAGTACCCACTACAAGAAAATAGAAGATTAGCGACAAAAAAATCAAGTGACAATTTTATTATTGTCACTAATTATATATATTTGGTGACAAGAATGGTTATTTTGTCACAATAATGAATTTTATAATTTTAATAATTACCATTATTTTGTAAAAATTGTTAGTAGTGACAAAAAAAATGTGCACAAAGTTGTCACTAAATACAATTAGTGACTCATGTATAGTGACAATCTAGTGACAATAAATAATTGTTATCACTATATTGTGTTGTCACTAAGTTGTCACTATAGATGTGTCACTAATTATATTTAGTGACAATTTTATACATAATTTTTGTCACTAATAATTATATAGTGACTAGATGAAAAATTTTGTCACTTAATACATGTTTTTAGTAACAACTTTTAAATTATTATTTAATATTTTGTCACTAATATCATATTTTCTTGTAGTGACCCCAAAATTTAATTTTTGACAATTACAGGACTCCGGCCACCGAAATTACAAAAGTGGCCGAAAATTAATAATGTGGACTAAAACTAGGGTTTTTTTTTTTTTTTGCTTCTGCTGACATGATATTTTAATTAAAATTCTGATGCCAACTAAGCAAATGACCTGAAAAAAAATGGTATAAAATAAATTTTGTATTTATATTATAAATAAAAGTGAATAACATACACAACAAAAAAATAAAGTACATAAAATTATAAAAAATAAATTAATATATTATAGATCCTTATATATTATTACAAAACAAAAACCTATAATCAATTCATAGTTTTCTTTTTTTTTTGGGGGGGGGGGGTGGGCTTTTTTTTCAATTTTTATTATTTAACAATATTTTATAATTTATAATTATACAGATAATATAAATTCAAGATTCAATTTATATCGTTTTTTTTACCAAGTCATTTGCTTAATTGGCATCAGAACTTTAATTAAAATGCCACGCCAGCAGAAGCCCCAAAAAACCTCTAGTTTTAGTCCATGTTATCAATTTGTGGTCACTTTTGTAATTCTGGTGACCGGAGTCCTCTAATTGCCAAAAATAATTAAATTTTGGGATACTATTTACCAACCCTTTATATATGGTCCTTGTTTTGCCACAACCCCTAATATACAGGGCAGAAAATCAATTAGCGAATTTGAGATAATATGAATCATAAAAACCGAAGAAGCACACATCTGTAGCTGAGATGAGTTTACCCTTGCCTTCTTCAGTCTGCTTAGCTACGATCTTAGACGACTCCTATAAATAAGTAAAAGATATGCAACTGGATGCATTTGTCTCAAGCATATGTTGATGGCAAAATTATAAGACAACACATAACTAATTCTAAATGGATAATTATACTCTCCTCCACTGAGGTTTGGTGTAATTACACGTAAACTTCTTGTGGTTTGAAAAATTATATTTAGTGCCCTCACTACAAGAAAATATAAGATTAGCGATAAAAAAATCAAATGACAATTTTAATATTGTCACTAATTATATATATTTAGTGACAAGAATGTTTATTTTGTCACAATAATGAATTTTATAATTTTAATAATATCTATTATTTTGTAAAAAATTATTATTAGTGACAAAAAAATGTGTACAAAGTTATCACTAAATACAATTAGTGACTTATATATAGTGACAACCTAGTGACAAAAAATAATTATTGTCGCTATATTATGTTGTCACTATACATAAGTCATTGATTGTATTTAGTGACAACTTTATACATAATTCTTGTCACTAATAATTATATAGTGACAAGATAAAAAATGTTGTCACTTAATATATATTTTTAGTGACAACTTTAAAATTGTCATTTGATATTTTGTCACCAGTATTATATTTTCTTGTAGTGCCTTGAGGTTTGCTTATGTGTAACAAATTAAATATATCCCTCCGTTAATAAAAATTCACCGAATTTATTGATATTAGCAAAAGAAATTGAATAAAAGGTCATATTGGCATCGATTGACTTATTACTGACGTATTATAGGTCAAACGAGTCTTTTCATTACCAAACTACCCTTAGATATCGTCACACGTTAATGTATGAAAGGAGGTATATCTTCACCGTTATAAGAGTAATTTAGTCATAAAAGATTTGTTTGGTCTGCATTAAGTCATTAATAAGTCAATCTATGGTAAATATTGATTTTCATTCAATTTTTTTATTAATATCAACAAATTCGGTGAATTTTAACTAACAGAGATACCTATTTATTAGATAGAAGCAAACTTCAAGAATATTAGATGTAATTTTTCAAACCACAGAAAATTTAAATGTATTTACACCAAATCTTAGGGAAGGGGAGCATAATTATCACAATTCTAAAAATTAGCCTGTTAAAACAAGCACGATGAGCATAAAAACCCACTCGCTTGCGTGACGGTAGACTACACTTCACTAAACACAAGATCATGGCAATACCTTCCCGTTCCCCCCCTTTTTTTTTTTTTTTTTTTTTTTCTTATAACAAAAGACCGGAGTTCTGAACTTAATTATAAAAGTTTTACAAGCTTCTGGTCATATTAATTACAAAACTATATATTAATGTTACATCGTATAAGTTAGATAATTTTTAAAATTTCATTTTTAAATAAGATCTAATATCTTATATAAGCTTTAAAATGTATGATAAATATTTTGAGGGTAAATTACAACAAACTCCCATGAAGTTTGGCAATAATATAAATACTCCCTTATTGTTTGGAAAATTACAAATACTCAAGTTTGACGAAATTATGTAATCCTTGGATGGAGGTTTGGAATTGTCAACTTTATTCTTATTATATAATTTTTTTAAAAAAAAAATGAAAATTGGAAAAAGAATCAGACAAGATGGATGAAAAATTTTGAAAAATTGTAAAAATTATAATTCATAGTCCATAAATGGCATTTTAGTCCGCCCAACACAAAAAATAAATGAAAATCTAACGAAGACTAACAAATTGGACTAATTATTAATTAGACTGCCGTTAAAATTCAGAAGAATTAATAATTTTTCAAATAATTAAGAATACTTATAATTATACTAAATCTGGCAGAGCTCGTTATAATTATATAAGTTTAGTCAAACAATCTTATAAAGCAATCTACTGCTCTTAATTATAGAGCTAGAGATAGAGATAGAACTTCTTTATCTTCTTCATGAGCCCTATAATGAGCCTCTTAATTTCCAGTTTGGCTAAATTGCATATTTGGTCCCATAAAAAAGGGACGGTGCCTTTTTTTGTCCCATAATTTATGAGATTTTATTTTTGATTCCAAAACTATTAAAAAGTTCGCAAAGTTAGTCCCAAAAATCTTTTTCCATCAAGTTTTAACGGCAAGTGGCAGAAATTCGTTGACCCCCAATCGCTATATTGCTTTTCCGGTCCCACAAAGAATGGATGTTTGCTTTTTTTGATCCCACAATTTACAATAAAAATTTGGGGTGCTAAAACTGGCGCCACAATTTACAAATAGCTATGTAAAACCTATAACTATAAAATAATAAAAAAAATATCATGTGTTGATCATTTAATTTTTTATTTTTTAATTATACAATTGATAAAAAATTCAAAAAATCGAATAGTTTCAAATCACAAATGAATATTTGTTGCTTGATTACATAACAATTGTTGTAAAAATGAATTCACTATAAGAAAATAGCTCATTAGCAACGAAAAAAAAATTAGCGTCGAGCTTAGTAGTAAGTAAAAGTTCTGTTGCTAATTTATATTATTTAATACAAGATTTACTTACCAATACATTTAGCAACGAAAAATTACTTGCTAACAAATTTAGCAACGAATTGTTTAAAATGTATATTAAATATAGGGTAGATTAGCAACAAAAACTTTACTTACTAATTAGCTCGACTCTGATTTCAGCATCAAATTTTTTTTGTAGCTATTAACTTATTTTCTTGTAGTGATTTCTCAATCCATAACAACAATTTCTATTGACTAAATGCAAGGCTATTTTCTTTTATATTTTTTGTTTTATAATTATAGATCGTACATTGTTATTTGTTTATTTTTAATATAAATATAAATAATAATTTATATTAAAAATTATATTATAATAAATAAAAAGAAATAAATTATTAGCCAATTTTAGTAATGTTTTAATAAAGATCGATTGTTGATTTAATATTATTGATTAATGATAAAACTTGACAAAATTAAAGTTTTGGGACTAATTTCGCAATTTTGTAACAGTTTTGGTACAAAAAAAGCAAAACGCCATTATTTGTGGGACCAAAAAAACGATATAGGAGTTGGGGGTTAATGAATTTCTGCTACTTGCCATTAAAATTTAAACGAAAAAATTTTTAAAACTAACTTTATAAACTTTTTAATTAATAGTTTTAGGATAAAAAACGAAATCCCGTAAATTAAGGGACAAAAAAGGACACCCTTTCTTTGGGGATCAAATATGCAATTTAGCCTTTCCAGTTAATAAGCTGCAATTTTCATCAAAGTCGTCGTGTCGATCCCGAGAAGTCATTCAAACTAACGCTGTTGTAATGTACCAGTTACGCTCACGAAGCAAGAAAGGAATATTACACAAAGTCAATATTGTTTAAACCCTGAAAACTTCCGTCTCGTTTCCTTACAACAATTTTCAAATATGTAAATTAAATCGCATGAACTGAACATATATACAGTACTGACAATATATAAGGAAGCTGTCAGGGAATTACAACATATGTACTCAATCCAGCAATATGAAGACGTATGCAATTGTGCTCATTGTTTGTGGCTCCGTGGCTGCAGCAGTTCTACTCCTCTGCTGTCTCTGCAAGAATGGTCGGAAAAAGAAGCAGCCTACGACGGTTCCCACCCCTCGTCCTCCTCCGCCTCGGCCGGTGAATCGGGACATCGAGAAAGGTGTGAGAGCAAAGGATGGTGGCATGGCTGTTCTCGGTGCAGGTGCAGCTGTCTCTGCCACTGTAGCCACAGCAGCTGTTATAAGTGGAGTTGGTGCTGGTTACTCTAGTGGTGGAGGCGGTGGTGGTGGTGGTGGCTGTGGAGGCGGCGGAGGCGGGTGTGGAGGAGGAGGTGGTGGTGGATGTTAAATTAATTAAGTAAATCCAACTACGTAGCATATCGCATGCTGCTCTAGTTTCTTACTCCATATGCGTGTGCAGTTTTTCTTATATTTTTCTTCAGTACGTTGGTCCTAGTCGTGAAAATAAGGTAGTAATGAAATAATTGCTTGTGTCTGTATGACTGTATCTTTCTCCAACCCCCGACTTTACGTAAAATTATTATATTCTTTATCTTATAAAAGCTACGTGTGAATAAATTTTCGTGTTCCTGAATTTATTAAAACAAGAAAATAGTACAAATAAATTTCTTGAATTTGATTGAATATCTGTGGGTGTGAAATCTCTATTTGAAAACCTCTAATTCTTCTCTTCTAGAACGTGAGCTTTGATTTTGGCAACTTTGGAGGTGAAACTCTACGTTTGATCTCCTTTGACGTTGACTTTGACTTTGAATAACGTTAATTCGAGGGTCATTGACTTGTTCCCGGATCAAACGCGATAAACTTGGAGATATTTGACTTGAACTTGGGATATTTCTTGGTGGACTTGAGACTTTGATCTTCCGCCAAGATGGACTTCTGTCTTGATAACGTTAACTCGCCGGACTTCGGACTTCTTGTCGAATCAAATGCTAACTTTGGACGATTTCCGCACGAACGCCTTGAATCTTGCCTAGAATGCCGTGGATTTTTCTTGATCTGTGCTTAAGAGGATTTCAGGACTTCTTGAATGTTCTATTGCTTGTCTCTTCAACTGTGTGTTGAATGAGTTCCAAGGACCCCTTTATATAGCTGTCAAAGAGGTAGAGTTGTGGTGAACTTGAACACTTATTTTGTATTATCTCTTTAGTTTAATTTAAAGAGATAAATACATTAAATATTTGGGAAGATATGATTGGTCAATTTCGATATCATTTCTTTAATATTTGTATATTTTTAAAGAGATAATATGAAAAATATTTGTCTTAATTTGATTGGTCGAAACACCTCAATTTGACACGTATCGGCCGTTGATTTGATGATGAAATATATATTAAAATATCAATTAATTTTAACTATTTATATTTGAAATTAATTTAGTAAATTTTAAAATATAAATAGAAAAAGGGAATATAATTGATAAATAATATATATTTTCCACTTGTCGTCATTTGATTGGACGAAAAATTTATTTGTCTACACTACGATTTAAAATTTACGACATATCAATATATCTATCACGCCGAGGAGGCCTAGCTTAGTTGGCGAAGCTCAAGCCCCATGATCTTAGAGGTCATGGATTCAAACCCCTGCGTGGGTTGATGTTATTTCTATTGTATAGTAGGTGTGATTTGCTGTTGTAATAGCAACTGTTAGTGTATGTTGATATTATGGATTTGATTGTTTATAATTGTCTCTGTTCGATATTGATAGCCGACATGACTGAATGTAATCACTTTAGTTTCGATTAATAAAATTTATCGCTTTCAATTCAAAAAAAAAAAGATATATTATCTATCACGATCTTCTAAAATTAACGCGAAAAATTATACAGTGATTATGATTAATCAATTTTCACTGTGATTTTAGCTATGATCAATTCATTTGTCATGATTTTTAGTTCATATGACTAATATTTTACTTAGTATTCACTACATTTTTTTAATTTTAATTGTGATGCATGATTAATTATAATAAAAAGTCATATTTCTTCTTTTGAATATTATCACGCTGGTTTTCCATCTTCTCGATGACAACATGTAATCAATAAAACATGCTTTGCGTTCCTGATCAATTAGGTAGACGTGTTATTGATGAACTAATGAATGGGGAGATTAATGTGCAAGTACATTTCAATAATAGTTAAAGAATATTTGTGGATTATGTAGTTTTCTACCTCGTTTACCTTCATAAATTATATGAAAAAATATACTATCAATGAAACTTTTAGATGATTGACAACGCATGTATTTAATGCAAAACAATTGAAAAAAATGGTAACTTTTGTCATGTAAGTATGGGTCATCATATTTTTTATCCATTTGAAATTCAATTTAGCAAATAAAAATTAATTTAAAAGAAATGGCACATACTAAGGACATTTGTTGCAGCAAATTGTCAATTTGGCTGAAAAGTTTCACGTACATATCACATTTTAAACTTTTTTTCCCGCCCACAATTTCCCTCCTCAAATCATTGCTAAATTGAATTCCAAGTGAACCAAAAGTACTGCTTTATGTACTAACAAGACGAAAATTGTTATTTTTCTTCCAAACAATTAGCTAGGATCAATATGGGAATTCTTGTGCGAGTATAGAGATTCTATTACACTTTTGTGTCATATATTAGATTAACAGATGTCGTTTTTTCTAAATTAAAAAATTATGATTAAATTATATTATAATTTAAAAGTGGGGTTGCATACTATTAACGGGTGAAAATTGTGCAACACTCAAGATACCTTTATTAGTTTAATCAAAATCAACTAATTGCATAGCAAATATAATCACACATGCTCTATAATTACCGCTCTCATTAAATTATACACCAATTAGACAAATAACGAAGCACGTTACACTTATATGACGGAGCATAAATGTTTCAATTAATACTTAAAGGCTTTGATTCGTGTGATTAGGCATGATAAAATTATTTATTATGCGTAATCATACTTTTGGTTAGCATTATTAAGCCCGTTATAATATTGGGCCGGTCTTATTTATTAGAATTAATGGGATAATGGATCTCACCTATTAGATGGGATACACAATCCCATAAATTATTATAAATCAGTATTAATTATTTTTTTTCTCATTTACCCTTCCACTCTCTCTTTCTCTCCCCCACTTAAATACATGTAAAAATTAAAAAGACTTTTGACTTTTTCAATTGTACCTTTTTTGTTACTTGAGAATTACGTACATACATGATTAAAAAAATGTATTTTAAATTATAATAATAAAATATAATTAAAATATTATTCTTTTTTTTTTGGACTTTCGAAAAATATTTGAGTTTTAATTAATTACTAAATTGAATATAGGGAACTTCTACATCATATAAATACAGGGAGAAAAGAGAATATTCCACATTAATTTTAAGTTAAGCAATTGTATTTCAATCAATAATGTAGAGGTCTTTTTTTTTATGTAATCATTCTAACCTACACTTCACTATAAAAAAAAAAAGCGGAAATTGGCACGGATTATTATGATCGTTCCAAATTTCGGTCCAATTTGGAACGGTCACAGGAACTGTTGTGGAACTGTAATCCATTGCTGACGTGTTGGAACAGCAAGACCGTTCCTCATACTATGCCAAATAATGTATTCCAAGTGTAGTCCAACAACCGTTCCAAATAGAGAACAAAAATATTTTGTAATACTATTTGGAACACATATATGCTTCTTGGAACGGTAAATGGACATAAAACGCATACTGCTCTGAATCCCATCCCCACTACCTGTACAAATTGGAAGGCGGGGATGACCATTCCAAACATGTAGTGCTAAATGAAACCGTTTTTGACCTAATGAAAATGTTGTAATACAATGATCATTCCTAATTATGGTACTTTCCGAAAATGTGTTACACTTAAGAATGGTATGTGTACATAAGAGATTCTATATTACAATTCCCATTCCAGATACACTACAATGGCTATATTTTGGATATATCCGTGTTCCTGTTGCCGCTCGGTACCCGTTCCTAATGCTGATTCAACGGCTAGATTTTGGAGTTCCAATTATTATTCCAATGCCCGTTCCAATAATTCTTATATATATGTCCCTTCAATTGTTCTCTTCTCACTCTCTCTCTTGCATATTTATACGTGAAAATGAAAATATCAACAATCTCTATCAAATTTGCATTGATCTTTGAAGTTGTTTTGTTCAGGTAACAACTGGAACCCTTTTTGATCGATTAAAAATGCATGCAGTTAATTAATAGTTGTATATATATATATATATATATAAATTTTTCTGCTTATTTAATTATTATTGTGAATTGCATGTGTAGGACTAATTATATTTAGACAGTTGAGGAGATAGATGTATGATAGGGACCTGTTGCGTGTGCGGTCAGAGTTCGGGGATGGTGTTACTGCATTTCTTGAATGGGTCAAGTCTCAGCATGCATATATGGACGGGAAGAAGATTAAGTGTCCATGTCGAAAGTGCAAAAATGAAAGGTTCAGAACACCAGACGAGGTAAATTTTGACTTGTGTATGAAAGAATTTATGTCGGAGTATTATAATTGGACTTCACTTGGCGAGAAGTGCGTGCAAAAATATTTTGATGCATTGACCGCGGCCCTTGTTCAGCAATAGCAAACGCCAGTCGTTTAGGAGGAGGGTAATATGGATTGGGGTGATGCGGTGTAGATGGATTAGGTGCAAAGGATGGTTTTCGATGTCGCCGGTCCGTCTTTCTTGTCTTCTTATAACCAGGTGTGTGTTCCTGATGATGGTACTAGGCGTTGTCCTCCTGATGCTGGGCTAGTTCATATTACGATAAGAGGCCCATGAATATGTGTATGGGTTGTCAGACCATTCTTTTTATGTAGTGCATGTTGCTGACCAACCGTTGTGGAACGACTGCACCCATCAGTTGGCGTAAATTGCTAGTTTGGTGAATATCAAGACGAATGGGGGTTTTTTCGAGTGAACATATGATCAATTATGCCAGTGGGCTGATCGTATAATGCGTTGCGATCACACTTCCTCCCCCCGCCATCCCCCTCCTTCCCGATTACTACAGTATAAAGAAATGATAAGAGACTTGGGTTTACCACTTGAGAAGATTGATGCGTGTAAAAACGGCTAAATGTTGTATTGAATGACGACATTGATCTGGAATTGCAAGTTATGTGGAGACGCTAGGTACAAGCCGACCAGGGAGAAAAATCCTAGATGAAAGAAGTCCCTATATGTCATTCTTAGGTACCTGGCACTTACCCCTCGGCTGCAGAAGTTATATGCGTCGGAAGTGACTATCGAGTAAATGACGTGGCATGCCAACCATTAGATGGAGGAGGGATCCATGTGTCATCCATTCGATACAGAGGCTTGGAGGCATTTCGACCGGACATATCCTGATTTTGCAGCTCAGCCCCGTAATGTTAGATTGGGGCTGTGCACGGATGGGTTTGCACCACACTGGCCGTATGGTAAAACTTACTCATGTTGGCCCGTGATACTTACACCATACAATCTCCCACTGGGAATGTACATGAAGTCTGAATATATGTTCCTGATGATGGTGATTCCTATCCCATCCAATCCTAAATGTCTGATCTATATGTACCTAGAGTCGTTGATCAAGGAGTTGCAAAATTTATGACATATAGGTGTACGGACGTAAGACAATTTGACAAATCAGGTATTCATGATGTGGGTTGCATTAATGTGGACAGTGAATGACCTACCCGCTTATGGGATGGCGTCTGGATGGAGTACAGCCGGTATTATGGGGTGTCCAGTTTGTTTGGAGGACATACGTGCATTTTATTTGCAGCATGGTAGGAAGGCATGCTATTTTGACTGCCACAGGCAATTTCTCCCACCGGAGCATCCATACCGTAGGAATAAGAAAGCTTTCACTAAAAATCGAGTGGAATGGAAGGTTGCAAGGCCAAGGCTGACTGGAGAGCAGATTCGAGCCCGTGTCAATACGTTTAGTGTTGCAGTCGAACAATCGGTGAATGAACCGGAAGGCTACAGTATCGAGCACAAGTGGACGAAGAAAAGCATCTTTCGAAAGCTTGAATACTGGGGGATGCATCTGATACGACACAATTTTGATGTCATGCACATTGAAAAGAATGCGTTTGATAATATATTCAATACCGTGATGGACATTAAAGGCCAAACGAAGGACAATCTGAATGCATGAAAGGATATAAAGATCATATGTAAGTGATCGAAACTTGAGGTGGATGAAAGGACCAGAAGAAGAGGATATATAAGTAGATTCGTTGTCTTAAGTTTCCTAATGGGTACACATCTAACTTATCCCACTGCGTCGACATGAAGGAGCTAAGGATGCACGGCGTGAAGAGCCATGATCGTCATGTATTCATCTAAAAGCTGATTCCGGTTGCCTTTCGTGAAATGCTTCTTAAGCATGTGTGGTAGGGGCCTTGACGGATGTGAGCCTTCTATTCCAGATCTTATGCTTAACCATGCTAGATGTCAACAAGAGACAAGAATTGGAAGACAGTGTAGCCATCATATGTGCACCCTCAAGAAAAATATTGCCTCATTTTTTTTTTTTTGACTCAATGGAGCACCTAATTGTTCACCTGTCATATGAGGTGCGCGTTGGAGGGCCCATGCAATATAAGTGGATGTACCCATTTGAGAGGTAACTACACTAGAAACTTTAGTTTTTTATATATATTATTTTTCTGTCATCCGTATTTTAATAAATATTCGTACGAATAGGGCCCTCCACAATTTGAAGAAGAAGGTGAGAAACAAAGCACACATCTAGGCGTCAATTGTAGAGGCATACATTGTCGAAGAAATCAGACTTTTCTTTTCCCACTATTTAGAACTGCACATTCTTTGCAAGTTAAGCAGACCTGATCGAAATGATGATGTCACGAGCAACAACGATCGAATGGTACGGTCCATTTTCAATCAGCTTGGCGAGCAAGTGGAGCCTCAAAGAAAAGGTGGCTGAGCGGTGAAGAACTTCACTTAATCGAGACGTACGTGCTGTGTAATTGTGGAGTAGTTGCGCCATACTACGAGTAAGTATGCATATAGTCTAACGATCATTTCAGTTTGAACATGTATATTTATAATTATCAATGTTTCTGATACATGACGTTCTTGAAAGAACTGTACGAGTAACACCATTCGAAGGACCCAATAATTGATCAACTAGTGGCAACTGAATTCAAGGATTGGTTCAAACATCGTGTATGCGTCACTTTATTATAATTATGACGGTATGGTCAATTTCTTATAAATTATTTCAGTTTCTATATGAATTGCAGGTGAAACCTGAATTGAACTAAACGAACAACGAATTATTGAAGTTGCATCATTGGGGTCCTAGGGCAGAAGTGACGACATTCCCATGTTACTTGGTGAATGGTTTTAATTTACACATTGAACGTTACAATGTCCGCAAGTCAATAATGAATAGTGGTGTTTGTGCCAAAAGCTCATTATATATAGACACGGAGAGTGGCTTATATGGAATACTCAAAGAGATAATTCAATTAGATTACCCACTTATTCCAGGCATGCACATTATATTATTTAATTGTCGGTAGGTTGATTCGATAAGAGGTATTAAGATAAACCCTCGTTATTACCTTGTTGATGTCAATTTCAAAAAGTTGTACCAAAAGAATGAACCATTCATATTGGCGCGACAAGCAATACAAGTCTATTACATGGATTACCGGAGCATGAAGAGAGGAAAAGCTGACTGGAAAGTTATTTGCAAAATCACGGCTCGAAGAGTAATCGATGACTCGCGATGGACTGAGGTTGCCTATCAGATAGATGAAGTCGTACCTACTCCAGATTTTGGTACAGACAATCAAATGTACGAACTTCATGATCCAGCTGGTATACAGTTAGTCGTTGATCTATCCATGGCACAAAATGGAGCAGGTACATCCCACTCGCCAAATGGTGAATCTGATGATGAAGATGACAAAGATAACTTTGATGAGTATGATACCGAAGAAGAGACTTATTGAGTGTGTAGCTCTTAGTTATCTTTCCAATTTGTAGAGAAAAAACTGCAGTTTAAACATTGTATTAATTATAATTTTTTTTATAAAATAATATAACCTTGGTTTTGTTTAAACATTGTGAAATACTGCATAATTTAGGAACGGTTTTGTTTTCCAAATGGAACTTTCCTAAATTAGTTGCAACATTATTTCAGTTTGGCGCGTCCTTGAAAAAAAGCTGAAAATTTTGAAACTTGGAACGGTCCATTTGGATTACACCCATTCCAATGACAGTTTCAAATTTTCAATTAGGTGCCTTCTAGAAAAATAGGTGGAAATTTTGAAACTTGGATTGGTCCAAATATATCATCGACTGTTCCAATAATAGGTCCACAAAAAAAAATGGTGCCTTCTGAAAAATAGGTGGGAAAATCAAATTTTAGAGTCGTTAATTTACTTTAAAATTGCTCCATTATTCGCGATTGCAAAAACCGTTCCTAATAGTATTCAATAACCATTCCTATGTAAATGTTATCAGAAACCGTGCCAAAGTTAGTAGTCAACCGTTCCAAATACTGTTTCAAATACTGTTCCAGAAATATCTATTTTACGTTCCTGCTGGTTTAATATCAAACTTAAACACATATAAGATTATGAATAAAATTTCATATCTAATGGTCTGATTTTCAATGACATGGCCAGATTGAAGGTTACACCGTTTCTTATGATGAAGATTACAGACCATATACGATATCTCGATATCACCCAAATTATTCAAAGCTACATATAATGTATTCTTTTGTGTGCTAAATCATATCTAACGGTCTAAATAAATTATGACTGTCTGAATAGGTGATATATTACAACAATATAAGATGTTAGTTACATCTGTGAAATACTACGAAATTTAAACATTGTGTCAATCTCATGAAAAATATTTTATGTTTTAAAATTCTTGAAACTGCACATTGTACACTTTTCTTCGCTTATTAACGTGTTTGGAACGTATTTTTCTTATTTTTTTTATTTATTTACTTGATAAATGAATAATTATTAGAAATTTTATTAGGAATGGTTTTATTAATCAACCGTATACGACGTCCTTTTTTAACTTTGAACGGTCATGGGAATGATTTTACTAATAAATAACCATTCCTATTTGTTTTAATATAAATCAAGCAGAGTAAAGCGTCGTCGTTTTGGGGATAAACGACCTCGTTTTGTCACTTTGGAACGAGCATGGGAACGATTGTAAATAACCATTCCTATTTGTTTTAATATAAATGAAGCATAGTAAAATGTCGTCGTTTTGGGGATAAACGATGTGGTTTTGTTTAATTGTGGGAATTTGGAGCGGTCATAATTAAATATGACAATTCCAAAAATTTTATATAAATCTGCCCCTTAGCATATTTTTTCATCTTCCTCACCCCGTCTATCTCTCTCACTCTCTATCTGTCATCTCCTCTCTGTCTCTACTCTCTCTCACTCTCTTTCTCCCCCCTCCCCGCCCGCCGCCGTCTCCATCCGCCACTGCCACCACCCCCACCTGCCACCGCCTCCCTCTCTCTCACACTCTCTCTCTCTCTCTCTTGCTCTCTAGTCTCTCTCTCTTTCTCCCACCCCCCCCACTCCGCCTACCACCGCCACTGCCCCTAGCGCCTTCGTCTGCGCTCTCGCCACCGCCTCCGTCCACGCTCTCCCTCTCCACCACCTAGCTCCACCTCCGTGATATCTGGCAAGTAGGCCACCTCAATTTTTTTTTTTAATTTCCTGTTTATGTAATTTCATAAATATATTAATGTTGTAAAATGTGAATTGTTTGTGTTTTTTAGTTTTGGCTAATTGGAAGAGGACATAGTAATGTTGAAAATTGTGAATTTTTTGTGTTAATTAGTTAGGTTAATTAGTGATGATATAGAAATGTTAATTGTTGTTTAATTGTGAAATTTTCTGAATTTACTATTTGTATGAAATGTTTTGAAAATTTAGAAAAAATCTGGAAATTTATAGAAATTTTCTGTATTTTTTTAGAACTTTTTTGGTAATTTTGAAGAAATTTTCGGAATTTAGGATTTAATGAAAAGTATATAAGTTTAAAAAAATCTAAAAATCATTTGGAATTTCTCTTTATTTTTTTAGGTTTCTTTTGTACTTTTTAAGATATCTGTGAAAATTGTTGCAAATTTCTTAGTTTTCTTTTTTAGGATTTTCAGAAATTTCTGAAATCTGTAATTTTTAACAATTTTTTTTAAGAATTTCTAAAAAATTTTGCAAATTTTGTGTAAATTTCCTAGAATTTTTATGAATTTTCTGAAAAATTTATGAAATTTCTGTGATTTCTTTTGAAATTTATGTGAAATTACATATAATATATTGTAAAGATATAGAAAAATATAGGTACTAATTGCTATAATATATAATCATATTTATACATACTATAAGGATTATACAAAAATATAAGGATTTAGTGTAATTCCTGAATATTTAGGAAATAATTTTGGGATTTAGTATACATTGTAGGGAATTTCAATAATCTAGTGATTATTAGATCAATTTTGGGACTTAGTATACAATTTTTGGATTTAGTATATATTTTAGAAAAGAATTTTGAGATTTAGCATACATTTTAGAAAAATTTTCAAGGATTAGATTAATTACATAATTATTAAAAAATTTAGAGATCATTAAAAAAATTAGATAATTATTAGAATAATTATGAAATTTGTGAAAATTATCATTATTAAAAAAATTATTAATTATATTTTTTGTAAAATTCATAAAACTAATATTTTGAAAAATTTGTAGATCAAGTTTAGTAGAGATATGCTTGCTCAAGGTGGACGTACTCGCACCCGTGGCCATGGCCGCGACCACAATTATGGCCCGTCGGTTCCACCACCAGAGGCTGCTGCTTCCAAAGTTAGGGAAGTAGCGTTCCTACCACCCCCACCACCACCATCAACTAAGCCTTCAGCTGCCGCATCGGTGAGAGATGCCGCGGGGTTGGCCGGTCAGTTGATTTGCCACAAGTGTTCTTCCTTAGTCGGCATGCACAAGAGGAAGATGATAATTAATTTTATTTTGTTAAAGAATTTATCAATATTAAATAAAAACTTAACTAATTGTTCCTTTCTTGTACAGGAGGCACAACTCGGTCGGTCAGTGAAACATATGGAGTTATAATTATAATAATAATTAAGCTCACTTTCCCCCACCGTCTATTTACTCTAACGGTGTTATATTTTGCCCTGATTTGCCAGTTATACCCTTAATACATATTCACCCTAAAATGTTACCATTCTTCAATCTTTAGACGAAGAGACAGAGAGGGTGAAAACGAAAAGAAATTTGAGAGTAAAAATAGATCTAGGGTTTTCTTTGTTCTGAAGTGAAAATCAACAGATTGGAGGGGTTTTTTCCTTCGATTTATGATGTTCGTAGTGTGATTTAGGGATATTTATAGTGATTTAGGGTTTGTGTTTGGGTAGGTCAACGCGGATTAGGGATTTTTTTAGTGATTTAGGGTTTGTGTTTGGGTAGGTCAACGCGGGTTTTTGTAAGGGAAGAAAGGCTCGCAGCATTTGGGTGAAGGTGGGGACCAAGAATCTAGAGAAGTTCAAGACTGCTTTGTCTTGAAGGCTGAAGGAATCTGGAAAGGGTCTACTTGCAGAAAGGTATGCTTTTTAATAAGTGTAGATTTTCGAAAGCATGTGTATTGGTTCCCTCCCTCTTTTGAATATTATTTGTTGTTCATTATTAAATAGTTATAATTTTGTCTGTTGCTGAAGTTGAAACCATGTGTATGCAATTTACCCTTATATATTTATGCTTTCTGGTAGTAGAATAATGAAACTGAAGCTGTTGTTTTTTTATGTTTATTTTGTATTGGTCCCCCACCCCATATTTGGTATGAATGTTGTTATGTATTTGCCTTTGATATGCTTCTTTTTTTATTTTTTGTTTTTGGTTGAATTGCAGATAATGGTGTTAGGTGACTATGCTGACTTTTATGTTTGGTTAGGGGGTACTTTGATATGGGTTCCAAAAATTATGTATATAGGGGGTATAAAGGTCTGATATCCCAGTGTAGATAAAGAAAGACTTTTCTATGATGATTTGGTTGATATGTACACAAAGGCAGGGGGTAAGGGCTCTAATATTTCTATGTATTATTCACTACCAGGGCAAACATTAGAATGTGGGATCAAATTATTGGAAGGGGATATGGGTATTAGGGAGCTTTTGAGAGATTATAAGGGATTGGATGTTATTCCTTTATATGTAGTAGAAAATCATGGTCCTATCATAGCAGTTGATGCATTGGGTAACACAATTTAAGGCAATGCCCCAATGTCTCAACTGACATATGAATGGGATACAGAGTTGATGGATGCTAAGGGTGTTAGTGAGGGGATAGGTTTGAATAAGGGGGTTTGTGAGAATGAGGAAGGTGACGGTGAGGGGCCTGATCTTGGGGTTGAGGGTGGTGAGGGGCCTGATACTGGGGTTGAGGGTGGTGAGGGACCTGATATTGGGGTTGGTGATGGTGAGGTTGATGTGAGGTCAGATTCAGATGGGGACTTTGAGGGTGTTGAAGCTTCTGAATCTGATGAAGATAGTTCATTAGATTCAGAATGCCCATCATGGATGTTAGAAGATTTAGAGGGGCCAATGGATGATGACCTGTTTGCTAGTAGGGGTGCTAATTATGGGAGGAAATTAATGAAAAACATAAGAGCCTGGGTAAAAGAAATGAGGAAGAAGAAAATGGCTGAACAACAGAATGATGAGGGAGAACATGGAGAGGATGGATGGTTTAGTGATGTGGGGGGTGAGGATGAACTCCATTCACTTAGAGGCTCATATGATGAAAATATAGATAGTCTAGTGTGGAATGATTCTATGGAGAGACAGGATATTGATTTATGTGTTGGAATGAAATTTGCAACAAGAGAAAAATACAGAGAGGTCTTGAGGGATTGGGCTGTAAGGAGGGGGTGGGATTTGACCTTTGTGAAGAATGAAAAAACCAAAATCACTGCAGTTTGCAAAAATGGCTGTGACTGGAGAATCCATGCTTCTCCAGTTATGAGAACTACTACTTTTCAAATCAAATCTGTTAAGGGAAAGCATACATGTGCTCACAGAATAGAAAACAAACAAGCAAATTACAAGTACATTGGCAAAAGAATTCAGCAATTTGTAAAGGACAATCCATCAGAAGGTCTTGAGTCCTTAAAAAACAAAATCAGGAGAGATATTCAGGTTGATGTGAGTTTGTACAAAGTATACAGGGCCAAAAAATTTGCACTTGAACTAATGAAGGGTGATATAAAACAACAGTATGTTAGGCTGTATGACTACAGTGCTACAGTTTGCAAATACAATCCTGGTACCTCATGCATTTTGAAAGTTGACAGAGGTTTGAATCCACCAGTCTTACAAAGAATGTATGTCTGTTTTGGGGCTCTAAAAAATGGTTTTTTAGATGGGTGCAGACCATTTATTGGTCTTGATGGATGCTTTCTCAAAGGGATGTATAAGGGGCAATTGTTATCTGCCATAGGTGGAGATGGCAATGATAACATTTATAATGAGGAAACTTGAGAAACAAAGACATGAAAGTAGAAATTGCTTTCCAAGTTGGGCAGGAGAAGATAAATTTGAGGTTATGCATTTCATGCAAAACCACATAGTTTACCTGAATGACAAGCACTGCAGTTGTGGGATGTTCCAGCTATGTGGATACCCATGCTGTCATTCAGTGGCTGCTATAAATTATCACAGACAAAATTTGGAAGATTTTGTGCATCCTTGTTTCAAAAAGGAGACATATTTGAAGGTGTAGAGCCACATGATTAACCCAGTCCTAGGCATGCATGATTATGAAGAGTCTCCACTAGGCCCTGTAGACCCACCACATGTGGTAAAAAGAGTGGGAAGACCAAAGAAGGCTAGGAGAAAAGATGCCAATGACATAAGAGAACCAACAAGAGCATCCAGAAGAGGCCTTACCCACACTTGTGCTGTCTGTTTTGGTCAAGGCCATAATATGAGAAGTTGTACAAACCCTCCCCATCCAAATTCAAGAGTTAGACAGGTGAATCAGTTTGATTACTTTAATAACTGAATGTAAGAAGTTGAACTTGTACTGACTGTATGTTTTTTGAACTTGTAGGGAGGGAGACATGCACAGACAGGTGTTCATGCAAATACATTTTCACAACAAAGTGCAGTAGAAAGTTTTCATCATTCAGAGGTATATTAAAATTAGCAGTAAAGAATTTCATATGCAAATTCCTCATTGTTTTCTGTCATTAAATGCAGTTTCCAACCCAGACATCCTCATCATCTATACCTCATCCCAATGTTACAGAAAATGTCCCCACAAGTGTAAATGTTTATTAACAATTTTTCCTATATGTTACTTCATCTATATTGTAACTACTTAACAATTTTTCCTATATGTTACTTGCAGGAGCATTCCCAAGAAATACATGCACAAAAACCTCAAACTAGACCCCCACATGTGCCCAGAAATCCTCATAGAATGCTAGCATATAAACCTCCAAGGCCCCAGAATGTGCCTCAGAATTTGCCCCAGAATGTGCCTCAGCCATCAAATGTTCAGTCAAGTACTATAAGTTCTCAAAATAAGGTAATTTTTACAAGTTAAAATATTCTTTTATTAATTTCTTTACAAAGCCACAAATAAATATTTTTCATATTTATGACAGGTCCATCAAAAAGCATCACGGAAACAAAAGGCCCCTATCTCTTTGTCAAGTAAACTGGAGAAGAGAAAGGTTGCACCATCAGAAAATGCCTTTAAGAGGCAATGCTGCCCACCTACCAAGCCTTCTAGTTCATCAGTTTTAAGAGTTGTAGCAAATTCATACCAGCCAAGGACACAATCTAGTGGATCCTCTTCAACAGGCCATTCTACAAAAGACTGAAAATTTATGTCCTGTTTTGAAACTGATTTCCTGCTGATTATGTGTCTAATTCCTGAAATTGTGTACCTACTGAAACTGAATTTAGTAGTGTCTTTTTTGGAAACTGAAACTTATGGTTATGTTTAATTAATGGTTGATCTTTTGTTTTTGGTTATCTATGTGTTTTCTATCAAGTTCATTTGGTGTTTCTTTGCTTATGATTAACATGTAGACAAACTTGGCATAATGAAGAATGCATTCAAAGCAACAACAGTGTCAAATGTTAATATTAATTACATTACTTTAATATGACAACCAATAACAGAAAAAATACAACTACAACTAATACTTTGATTACTCCTTGACTAGACTCCAATTGCTTCATTTTTTACGTCAATTCTAAACAGATGGATGTCAATTCTTTGTAATTTTCTTCCACTAGAACTCTGTTGGATTCAACCACTTCTTCACATTCTGGGATATCAGATTTGTTTTTGTAGGAATTATTGTTGGATACACTAATGGGATCCAACCAACAAAAAAATTGCACTGATTCGTTTTGCAATTACAAAACAATCTACCTTCCATCTCTTTCGTTGGACCAACAACCCGAATGGCTGCATTCTTATTGCAAAAATATTTAGGGTTTTTGTACCTCAAGTCATAAATTTCTTCTTTCCTCTTGGAGCTGGATTTACAAGTGGACATTCTAACAAAAATAAGATGAAAATGTAATTAAACAATAATTTACATAATTTAACTACATAAAAAAAACAAAAGCAAAAAAATCGTACCTGCACAGCCCTCAAGTTGCTGAAAATGTTGCTTTTGGTGCAAAATGAGAGCACATAACATATGCACACTTTAATATATACAAAAGGGGGCAAAAGAGACATTTACACACTAAAAGTAACATAAAAAACGGCCATAAAGGTTGCCCAGACGCACAACTAGCGCGTTTCCTTCTATCTCCGTTAAAATGTAACGGAGAGGGGGTATTTTGTTTTGTTTACGATAACACAGGGGGTTTTATGCCTATAAACATAACACAGGGGGATTTCGTGCAATTTCACTAAAACATAGGGGGGGTGTTATGCAATTTACCCTAATAATAATAATAATAATAATAATAATAATAATAATAATAGTAATAATAATAATAATTAATTCTTTTATGAAATAAATTTGATTTGTTTTTAGAAATTATTAAATCTCTTATTTCATTAATAACCTTATCCATTGGTTGAGTAATAAATTCAAATTTTATTATCTCATCTTCAAATGTTCCTATTATGCCTTTTTCATTAATGGATTCTATTGGGAAAATCTTTTTTAGGAAGGGTGTGCCTAGGATTATATCATTTGTTAAGTCCTTAATTAATAGGAAACTCATAGGGATACATTTTTTATTATTACATATATAGGCTTTTGGGATTTTAAAACTTATGTTCAATTTTTGCCCATTGGCAGAGGATAATGAACGAGTTGTTTCTTCAAAGTACTTGGTTGGTATTAACCCTTCTTTTATACAATTAATATCTGCCCCACTATCTACTAGAGCAGTAAATGTTTTTCTAAAATTATTACTTATCAACAAGTCAATCTTTATATTCCATTTTTGACTAGTCACTACCTCTAATGTGGATAGGAAATTATCCTCAATTTTCTCTTTGCTTAATTCAATGAATTTATTGTTTTTGTCTATTTCTAATATTTTTATCCTAGTAGTAAGAATCTGATTATATTTCTTAATATTTTTATTTCTTCTTTTAATTTTTCAACTTCTAATTTTAGATCTTCTACAGTGGAAGGGTTATATTTAATTGTTTATTTTTCTCTAAGTATTCTTTTAACTTCAGTAATTGTATAAGGTCCAAATAGTTTACTAATTAAGTTTTCATATGCCTGGTTTGACTCAGACGATGAATCTTTATTATTATTATCCATTTTACTAAGGATAATATTTCTTATCTCAGGATCCTTAATTTCCCTAAGCAATTCAACTGTATGATTATCTGTAAGGACATTTACTGTTGCTAAATCTTTGAATTGTGCTATTAATTCATAAAATTCATCATCTGATTCTTCTTCATTAGTCCCTTGTTTACATGGACATGAGGAATTTTCTTCTTCATTTGATTCATCCGAAGTCGATAAATTTTCAGGATTTTCTTCTATATTTCCTAATTCGTCTGGATTGTGTTTTTCTTCTAATTCCTCATATTCGGAGGATTGTTTTTCTTCAGAAAATATTGTATTTATTATATTTTCTTTTTCTTGGTCTTCTAATTTAAGACTATTAATCTTCTTTTTTAATCTTTTAGCTCTTTTATTTCTACATCTATTTGCAAGGTGGTCTGTTTCACCACATATGTAACATCTTCTTATCTTTTTTGTTACATTATTTTTAGTTTTTCATTCGTCTTTTCTGGTTATGTTTCTTTGTTTATTTTTTTCCTTTCTATCACTTCATTTTTTATGTCTTTTCCTTTTTCCCTCTGGAGTCCTATATTTGGAAATTTTTTGTCTATCTGACAGCATCATTTTAATTCCAAATTGAGCACAAAATTCTCCTAGTTGTTTCTTCTCTGTTAAATTTTATCTTTTAATTTGTTTATTTAATCTAATTTCATTGTACAAATATTAGATAATATTTTTATTAATATATATTTATTTCATAATTATGTATATTATTGTGTGAATTGCATAACATCATTCAATATTTAATTATTTAATCAAATTAAAAAAATTAATTAATAATTTTATTTTATTTATGAAAATAATAAGAATTATTATATAATTAAAAAAATTAATTAATAATTAATTTAGAAACGTTCTTCTGCGCGGTTAGGGAATGCTAAAATATTGACTGAACAATTCCAATCATGGATCCCATAAACAAGACCACCTCTCCTAAAACTGTTCATCAGTAAAATTCCAAATAAGGGACAATCTGTGCCTAATTTTACCCCAAAGTTAATGACTATATATCATTGATGTCGCTCCAAATACATATCCTAAGCCCGTGCCAACAGTGTATTCCAAATCAAGATCAACACCGTTCCTACGTTCATTCCAAAGTTAGGTTCAACTAGAGTTTCATATGTCGTTGCAATATCTATCACCCGGATAAAATCAACCGTTCCACAATCTATTCCAAGATGAGTGGAAAATGCATCTTTCATACATTAAATAGGATGAAAATAGAGTTGCAATGAACATTCCAAATTATGTCAATAACATATTACTGACCGTTCCAAATATTAATTGAGTGTTCCAAATACAAAAATTACATACTAACACAGACAAACATAATAATAATTAAAAAAAAAACGATTTTTAGCTTGTGCGTCACAAACATTTCCAAAATAGGAACAGTCACTGAGTAACTATTCCTAAATATTAGGAACATAGTGAATTAAGACGTACGGTCTCCCGTTCTCTTACTGTTTTAAATTCCGGTCTAGGTTCATCCAGTGAGTTTTTGCCTATTCCAAAGTAAAAAAAATATCGTTCCTAAACCAGTTTCAATTCCCGCATTTTTTTGTAGTGCTTAATAATAACTTAAAAGCGAATACCCTTAATAGTCTTTTTATATTTCATCATACTTTATAATTTTTCAACCAAACAACATAATATATTATCACATGGAATATTCTACATACAAAACCTCAAATCAGACAACATATAATGTAAAAGGGGAATAATTATCATTCAATTTCTCCTCCCATCCAATCTCATCACATCTAATCCTATCACACGAACCAAACGAGCTCAAAAAGTTGCATCCTTAAGGCTAAAAACCTGGGGTTGGTCCATGCCGAGACAAGCGGGTCGAATGCTGGAATTGCTTATATTAATCTAAGTTACCTTATTTTTCTAGGACTGGGTTATAAGGATGTTTTTTTGGTGAATAAATTGCAATTACATCATGTATTTCGATCGTCAACAATTCATATACGTAAATTGCCAATATGAAATACGGAAAAACTACTATTAGAAAAACTACTATTATAATAGATTAATAAATTAACATTAAAATATATTAATACCCACACATCGGTGGAACTCCGACTCATAACCTCTTAGTTGTGAAATCTCAGTTTCACGAATTAAGATGCTTAATTGGCTCGGAAAAGTTTTCTTAACATTTCCTATATAGAGACAACAGGAGAAATGTGCCAATGAGGCTCCATAACAATGAGGTCATGGGTTCAAGTCCGCATTAGCGAAAAAAAAAACGTAACAAATACAAATTAACCATGATTTTATAACTGTCATTAGTCATTATTTTTGTGAGTATGATCAAAACATTAACTATGACCAAAACCATGACAAATATTAATTAGCCTAGACAACCTTATATTTGAAATTTTAATTTAATAAATAAGCATGGTGTATGATTGCGGGAATACATCGCCCCACTTGATTCATCCTCATCCTTCAATTTTCTTTCAATATATAATTAATTCCTTGTTAGTTACTATTATTAGGGCTATCTAAATCACCTGGAAAGCACATTGTTCAACTTTTACTTGGTCAGACTAAACATAACTACGAGTGGTAATCTTCTTTAATTGAGTTGACATTGATTTTTTTTTCTAAAATAATTATATACGATGATACCAGAATTCTTGCTTAGACTGTGTTTAATTGGTCACTAAAATAATATCAAAAGAATTTTAAATTATAAAATCCAGTTATATATTCCACGCCGTCGTAGGTGAAGAAAATTGTTGTTCAATGAGTAAGTAAGGTTCAAACATATGAATTAGGGGTGACAACGGGACGGATTTGGATGGATTCGGGATCGTCCCGCCAACTTCGGGAAGGACTCGAGACCCGCCCCGATACAAAACCTGCCCGGGCTGATCTAACTCGGTAGACTCGATTTTTTAAAAAATTTTTTATTTGTTCTAAAAATTTTAAAAAATAAAATTTAATATATCAATTACAAATAAAATTAATTGTTCATGATCTAACTCAAATTCAAGTCGAAAAAAAATTTTAAATATAAATAAAATTATTCATAATAGAACAACTCAAACAATTCATATTGAATTATTTATTATACATTAGTAACAACTTTTTCGTCGGCTTATTTATTAAAATAATATTAAATAAAATTAAATTAATAAAAATAATATTAAAATATTAATAATAATAATAATAATAATAATAATAATAATAATAATAATAATAAAAGTCGAATTTTTTAAAGTTCGACTTCAAATTTTTTTCTTTTTTTTATTAATTTTAATTCGAAGTCGAACACAGAGAGTTCGACTTCGAACTCTCTGTGTTCGACTTCAAAACTTGAAGGGAGGGGGGGGGGGGCGATTTAGGGTGGGTGGGGAATTCTTGGGGAATCGTACATGTAAGAGAGAGAGAGAGGAGAACAATGCATATAAGAGAGAGAAGAAAGTGTGGGGTGGGGTGCGCGATTGAGGGTGGGTGGGGAGGGTTTCTTTATTTTGGGAACCGTGCATGTAAGAGAAAGGAGAGAGAGAGATACAACTAACTCTTTTGAGGGAGAGAAAGAAAGAGAGATCATATATATATATATATATATATATGGAAGGTGAATATATATTTATGAAAAAGATAAACTATAACATTGTTGAAAAATTTATCTTTCATATATGCACAGAAGAAAAATTATTATTGGTTACATTTTTATTGTTTGTGGATTAAAATCATGGTAAATAATTATTATTTTCATGAAAATTATTTTTGTCATGATTATGATCCGTAACAAATATTTTTGTCATGACTTTTAACCATGATAAATATTTTATCGCACTTGCAAAAACTACGGCTAACAACCATTGCATGACAAATATTCTAATAATTTTTTTTAATGTATTAATTATCAATATAATTTTTAGCCAAATTGAATTAAAAATTAAAACTTGAATAGTTGATTTCTTTAGAAAATCAATTTCATGCAATTAAATATACTCAAAAATTAAATTTACTCTCATATAATCGTCATTATCAATATAATAAATATTCTATAAAATTTAAATTTTTAATTTAATTTAGCTAATATTATTTACCATGATTTTAATCAACAACCAATAAAATTGTAATCAATAGTAATTTTTCTTCAGTGCATATATATAAAAGATAAATTTTTCAATAATGTTATAGTTTATCTTTTTCATATATATATATATATATATATATATATATATATATTCACCTTCCCTCAAAAGAGTTAGTTGTATCTCTCTTTCACCTTTCTCTTACATGCATTGTTCCCAAAATAAATAAACCCTCCCCACCCACCCTCAATCACGCCCCCCCACCCCACACTTTCTTCTGTCTATCTTTCCTCTCTCTCTTACATGCACTGTTCTCCTCTCTCTCTTACATGTACGGTTCCCCAAGAATCCCCACCCACCCCCCACCCAAAATCGCCCCCCCCCCCCCCCCCTTCAACTCTTGAAGTCAACGTCGAACTCTCTGTGTTCGACTTCGAATTAAAACTAATAAAAAAAGAATTTAGTATTATTTTAATATTAATTTTATTTTATTTAATATTATTTTATTAAATAAGCCCTTCTTCGTCTTTCTCATCGTTAAGTATTGTGGGACAATTTTTCAATTCATCAACTATTGAACATGTACCTAACAATAAATAAATTAAATGATATAATATATTGTTAGTGTTTATTCTATCATAATAAAATAAAAGAAATATATGTATCTAAACGGAGCAGGTCCTTAAGGACTCGGGACCCACCCCGAACCCGTGACCCACCCCATCTTTAATTTTTTGGACTCGGACCCGTCCCATCAAAGGTGAGTCCGAGACGGGTTTTACCGAATCCGGGTTGAATTGTCAACCCTAATATAAATAATGATTGAATAATGAGGCAAAAACTAAATAAAGAAATAAAGTCAACAATGAACATTTCTCTCTCATTTCGAGCTTCATAACTTTGAACACGAAACAACCCCCCCCCCCCCCCCCCCCCCCCCACCTAAAAAAAAAAATGAAAAACTTTGAACAGGAAAGCCAAAGTTGAAGTTGCAGTGCTGATAGTCTTAGCACGTACGTCCTACATTATATTGACGGACTGGTGTGTTGGAGACTGTGGTGGCAAAATCAGGGCTAAATTCAAGCTATCTTTTGTACTTAAAAATTAAAATAGGCACAAAATTTATTATATTAAAAGAAAAACATAAAATTGCCATCTTAAGATATTAAAGATAAGTGTCTAATTTCCCTCTTCATTAACGCAATTTTGTGATTTGTTTTCATGTTTTAGTTTGGATAATATCTATTTTTTCATCATTTACTAGTTATGTAAGTGTAAATATTTAGTAACACTTAGTTTTGGGATTAAACTCAATTTTCATCCCATAATTTAGGTCATTTAGCGTTTTCATCCTTTAACTTTTTAGAATAATATTTTGATTATACACCATTTTAATTTTTTCAATCTTTTTTTTGCCGAAATTCACCTCCACTTACAAGAAAGGTGAATTCTAGTGAAAAAAAGGATTGAAATCGCGAAAATAAAAAAGATGTAGGACAAAATGCTATCTTAGAAAAGTTAAGGACAAAAACGTAGGAAAAAATGAGCCAACTGGAACAGTAACCCCAATTTTAAGAAGTCACTTGAGATGCACATGCATTTTCCGACGAGAAGGGTGAACTTCGGCAGAAAAAAAGACTGTTACGCGAAATTAATAAATATAGGACCAAAATGCTACCATAAAAGTTAAAGGCCACATAGCATAAAATCCCTGTATTTTGAAAACTCAACTAAAAACTCCCTTGTGTTTTAAAAAATGGGCAAAAAAAATCCTTTGTTTTCTTAAACATGGCTCGCTTGTCCATCTTTATTAAATTTACCCAACGGCGTTAATTTTTTTTATTAAATGACCGTTATGTCCTTACCTATTATATATTGTTTCTGAACTTAATGACCATTGGATCATTTTGAATGCATAAAAGCCATCATATTTAATCAATTCATCTTAATCATTAAATTATAAAGGGTTAGGGCTAGATTTAATCAATTTAAATATATATATAATATGTATAAAAAATATAATTATTATTGGTATTTTAAATCAACATATAAGAACAAATAATTTATTTTTTATCAGGGAGAAAAAATTCAAAAAAAAATTACTCAAAACAAGTTTAAAACAAGTCAATTAGACCAATGTCCCTTATATAATACAATAACGGGCATTTTAGTCTGGTATCGAAATGAAAACTGAAGATTTGAAGGACATTGAGCAGGAAGAATTCATCCTTTTCACATTTGACGGACATTGACCAGGAAGAATTTATCTTTCTCATTCAGTGAAATGTAATCTCTATCTTGTAGTGTTTAGCTGCATGGGGTGTTTAAATACATGGTGGAAGAAAAATATCTCAATAACTGCCACTAACTACCTCAACTAACTAGGTAACCGAATGATGACTTCTTCTAACTACCTGTTAAGTAAAATCTCTACCAACAACTAATATAATTGCTACAAGAGGGAAAACGACTTTACAAGTTAGTAAAACGCTTACATAAGAAAAACGTATTTCTACTAACATAGGTGTGAGGGCGACTTAAGATTAATATGAAATACGAAAAAAAATTACTATTATAATAGATTAATAAACTACTATTGAAATAAATTAATGCTCACACATTAATAAAACTCCAACTCATAACCTCTTAATTGTGAAACCTCAGTTTCATGAACTAAGAAGCTTAATTGGCTCGGAGAAATTTTCTTAATATTTCCTATATATAGACAACAAGAGAAATGTGCTATGAGGCTCCATGACAATGAGGTCATGGGTTCGAATCCTGCACTAGAAAAAACATGATTTTTCGCTAGCTACAGTTAATTACAATGGTCAAAAGAAAAAAATCATGGCAAATACAAACTAACCACGGCTTTATAACGAGCACTAGCCATTATTTTTCCAAATGTGGCCAAAACATTAACCATGACCAAAATCATGACAAATATTTTAACTATGGCTAAAAATCTCGACAAATATTAATTAATCGTGACAATCTTATATTTGAAATTTTAAGTTAATAAATAAGCATGGTGTATGATTGCGGGATCGAATACATCACCCGACTCGATTCATCCTCATCCTTCAATTTTCTTTCAATATATAATTAATTCCTTGTTAATTACAATTATTAGGACAATGTAAATCACCTCGAAAGAACATTGTTCAAACTTTTACTTGGTCAGACTAAACATAACTACGTATGGTGACATTGATTTTTTTTTTCTAAAATAATTATATGTGATGATACCAGAATTCATCCTTAGACTCTGTTTAATTGGTTACTAAAATAATATCAAAAGAATTTTAAATAATAAAATCCAGTTATATATTCCACGCCGTCATATCGTACTACATAAATTATCGTCCACCTCGGGAAGACCCTAAAAAGAAAACAATAATAAAAATTCTAATATATAGGTGAAGAAAAATGTTGTTCAATGCGTAAGTAACGTTCAAGCATATGAATAAGGGTTAATTATATTTGGACCTCCTTTAAAAATGTAAAATTATACTTTTTCATAAAGAAGTTTTAAAATTATATTACAACCGCTCTGAAATTCACCGTTTATGTCTGACCTTCTTTCGTTAAGGTATCGACGGAAAATGTTGACGTCAAAAAAAAAATATACTTACATAATTTTTTCAATTTTACCTCTCATTTAATATTTTCATGTATAATTTTATACTTATAAGGAGAAAAATGTAATAATGTTAACCTCACTTCATATGTATATATTGCATATATCCTCTTATAAGTACAAAAATATACATGAAAATGTTAAATGAGAGGCAAATTAAAATTTTATGTAATTGTTTTAGCTGACGGTAGCACTTCCCATCGAAACCTCAACGAAATAAGGTCAAGTATAAACGATGATTTTTGAAAGGGGTGTAGGTGTAATTTCAAAATCTTTTTGAAGGAAAGTTTAATTTCACATTTTTAGAGTGGGTCTAAGTGCAATTAATCCTATGAATAATGAGGCAAAAACTAAATAAAGAAATAAAGTCAACAATGAACAATTCTATCTCATTTCTAGCTTCATAACTTTGAACACGAAACCCAAAGTTGAAGTTGCAGTGCTGATAGTCTTAGCACTGCAACTTTGTGATTGATTAATTTTGTGATTGATTAATTTTCATGTTTTAGTTTGTATAATATCTATTTTGTCATCGTTTACTAGCTAAAAAAGTCTAAATATTTAGTAACACTTAGTTTTGGGATTAAACTCATTTTTCATCTCCTAACTTAGGTTATTTAGCATTTTCATCTTTTAACTTTTTAGAATAGTATCTTGATCATACACCATTTTATTTTTTTCAATCCTTTTTTCGCCAAAATTCACCTCCACTTGCAAGAAGGGTGAATTCTGGTGAAAAAAAAAATTGAAATCGCAAGAATTAAAAAGATGTAAGACAAAATGCTATCTTAGAAAATTTAAGGAAAAAAATGTTGGAAAAAATGAGCCAACTGTTACAGTAACCCCAATTTTAAGAAGTCACTTGAGATGCACATGCATTTTCTGGCGAGAATGGTGAACTTCGGCAGAAAAAAGGACTGATACGGGAAAATTAATAAATGTAGGATCAAAATGCTACTATTTTGATTCTAAATTAATCAAAAAAGGCCAAATAGCATAAAATTCCCCTATATTTTGAAAACTCAACTAAAAACCCCCTTGTGTTTTAAAAATTGGCAAAAAGACCCTGCTGTTTTCTTAAACATAGCTCACTTGTCCTTATCTGTTCGACATTAATTTTTTAATTAAATAACCGTTATGCCCTTATCTATTGTATATTATTTCTGAACCTAATAGAGGCGTGAGGGTGACTTAAGCAAAATACAAAACATGTGTGCCCAATGATATAAATGCCCACTTCAATAGCTTCAACTTCTTCAAGCAGGAACATATCTACTGCCCCCCCTCAAGTTGGCGCATAGGAGATCATGCCCAACTTGGAGAAGAGACGAGCAAATGAAGCAGCAGGGAGAGCTTTGGTGAACAGGCCAGCAACCTACTGCTGGCAGGAATATGTCCAGGAAGTATAAATCTCCTTTTGTAGTGATCGCGGACAAGGTGACAATCTACATCGAGATGTTTTGTGCGTTTGTGGAATACCAAATTTTCAGTGATATGGATGGCAGCCTTGTTGTTACCGTTGAAAGGAATAAGGATCTGGACTGGAACATCGAACTCCATAAGAAGATAACTGATCCAGAGCAATTCACACACCGTTGACCCCATGCTCTGGTATTCGACCTCAGCGGAAGAACGAGAGATAGTAGTTGTTTCTTGGTTTTCCACGAGATGAGGGCACCCCCCTAAGAAGACACAATAGGCAGTGACCGACTGATGAGTATCAGTTCATGAAGCCCAGTCAGAATCGGAGAAAGGCTGGAGTTTAAGATAAGAGCTCGCAAGAAAGAATAAGCCAAGGGAAGAAGATCCCCTAAGATACCGAACTAAGTGAAGAGTTGCATCCTAATGTAGCTGACTAGGATACTTTAAAAACTAACTTAATTGTTGTACATATCAGTACGAGAGAACCCCAAATAAAGGAACCTGCCCACCAACCTTCTGTACTTGTCTGGAGAGGGTAGGAGTGGTCATGTAGTGGTGTCAAACTTGGGCTTAGCAAGTAAAGGAGCGGTTTCTGACTTGACATTATCCATTTGGCAGTTATAAACAATGTCCAAAAGATATTTCCTCTAAGGAACATAGGTCATGTGCGTGGATCTAGCCAACTCCAGCCCCAAAAAGTACTTTGCAAGACCTAAATCTTTGATAGTGAACAAGTTAAGGAGATAAGTTTTCACAACAGTAAGGGCCTCAAGGGAACTGCCAATAAGGAGTACATCATCCACATATACAAGTAAAACCATAAAAGCAGAATCCTTACGCATGGTGATCAATCAATGGTCGTGAGGGGATTGCTTGAAACTATAACTCTCCATCTTGGGAGTAAGCTCTATGTTCCACTGCATTGACGCCTGCTTGAGGCCATATAGGGACTTTCTCAATCTACAAACCAGACCCCCGTCTGCCTTGGATTATCCTTCAGGAGGCCATAAATAGACCTCCTCATCTAGCTAGCCGTGAAGGAAAGTATTATTAACGTCCAGCTCCAAGAGAGGTCAAGAGTGAGCAGTAAAATAGCAATCAAAAGTCTCACAGTAATTTTAGCCACTGGTGAAAAATTGTCATAGTAGTCTACTCCTTCAATCTGTGTGAACCCCTTAGCCACGAGCCGAGCTTTGTACCTATTTACTGACCCATAATGCCACAACTTGACCTTGTAGACCTACGACGAACTAACTGCCCTCTTACCATCAGGGGGCTTGGTCAAATCCAAAGTGTGATTCCTCTCAAGAGCTTCAAGCTCTTTTGCCATTGCCTCCCTCCAATCTTCACTTTGATCAACCTGAACAAATGTCTTAGGCTCTTGAACAGTGTCAACCTGCGCCAAGAACAATCTATGTGCAGAACTAAATGACACGGGATCACAAAGATGGGGAGATGAGGAGGACAGATGGCAAACATAGTCCTTCAACCAGTGGGATTGAACAATTTTTCTACTAGATTTTCTAGTGGGAGGAAGTGTTTCAGTGACCTAGCCTGTCAATGGGTAGGGTCTTACCCTACCCAGGCCCATACCCTAAAAAGACCCAATATAATAATTAGCATATAGACCCAGACCCAATGGGTCCAAGACCCAAAAGCATTTTGTTAGACCCAAGTCTTCGGGTCGGGTCCGGACCCCACCCCATCCTTTTTTTTTTCTCTCTTTTTAAAAATATTCTAGACCCCAAAAAATTACATGAAATACTACTCAAAATAAAAAATCATATATAATAACTAATACAAGGAAAAATAACAAATAACTGATAACATTACATTGCAAAAAAAGCCAAATTTTTATTCGTTCAAATCAAACTAAACTTGAACATTTTTAACAGAGTTGAGAACACAGAAAAAAGGAAAAAGAAAAAAAAAGTGATATAGAAGATGACAGAACATTCAATTGCCAAATTCAACGTTTGGCATAGATACTCTTGTGAACACAGAAAAAAGAACATTCTACCTGCTCATGCATGACTCTATTGTGAATGGAAGAACAATACTGAATGGAAAGATAGCTGCAGTAAAGCTTCATAGAATGGGTATCCTTCTCCCAAGCTTTCCTCTTAATATATTTATGATTTATGTTTGTATAAACAAGAAAGTTTGATCTTTCCATCAAGTAATCAATGTGGTGAATTGGGTTTTATGGATCTGGGCAGCGATACATCAAGGACGGGCAAATCTGAGAGGTGGCGCTTCGAGGGCGGGGGAATCTGGGCGCCGGCGCTTCGGGGGCGGAGGGATCTCAGTAGCGGCGCTTCAAGGGCGGAGGGATCTCATCGGCAGCGCTTCAAGGGCCGATGGATCTAATGGGCGGCGCTTCAAGGGCTGACGGATCTAGGCATCGGCACTTCAAGGGTGGATGTCTGCGATGGTTGTAGTGGTGGAGGCGGCACAGGGTTGGAGAGTAGCAGCATTTGGACGATGCTTGAGTGGCAAAGGTGGTGATTGGTTTGGAGAGCAGAGTGCGACGGCCAACAATAGAGTCCTCATTTAGTTGAGAGATTTCATTTGCGTTCAGAGGGGTTTGGACAGAATAGGTTATGGGTATGGGTAAAGTGAATTATATTGGGTATATTACCCAACCCAGACCTAACTATTTTAATTTAATGGATCTGGGCCTGGGTTTGGGCCTAAATTTTAATATTGGGTCTGAGTCTAGACCCAATAAAATGGGTCTGGGCCTGGGTAAATTGGACCCATTACAGGCCTATTTTAGTCCATCAGGTATGGAGCAGGTGATTGTTCGTTGGGATCATGAGGAGAAGGTAAAATGGAAGGGGAGTAGGTGAAGGAGTTGACTGAGATGTAGGATAGGAGTTAGGAATGGACACAGGAATACAGGGAGTAGAAACTGGAGGTACGGTTGAGAAAGTAAACAAGTGCTCATGGAATTGAACATCTCTAGAAGTAAAGACAATCTGCTTTCAAGATGACATAATTTATAAGCCTTTTGGGGTTGACTATACCCTAGAAAAATACGTTTGTGAGCCTTGAAATCAAACTTGTCCTTGTGGGGAAGAACATTTGTAGCATAACATAGGCATCCAAAGACTTTAATATGTGTGAGTGGTGGAGGCCTTTGGTGGAGGATTTGATAGGGTGATTTCCATCGTAAAAGGGAGGAAGGAAGCCAGTTGATGAGATAGGTTGCAGTCAACACACATACCCCCCAAAATCTTTTGTGGAAATAAGCTTGGTGTAGGAGTGCTCTAGCTACATTCAATAGGTGTTTGTGTTTTTGTTCGACTATCCTATTCTGTTGAGGAGTGTGAGGACAGGATCGTTGGTAACTTATTTCCAGAGATTGAAAGAGATAATGACAGGCGGAATTGACGAACTCAGATCCATTATCAGACCTAACCACTTTGACACTCGAATGGAATTGTGTTTAGGCTGAGTTGAAGAAAGAAGAGAGCTTGGATGCTTCTTGTGATTTATTTTGTAACATGAACACCCATGTACATCTACTGTAGTTATCAACTATAGTAAGGAAATAATTGTTGGTGGCTGGAAGCTTGTATGGTCCCGGTACATCAAAATGAACAAGCTCAAAGATACTTTGGCTTTTAATTTCATGCGAGGGAAAAGGAAAATATTGTTGTTTTGCAATGGGACAAATGTCACAAACATCATAGGAATTCATAGGTTTTGTTTATTAACCGAATATGCTGCAATACAAGTTAGGATGGGTTCCCTAATATTTTGTGCCACAAAGAGGCCCCATTAACAACACTGGACACGTTACAAATAAGTACAGAAGCAAAGTTGGCACAGGAATTTGTGAAATCGTCTCATGATTAATAAATGACTTGTCTAGAATATAGAGCCCCATTTTCATCCTACTTACTGCTAGTACTTGATCACTCTTCTGGTCCTGTAACCAATAGTGAGAGGATGGGAAAACAACCTTTACACAACCAGATGAGCACAATTTTGGAACTGAAAGGAGATTATATTTGAAACTAGGAACAGAAAGCACATCATTAAGGATCAATTGATCACGCAAATGCACTTCACCAATGTATTTAACTTGTTTGGAAGAGCCATCAGGGAGATGTACTAGGGATTTGTGTGAGGTTGAGTGAAAAAGGGAATTTAGAATCTGCACACATATGGTTGGTGGCGCCTGTATCAATGATCCAACAACCAAAAGCATTAGACTCCTCCTTAGTGAAAGCACAAAAGTTACCTACAAAATCATCTCCTTGTGCAAAGTTGATCTGGAGAGGATCCTGTGGTTGTATTGGCACCTCATTTCCTTTTATCAGTTTCAACAGCTCAATGACCTATTTCATTGCTTCCCCAAGCTCATTGGAACTCTCTCCCTTGGTGTTTCCCTAATTGACTGCATCAAAGCCACTGGCTGCACCATCTTCTTTCTTCTTCTGCTCAACCAAGCTCTTGTACCAGTCAGGCACACCATGGATTCTGAAACAAGTATCCTTGGTGTATCCTGGCTTTTCATAATTAGTGCAATTCTAAGACCTGTTACCAATCTGTCATTTCCCCTTATAAGCCCTTTTATCTTTGTATTGAGTCTCTTTCTTCTGTCCAAGCACCTTATTTTTAGGCAACCTTATATGTAGAGCCACACCCTCAGTGTTCTCATTAAAATGCATATTCACAAGCCTCTGTCGTTCCACTCTAAGCACCATGGAATAGACTTTGTTTATACTTGGAAATGGATCAATCACCAGGACTTGAATGCATATGTGATCATAATTGTCATCCAATCATATGAGAAATTGTACCAATTTAGTCAAATGTGCCTCTTATGTAGTTACTTTTGTATACACACAAGTACACAATCCACATGTGCAAGTACATGTGGGCATCAGGCGTTCATACTCATCCCGGAGTATAGTCAGGTTATTGTAATCCGCCACAGTAAAGTTCTCTTATGAAATTGATGTTATGTCTCGCTGTAATTGATACACTAGTGGTCCGTTATTTTCACCCTATCTCTCCTCAAGGTCAAGCCAAAATTGCCTGGAAGACTTTGTGTACCGAAAAGCCTTAGATATTTTGGTGCAAATAACATTTAGGATCCAGGAAGTTACCATTGAGTGAACCCTGATCTAGGTTTCATAAGACTCTAATGTCTTCTCAGGCATAACATACCTGCCATCAATGAAGCCAAACTTCATCTTAATGGAGTGCGATAACCACTGACCTCTTCTAGGCCAGAAAATTCGAGTCGTTGAAATGAGAGCTCACAAGGATCATCCCTGGATGATCTGATCTGTGGAGTTGTAGGAACTCTGGTTTACATATTGCACCAACACCTGCACCAACGTTTCCAACAATCGCATCTTCCCTCATTTCCCCTTTTGTTGCAATTTGTTTTGCCACAAACATTCCTCCTCTATTATGTAAGACTAAGAGTATGCAGAGCCCTTCAATGAAAGGATCTGATACCATGTAGCGAAATGAAAATTGAAAACATAAGGACATTGAACAGGATGAATTCATCTTTCTCATTCAGTGAAATGTAATCTCTATCATGATGTGTTTAGCTACATGGGGTGTTTAAATACATGGTGGAAGAATATCTTAATAACTGCCGCTAACTACCTTAACTAACTAGGTAGCCGAATGACAACTCCTTCCAATTACTTGTTAAGTAAAATTGCTACCAACAACTAATATAATTGCTTTCAATTTACGCAATATGTCTAAGTAAAAAGACAGCTTGGAAATATGTTACTGAGGGGACTACTGGTGAAGGAAGAAAACTATTAACTTGTGATTATTGTCTTAGGGGTGGAAGAATTAACCGAATGAAACAACATTTTGTTGGATGAAAAGGGAATGTAACAAGTTGCAAGAAAGTGCTTCCAGAAGTTAGGTTCATGATTCAAGGCTCTTTGAAAAAAAATGTAGAAAGAACCAAAGAAAAGCGATGATCTTGGGAAGTTGATGAATGTAATTTTGGCGCGAGTTCACATGAATTCAATATGATGCTTACGAACCCCATGCTAAAAAAAATTCACAATTAAGAAACAAAGTCAAGCAAGAAAAAGGCAAAAACGGGATTGAACTCATTCTTCAAAACTGGTACTCGTGATCCTTCTCAAACTACTATCAAAGTTTCTTTACAAAAGTAAAGAAAAATGGCATGATACTGATTTGGTTGTAGCTTTGTGGTTTTATGGTTCATGCATTCCTTTAAATGCTTGCAATATCCTTTCTTTCAAATTGCTATGAGTAAAGTTGCATCTCTGGGTCATGGTTACACTGCGTCTAGCTATCATGCTTTAAGGGTTTCGCTTTTGAAAGATGCTAAAAAGCAAGTGACATTGATTGTTGATTCTTTTAGGAGTAAGTGGATAGAAATTGGTTGCACTATAATGGGTGATGGATGGAAAGATTCTTTACAAAGGCTATTGGTTAACTTTTTGGTTTATTGTCCCTCCGGAATATCATTCATAAAATCTATTGATGTGTCTCCTATTGAGTCAACGGCTGGAATTTGTGTAACTTGTTTGTTGAAATTGTGGAAATGGTTGGGGTGAAGAATGTTGTTCATTTAATCATTGATAATGCAACTAACTATAAGGTAGTTGGGCGTTTACTTTCTTAAAAGTATCCTACTATTTGTTGGTCGCCTTGTACAGCTCATTATGTTAATTTGATCTTAAAAATTTTTGGTGAGTTGTCTCATGTCAAAGATTGTGCATCACTTGCATCTAAAGTGACTAGTTATACCATAACAATAAATAGCCACTCAATTGGTTGAGACAAAGAGCGGGGTGGACAGAGATTATTCAACTTGGAGATACTCGTTTTGCCACAACATTCATTGCATTGAAAAGCTTAAGTGATCATAAAGATTATTTACAAGCAACGGTGGTATGTCAAGATTTTAAAAAGTTTTTAAAGAAGGATATGGTAAAATAAGTGAAACAAGTCATTTTGGATGAAAAGTTTTGGAATAGCTGTAATATTATTGTCAGAGTTGGAACCCCTCTTGTACGTTTGTTGCGGATTTGTAATTTTGATGAGAAGTCATCATTGGGGTATGTGTATGAAGGCATTATAAGGCAAGAAAGGCTATCAAAGCTTTCCGTCGCGACAAAAAAAAAAAAAAAAAAACTATATGCATAATATGTTGATATTATCAATGCAAGATGGGATAAGATGTTGTGAAAAAGTTGCATGCTGCCACATATTATTTGAACCCAACTTTTCAGTATGACAAGAAATCTTTTTGTGAGAAGACAGAGGTATGGGTGGGCTTTTGGGTTATATTGATACCAAATTTGAAAATGAAGGCAACAAGAGTTACAATGAGATATCACTTTACCGAGATAGCCAAAAAAGTTTTGCAAGACCAACTGCTATGACTATTGCTAGATCAACTTGGTCTGGTAACATTTCATTTTATATAATTGTTTTATATTTATCTTTTTTCTGATTTGGATACTTCTTGATAAATTTTTTTGTTATGATTGGTGGAAATTATTTGATCGTGATGCATCTAACCTACATAAATTGACAATTAGAATTTTAAGTCAAACAACTTCTTCTTCTGGATGCCAACAGAATTGGAGTATTTTCGAGAGTATTCATACTAAAAGGAGAAATAGGTTGGAGCACTAGAGGTGGAATGATCTAGTTTATGTGCATTATAACTTGCGTCTGTAGAACATGTATGTAATATTTAGAATTAATTAAATATATTTGTGTATGATTAGTGTTACAATATAATAATTATATTCTCATGTTTGTAATTATTGTAGAGTTAAATATAACAAGCACTATAAAAAAACAGGCTTATAGCAACAGACATTTGCAATGAATTTGTCCGTTGCAAGTTTGCAATGGATTTCGCCATGACTTTACGACGATTCTGATTTTTTTTTACATTATTGTTACAACTTCCATTGCATTTGCAACAATAATGATAGCATTTTGCAATGGACTACCCGTTGCCATATTTTATTGCAAAATTCGGTCAACTCTAAGATGTCCTACATTCAACATAAGTCGTTGTAAAGGTCGTGACAAAATGTTGTAACGACAAATTCCGTTGCAAACTTTCAACTAATGTTGCAATGAAAATCGTTCCTTTCATACTTTGCAACAAAGATTCTAGTTACATCGTTGCAAAAAAATTTGCAATGCATTTTGCAACGAAAACATGTCGTTGCTAAATGCATTTCATGATTTGCAATAGATTTAGCGATGTATATGTTTCCATTGCAAAAACTTTCCAACAATTTTGTAACGACCTATGAAGTTGTTGTGATCCGTACATTATAGTTGTAGGCATTAATTATTGAGCCGTTGATTTGCATGTGTCTTTTCAACGGATCCGTCCGTTGTAATATATTTGCGACAACTGTAATCTACTATTTTAAAATTTTTTACTTTTTGCAATGAATTTTGCAATGAAAACATCATTCCGTGGTAAAGTACGTGCAAATCCGTTGCAAAAAGCGTAATATAAGAAAATCTTCATTCTATTTCACACTTATTTTTATAATCGTCCATAACAACTTCTTCATTTTCTCTCCTTCCACTCAACCGATTTTTTAATCAATCTTCTTCGCATTAGACCATTAATGATCACGTTAGTGCAACAAGTCACACATTTGGACATTTAGCTGACTTACATTATTGTTAGTACAAAATATTTACTTGTTTATTTATATATATATATATATATTCATTTTTAGTTTTTATGTATGTATGTTAATGAATATGTATAATATCTGTTGATTTTAGAACAAGATGTTGAGAGAATTGAGAAAGTAGATGTATGAGAAGAATGTACCTAGTAATCGTCATCTTACAAAATAATTTATAGATGGGATCACTGAGTTTCTATATTGGGCAAAAACACAACATGATTTTATGGATGGGGAGAAAATTCGTTGTTCATGTAGTGTATGTAAGTAATAATCCACGAAGGAGGTGACATGTGACCTCAAAAAAGATTTTAAGAAAAATTACTACAATTGGACATCTCTAGTGAGCCTATACAGATAGATTGTGAGCATTCAATGTCAGCTAACAACTTTGTAGATCAAACGACAAATTGGAATAACTATGAGCAACTGAATTGGGATCAGAGGATAGTGTTTGATGCAGCTGATCCTGTGTCTCGTCCAAGGAGGGATGCACTCAATGATTCAACATACCTAGTGATCAATTACATGCAAACGAGACTGGTCCGAGTTCTAATTATGATGGGGTACAGTATGAGGCTGACAATTTAGGAGCATTCGCTGAAGAGTTTTTTGATGTCATGCGCGTTGTAGATCAGCCGTTATACGCTGGGAGCGAAACTCACTCTCAATTATTTGCGGTAACGAGGTTAGTAAACATCAAATATGAATACAATGTATCACAGAGTTGTCATGATCAGTATTTATAAGTAATAGAGGAGATGCTGCCATGAGATCACATGTTACCTAATGATTATTATAGTATGAAAAGGTTGATAAGAGAGTTGGGTTTACCTATTGAGAAAATTGACGCATGTAAGGTTGGTTGTATGTTATTCTGGAAAGAAGACAAGTATTTGGAATTCTGCAAGTTTTGTGAGCATGCTAGGTATAAACGGGGAGACCGCCGCCCGAGAGGTTTCTTCTTCTTTTTTTTTGTTTATTTTGTTTGGTTTTTAATTAAAATATTTTGTTTGGTTGATTTTGTGTTTTACAGCAAAGTGTGGATATTTGATAATATTAAAGGTATGGTTTTTATAATCATTTGCCTACAATGTAGCTTATTGAGGATGACTATAATGTTCTTCTATGTTATAAAACTGTGAATGTCTATAATGTATATCTAGTATGTATTTGGTATTGAGTATGTGTTTGGTATAAAATGTATATTGAGTTTGTTATATGGAGTATGTGTTTGGTATAAAATGTATATTGAGTTTGTTATATTGAGTATGTTTTTGGTATAAAATGCATATTCAGTTTGGTATATTGAATATGTGTTGGTATTGAGTTTTGTATATTGAATATGGGGCAAAATGCAATTTACCCCCCTGTGTTATTCGAAAAGACCAACTTACCCCCTTGTGTAAAAAAAAAAAAAGCAATTTATCCCCTCGTGTTTTAAAAAATGAAGCAAAATACCCCCTCACGCGCCATTTTTAATTTTTTTTCAATTTTTTTATTTTTATATTTATTTACAACCGTTGGATCTCATTCATATAGATGATCGGTCTAGATTCAATCTACATATATATTATATAAAAAATATATTTTTTCCTAAATATTATGAATAATATATATACAATCAGAGCCATGTTGTTGAAGTTGTATTGGATAATTCAACAGTACTTGTTTAATATATTGCTTAATATGCAATATTTATCTGTTTCAGATATAAATACTGTTAAAAATTCCAAAAAGGAAGAATATGAAATTCCTAAGAATTTGAGTCAATTAAATAAATGGACAATTCCCAAGGTAAATCCTAGACTAATTTATAATTTCGGCCGATTTGATTTTTGGAAGACTAAACAGATTGTGAAGACTAGTGAAGAATCAATAGCCTTTGATAATGAAGAAAGAGTAATAAAACTTTTAGATGCTATGGATATAGGACATTATCAGGATGAATATAAATTTTTACATATAGGACTAGTACAAATTGCCTTTAAACCCTTAACATTAGAAGGTTTGCCTGAAAGCTTTTTAGCTGCCCTTAGAGATGCCAGGAATTTAGATTGGAAAAAATCTTTGATTGGGATAATACAGTCCAGTCTAGCTCACGGCCCAGTTTTTTTTAATGTTTATCCGAATTTACAATTATCCTTGTCGGATGCCAATATATTGGATGCTTTAACACTAAATGTTAAAACACATGGGTATAATTATACACCCGGATCTGAATTAATATGTGTATGTTATAGAATATATTATAAACTTCTCCATACCCTTAATCCTAACTGTAGGATACAAGACAATAAGTCATTAGAACAAACTATATTTTTTGAAATAAATTTTTACATAGTTCTAGAATTAATACTAGGAGGCAAATAAAATGGAGTGAAATAGAGTTTTCAGAAAGTTGGATAATTGAGAAAGAAGTTCCAATTTTAAGTCACATAGAAAGTAATTATGCTAGTATTATTCAAAATCTAGAAGAAAATGTTAAAATAGACTTCATTAATAATCAACCGAAATGTTTAAGAAGCAATTCTTCAAGGTATTCTACAGTATCATATTTTTCACCAGTTGAAATTATGACTCCATCTAGAGCATCCACTTCCCGAATTAGAGAAGAAAATAGCCAAGAAGATATAAGAGAAAATAAAGTTGAAGAAATAAGGATTCGGTCTAATAATATTGCTAAAGAAATATATAAGGATCCAAGATTAAATGAAGAATTAACTTCAGAAACAAATTTTTGTTTATAAATGAATAGTCTAGATCTAATTGATTTGGAAACAAATATCCCATTTGTGGATTATTCTGAAATAATAGATTTTAGTCCTGGATCTCTAGTTAGAAAAGAAATTCAGAAAGAATTCAAGGAAGAGAGATAGAAGCCATTTAGGAAATGGTTCTTTGAAAACTTTAATATAACAAACCAAAAAATGATCTCTACACAATTCTATAAAGAATTAGCTATAAGGAATAAAATAGTTGCTTTTGTTCCTTGGTTTATCGTTAAATATTCAGAAAAATATTTAAACGTATTAGAGAGAAAATATTTTCTAGATAATGGGAAAGTTGTTAATAACATATTTCCACCTTAACAATCATTTAAAATGAACTCGAATGAAATAGAAATAAATTTCAAAGCATTTTCAAGATTAATGAAGATGACACCCTAACGATTACAATGGCTCAAATTAATGAGTTGATGAAAAAACAAAATTATACAAATTTGTATTTAAATATTATAGGAGAACAAATTACGGAACTAAATAAAAAAATAGATAAATTATCTAATTGGCAACAGGAAATTAGTTCTAAAAATACGATAATTAGTGGAGTGAATAAAGAAATTATAGCAAAATCATCAATCCAACCGCCTCCTGAAATTGAAGATTTTCATTTAAAACCCTTAGGAGAATTAGAGAAATTATTGGATCAAAAATTTAGGGACTTAAAATTAAATACCTTAAGTGATGATATCACTACTGAAAATAGTAGAAAAAATTTGCCAGAAGGAATAAATAAAATAGAGAAATATGCTAGTAAGCCTATGCGAACAAAATTTTATTATCCTAGGCCCACACCTCAAGACATACTATATGAGGAACAAGAGATTTATGACCAACATAGCTATAATGAAAAACAAATTTATGAATGGAATATTGATGGATATACAGAAAGATAAATCTAAAATACTATTCATAGAATGATGAAGTACAATACTGTCTGTAAAGGAAATAATAATACAGATAAGACTATCACTAAAATGATTATAGCAGGTTTTACGGGCCAATTAAAAGGTTGGTGGGATAATTATCTTAGCCCGATGGACAGAAATGAGATTTTGAGTACATCAAACCAGAAAATATGGAAGAACAAGCAGTTTATACACTTGCCATAAATATAGTAGAACATTTTACAGGGCGATGGTCCGATAATAGTAAAAATATTAGGACCCTATTACAAAATTTTCAATGTAAAACTCTAACATCCTTTAGATTCTACAAAGATGTCTTCCTTACTAGAGTAATGGAACTCCCGAATCCAATGATGCTCACTAGAAATTTAGATTCATCGATGGACTTCCTCACCTATTCGCTGAAAGAGTTAAGAAGAATCTTAGAAATGGAGGGGTAGCAATAAATTATAATAAATATACTTATGGGAAGTTAATTGGAGGAAGGTTTAAATCTAGGCAATGAAATTAGATTAAATAAACAAATTAAAAGGCAAAATTTAACAGAGAAGAAACAACTAGGAGAATTTTGTGCTCAATTTTGAATAGAAATGATGCCGTCAGATAGACAAAAAATTCCCAATATAGGACACCAGAGGGAAAAAGGAAAAGACATAAAAAACAAAGTGATAGAAAGGAAAAAAATAAACAAAGAAACATAACCAGAAAAGACGAATGAAAAACTAAAAATAATGTAACAAAAAAGATAAGAAAATGTTACATATGTGGTGAAACAAACCACCTTGCCAATAGATGTAGAAATAAAAGAGCTAAAAGATTAAAAAAGAAGATTAATAGTCTTAAATTAGAAGACCAAGAAAAAAGAAAATATAATAAATACAATATTTTCTGAAGGAAAAGAATCCTCCGAATCTGAGGAATTAGAAGAAAAAGATAATCAAGATGAATTAGGAAATATAGAAGAAAATCCTGAAAATTTATCGACTTCGGATGAATCAAATGAAGAAGAAAATTTCTCATGTGCATGTAAACAAGGGACTAATGAAGAAGAATCAGATGATGAATTTTATGAATTAATGGCACAATTCAAAGATTTAGCAACAGTAAATGTCCTTACAGATAATCATATAGTTCAATTGCTTAGGGAAATTAAGGACCCTGAGATAAGGAATATTATCCTTAGTAAAATGGATAATAATAAAGATTCATAAAGTTCAATTGCTTAGGGAAATTCAGGCATATGAAAACTTAATTAGTAAACTATTTGAACCTTATACAATTACTGAAGTTAAAAGAATACTTAGAGAAAAACAAACAATTAAAGACAATCCTTCCACTGCAGAGATCTAAAATTAGAAGTTGAAAAATTAAAAGAAGAAATAAAAAATATTTAAAAATATAATCAGACTCTTACTACTAGGATAGAAATATTAGAAATAGACAAAAACAATAGATTCATTGAATTAAGCAAAGAGAAAATTGAGGATAATTTTCTATCCACATTAGAGGTAGTGACTAGTCAAAAATAGAATATAAAGATTGACTTGTTGATAATTAATAATTTTAGAAAAATATTTACTGCCCTAGTAGATAGTGGGGCAGATATTAATTGTATAAAAGAAGGGTTAATACCAACCAAATACTTTCAAAAAACAACTCATTCATTATCCTCAGCCAATGGGCAAAAATTGAACATAAGTTTTAAAATCCCAAAAGCCTATATATGTAATAATAAAAAATGTATCCCTATGAGTTTTCTATTAATTTAGGACTTAACAAAAGATATAATCCTAGGCACACCCTTCCTAAAAAAGATTTTCCCAATAAAAATCATTAATGACAAAGGCATAATAGGAACATTTGAGGATGAGATAATAAAATTTGAATTTATTACTCAACCAATGGATAAGGTTATTAATGAAATAAGAGATTTAATAGTTTCTAAAACAAATCAAATCTGTTTCATAAAAGAAAAAATTAATTCTCTACAGATAGATGAGTTACTTGAAAATCCAAAATTACAAGCAAAAATCAAAATGGTTCAAAATAGATTCGAACTTGAGACATGTAATGAACATCCTAATGCATTTTGGCACAGAAAGAAGCATATTGTAAGCCTCCCTTATGAAACTGAATTTTTGGAGAAAAATATTCCCACTAAGGCGAGGCCTTGTCAAATGAACTCCGAATATTTAGAGTTATGCAAAGAAGAGACTAATGGATTAATAGATATAAAAAACTAATTAGATCCTCTAAATCACCTTGGTCATGTACTGCTTTTTATGTTAATAAACATGCAGAACAGGAAAAAGGGAGACCTAGACTTGTTATTAATTACAAGCCCGTCAATAAGGTCTTAAAATGGATAAGGTATCCAATCCCCAATAAGAAAGACCTTTTAGATAGATTACATAAGGCAATAATTTTTTTAAAATTTGATTTAAAATTAGGATATTGGCACATCCAGATAAATGAATCAGACAGATATAAAACTGCATTTACAGTTCCTTTTGGCCATTATGAGTGGAATGTAATGCCTTTTGATCTGAAAAAATACACCTTCAGAATTTCCAGAATATCATGAATGATATTTTTAACCAATTCTCGAACTTTATTATTGTTTATATTGATGACATCTTAGTTTTCTCTAATAACATAGAAGACCACTTTAAACATTTAGAGATGTTTAAAACATTAGTCATCCAAAATGGATTAGTAATATCTAAACCAAAAATGAGTATCTTCCAAACTAAGATAAGATTTTTAGGCTACAATATTGAAAAGGCAGAAATAATTCCCATTAACAGATGCATAGAGTTTGCAGATAAGTTTCCTGATAAAATTATTGATAGAACTCAATTACAGAGATTCTTAGGAAGCCTAAACTATATAGCTCCATATTACAAAAATCTTGCACAAGACACAACATTATTATATGATAGGCTTAAGAAAAATCCATCAGAATGGACAGAGGATCACACTAAAGCAGTTAGGCTAATAAAACAAAAGGTTAAATCATTACCATGTCTAACACTCGCAAATCCTAATTGGAAGAAAATAATAGAGACAGATGCTTCTGAAATAGGATTTGAAGGAATATTGAATCAAATTGATAATAATAAGCAAGAATATTTAGTTAGATTCCATTCCGGAAAATGGAAAGCAACCCAGTTAAATTATGCTACAGTGGCTAAAGAAGTTCTTGCTATTGTTAAATGTGTTTTAAATTTCCAAGATAACTTATTAAATCAAGAATTCATTATCAGAACAGATTGCTCTGTTGCTAAGTTTATGTTTAATAAAGACTTTAAGCATGATGTTTTTAAACAAATATTTGCCAGATGGCAAGCACATTTAGCCCCATTTAATTTTACAATAAAACACATTAAAGGAAAGACTAATAGTCTCCCTGATTTCTTATCAAGAGAATATCTAAATGAACATAGACATTGGAAAATTTAACAGGATTGGAGGAGAATTCTTTATAGGAGTAAGTACCTCCTCTAAAATCCCAGATTATTGGGTTGAAGATAAAATTGAATGAGAGAATTATTGGATGAATGGGTTCAAATGGCCTGTATATAAATTTGAATTTTGGGATGAGCCAATCGAATATAAGGCACGACTCCAAAAGAATTCAAAGAATAATAAGAAAAAAGATTGAAGAAACAAAAAAGATTATTTCTGAAATTCTTGTTCAACATCCAGATGCAGACATGTCTTATCATTATCGCATAAAAAATATTTGGATAGCAAATTTGCTATATCACCAAAAAATTGCAGGATATTATGCCGGTTAAATGAATAATCCTTTTATTGCAGGAATGATTCCTCAAAGAGGAAGAGGCAGAAATTCCTAAAATCAGAGAGGAGGTAGATTTAGACCAGGCGAAATTATATGCCAAGGTAATAGATCATTAATTAAAGATAATATTTCCGGAATAGGGAAATGTACTAAAATCTCTGAGGAAGAAAATGAGCTCTTCCAGCAATTCCTCGTATTTAAAAAGGAGCAGAAAAAAATCGCCGCCGGAGAAGTATCATCTTCTTCAGTATCTTATGCTAAAATACTTGAAGAAGAAGATGAATTAGCAAACTATAAATTTAGTGAACATCAGGAAGTAATTATACTCCTGGAAAATGAGGATTTAAGGTGGGAGAAAGATCCATGGTATCTAATGAAAAGATATCTGGATGTGACATCATTCACAACAGGTTCATATAAACCGAGAGCTCATTATGAGTGCATCCTGAAAGCAATGCAAAGTGTTGAAATTACTCACACTTATTCCAACAATGGAAAAGAATTTAATTACTCAAAAGCAGTAATAAAGAAATTCATCACTTCTGTTGAATGGGGAATCAACCCATTAGGTGAAAAAGAATATATTCACCCAGAATCTAAATCCCCGATAAAATTCAATTATTGGGGCTATGTTGAGGCATTCAACAAAACTTTTCTCTATGAAAATTATAAGAAAAAACACACGTGATTTTTCAAAATTTGTCCATTAGTTTTCCAACAAGAAGTACCAAATTGGGCATTTCAATGGTGGTTAAATTATGGTCCTCCAATTTCTATACTCCTTGAAATTTTCCAGGGTTATTATACAGAATGGATCAATTGTTCGCCAAAAATTATCCAGGCGGAGAAATCACAAAAATGGAAGAAGGAATGGCCTCATTCTTCTTTTTTATGGAATTCTCACTTCCATGGATATGAAAATGGCTACCTGAAGTAGGAATGACCCTACAAAAAATTCTCTATATTAAAAGGAAATCTTGTTCTAAATTCTGGAGCAAATTAATGCTCATCAATCCAGAAACAAAAAAATATTTTTGTCAAGAAGCACCGATGAAATGGAGGAAAAGCTTCAAGAATACAAGGCACTCCTGGAGAAGGAAGAAAAATCAGACTCCTAGCCCCTTCGAGCAAATATCATAAAGAATTAGGAGCAAAAGAGGTATCATCTCTAAAGATCAAATGATTGAGGAATATCTCAATCATGTCCAGAAAGACCTCAAACGAGATCTGACAGGAGCAGAGTCCCCAATGAAAACCTCTTCCAAAGATGAAGAAAATAAGTATTCTTGTTTAGCAGGAGAATCACAAGACCCATTTGAAGAACCCAATCACGAAATTATCCTTGATCAATTATTTCAGGGAATTAGGACTGCTTTGAAAGTAAAGTCAAAAGTTGGGACTTCTGAATCTTCGGAAGAACAAACAATAGATTACCACAAGAGATCCGAAGCAGAATCGGAAGAAAGTAATTTCTCCAAAATAATGAAAAAATGGAAGTAGACAGCATAATGCCGGAAGAAGATAAAGTCGGAAAATTTTGACCGAGTCAAAGACACGAACAGTGTCACACATGCAGCAACACGTGTCACACATACAACAATACGTGTCATTCATACAGCATGTCTGGAAATAACTCCAGCCATGTGTCTCCACTACAGAGGACACCAGTCAATTACGGACGGACTTGAAATAATACTTTCAAATCCGACCTTTTCTATAAATACACCTTCTTCGCTCATTAGGAGGGGGCCAGAAATACTCTTGTACATGTATATCATCTTTTCATCCCTCACTAAATAAGACTTCAGTTTTGTGCACGGGTTTACACTTCTGTAAGTTTTTTACTTTAAATTATTGTATTTATTTATCGTATTTATATTTCTTTTAATTTTGCTCTTAGCCTAATGAAATGCTAAATCTATACTGTTGAATTATCCATGACAACGAAGATGGCAAGGTTCTAAAAAAAAAAGAGTATTTTAAATTCATGATAAATATACGGGGAAAATGAATGAATATGGAAAGGAGACCCTTTGGGTCGTTCCCTTAAATTATGAGTATGAAGGAAGTCTGTGTTGCCACTGCTACCCGGTTTTGCCGAATATGGCGTTGTTTGGGCCTTTAGGTGGTGTTTTAAGATTGAATCTGTACTTATTAATTTAACGGAGCGTAAAAGGTTCCCAAATTTACTCTATTTCTATTCATTTAAATTCTCTTTATATATGTCACAATTTAAGATACTCCTTTATTTTGATCGCCTTTCGCCTACATGGTCGGATTTACATTCCGCCTACATGGTCGGATTTATGGCGATTTTTGTATATTTTTTGCTATCTCTCGCCTTCCGCCTACATGGTCGGATTTTAAGACGAGATTTTGTATATTCCCGATCCCTCCATGGCATTTTGCCATGGCTCCTTATGCTCATACAATATATAGTATATAAATATTTATATATAGTATACATTTATACTGTATAGTATATAGTATATAATATATTTATATATAGTATATACATATAATATATATACATATATGCCGCCCTCCCATCGCCGGCGCAAGCCGGCTACTCTCCCTCCCCCGTGGCCGGCGCGGGGCGCCGCCTCCTCTGCCGTCAGCCTCGAACACAACCCTTCTTCCCCCTCCACCCGCTGCCATCGCCACCTCCTCCACCGTGAAAAAAACCCCTCTTTCACCCCATCCGCCGGCCACCCACCGCCTGCTTCCCCCGTCCCCCTCCCGCTCCGGCCACCCACCGCCTGCTTCCCCCTCCCCTTTCCTTCCTCGGCCGCGCCCGCGTCTCCCCTTCCCCTCCCCCCTCCCCTACCCCCTCCGCCGTCGCGTGTATTGCACCCCTTGCATGAGGGGGGTATTTTGCTTCATTTTTGAAAACATGAGGGGGTACATTGCTTATCTTTTTACACAAGGGGTTAAATTGCTATTTTTCAATAACACAGGGGGGTAGGATGCATTTTGCCCATTGAATATGTGTTGGTATAAAATGTATATGAGTATGTGTTTGGTATAAAATGTACATTGAGTATGTGTTTGGTTTAAAATTGTGGATGACAATGTAATATATTGAGGATGTGGTTGGTATATTGAGGTGGATGGGAATGATAATTGTAGTGATGAGGTTGGATGAGTGTTTGTTATGATTGTAGATTAGGATTCATATTCAAATAAACTCAACTAAACTAATATAACTTAGTTAACTTACAAGTTAGAAACTCAACTAAACTAATATAATTTTGTTAACTTTCAACTTAAAATCTTTAACTAAACTAATTTAACTTAGTTAATCCACAAGTTCAAAACTCAACTAAACTAATGTAATTTTGTTGACTTTCAACTTAAAATCTTCAACTAAACTAATGTAACTTAGTTAGCTCACAAGTTAATAACTCAACAAAACTAATGTAATTTTGTTAACTTTCAAGTTAAAATCTTTAACTAAACTAATTTAACTTAGTTAACCAACAAGTTAAAAACTCAACTAAACTAATGTAATTTTGTTAACTTGCAACTTAAAATCTTCAACTAAACTAATGTAATTTAGTTAACTCACAAGTTAAAAACTCAATTAAACTAATGTAATTTCGTTAACTTTCAACTTAAATTCTTTAACTAAACTAATTTAACTTAGTTAACCCACAAGTTAAAAACTCAACTAAACTAATGAAATTTATTTAACTTTCAACTTAAAATCTTCAACTAAACTAATGTAATTTTGTTAACTTTCAACTTAAAATCTTCAACTAAACTAATATAACTTAGTTAATTCACAAGTTAAAAACTCAACTAAACTAATGTAATTTTGTTAACTTTCAACTTAAAATCTTTAAATAAACTAATTTAACTTAGTTAACTCACAAGTTAAAAATTCAACTAAACTAATGTAACTTAGTTAACTTTCAACTTAAAATCTTCAACTAAACTAATGTAACTTAGTTAACTCACAAGTTAAAAACTCAACTAAACTAATGTAATTTTGTTTAACTTTCAACCTAAAATCATTAAATAAACTAATTTAACTTAGTTGACTCACAAGTTAAAAACTCAACTAAACTAATGTAATTTTGTTTAACTTTCAACCTAAAATCATTAAATAAACTAATTTAACTTAGTTAACTCACAAGTTAAAAATCAACTAAACTAATGTAACTTAGTTAACTTTCAACTTAAAATCTTCAATTAAACTCACAAGTTAAAACTTCAACTATGTTTATGTAAATATGGTATGAGGAGGATTTATAGGAGGTAGGGGTCATAGGGCTAGACCATCATCTACCCCACCGCTTGTTCTAGCTACACATTTTGAGACGGGAAACACTTTTGTAGCTCTTTCCTCATCTCCTACTCTACCTCGTTTTCATGTTGAGACGGAAACACATGTGTAGCTCCATCACCATCACCATCACCATCACCTGCAGTTTTCTTATCACCACCACCACCACCACCATTTGCATCAGTGCCTGAAGTTGCCTCTAATAATGTCCAATCCGATGCAACTCCATTGAATGTCATTACTCTGGCGGATATTACGTAAGACAATTTAAAATGATGGATTGTTTTTAAAATATTATATTTTTTTATGATTATTTATTTGATACTTTATAAGAATTTGGAAGTTCAAAATGACATCAATGATATTATTACAGATTATTATTTAGGGCCATGACCTTCTTTGAAAAAGGTTCACGAAGAGAATAAGGAGTTTTGGTTTCAAAATTTTAGTGTAAGATTTAAATGTTTAACTCTTAGTTTATCTGAATATTAATTACTTTTTGTGTTGTTATCATATTATTCTATTACATTTTTGCAGAAATGTTACACGTGGGGTCCAAGGCTTCAAACCCAAATCCACAAGAGTTATAATTATAGAGTTGGGAAATAGATTAGGGAGGTGAAGTCGCGATGTAGGAAGACCAATATAAGAGAGCGTGATGAAGTTTGGGCCGGGTTGCAAAAAGAGTGAGGTGATACAAAATTTAAAGCCATCTCAGAAGTTAATAAAATGAATCGTCAAACAAACTTTGCATCTGCATCTACTGTCTATTGAGGTGGTAGTGCTTCTGTTCAAAACACAAACGGAAGTTGGTAAGATATAAATAATTTTTTTTTATTTTCTAGATAATAATTGAATCTTTTACTCAAGATTAATCTTTTTTTTAAAAAAAAAATTATTAGGAGGAATCGGTCGGTCGCCCGCCGACACTTATTGAGCAGTTGGAGAAGTGTTGGAAAACAAAAGAAGGCAATTGGGCTGGTCCGAGAGCTGTGGATGCAATTTTAAGTTTATATTATTTACATTAAAATCAAAGTAAATAATTTAATTTATTTCCAAGTTATTTGCTAATTATAATATTCTTAATTGTATAGGAAAATTTTCAAAAGTTGAATGATGATCATAATATTGTTTCTCAAAGTCTACCGGAGTCATCTCCGAGCATATCGATTAACGATCAACAACTATGGTTGGAAGGAATTGGAGGAGCAAAGAAGGGTCGAGTTTGGGGCATAAGATCGTAGGCAAGGACTTATACTTGTTCTATCTCGACTAGAACAACCAATCTCACTCCAGTACCAGAACACCATGAATCGGAGTTGGTACAACAGTTGTTTCATGAAAATGAGACCATGAAACGAAAAATAGAGCACAACACTAAAAAGATGGAGAAAATAATGAGTTTTATGTCCGATAAATTTGGTACTGCGCTTGAAGACGATATGAGCGAGTCTGAAGATAGTTTTGGTGATAATAATTTGTCATTCCCACCTGCCTACCCACCTGCACAAGATTGTGAACATGAATATGACCCCCTTTTTAAATATGTATGCTTTAAGATTGAATACTTTTATTTTTTGGATTGGAATGTTGAATTGTCTTTATTATAAGTATATTTGATTAAATATATTGTCATATTTTGAATTATAAATTGTTAGAGTTAAATTAAACATATTTTTATTATTGAATATAAATTGTGAAATTGTCGTTGTAAACAAAAATAATTTTACAATAGAATGTCGTTGCAATTATCGTGGTAAAATTTACAATGGATTGTTGTTGGAATTGTCATTGTAAACGAAAATTATTTTACAACGAATTGTAGTAAGTTATATCGTTGCAAAAATTTTGCAACGACTTTCGTTGCAAATAAAATGATTTTGCAATGGATTATAATTAAATATTTCATTGTAAAATTGCAACGGAATGACTTTGCAAATATTCCGTTGCAATATTGCAATGCCTTTTCATCGCAAACGTAGTTGCAAAAAAAAAAAAAAATGATTTTGCAACGAATTGCCATCAACTTTGCCATGAAGATACCATCGCAAGTCGTTGCAAAATATGAAAAGTCAACATTTTAAATAACGAATTTTGCAACGGAATTTTACAACAGATAAAAAAACTGTGGCAATATTTTGCAACGGACAAAAAAGTCGTCGCTATATAGGGTAATACCTATAGCAACAGAAAATATTCCGTTGCAAAATTCCTCGGCAAATCTATTTTGCAACGGATTTTTTATGAAATCCATTGCTATAGGTATGTCTTTTTGTAGTGAAGAGGCCTTACGATCTTGTTGATTATGAGTGCATTGACAAGGCAGAATTTTGAATCGTGGAAGAAACTCCAAAAAGCGAACTTGACTATGATGAGATGGAAGAAATGCTTGAGAAGAAATGCCAAGAAATGAGGAAGATCAAGTTTTGATCCATTGACAGGTTGGTTAAAATCATTATTATCATTCAATAATATATTTCTATTATAACTTATTTTTTGTTAATTGTTTATTTCAGATGAGACAAATGATGTTGAGCCAATTGCAGAGGCTGATATTGAGCAATTTGGTCGTCAAGAAGTACTTATTATAGTGATGATGAAAATGAAGATGATTCTAATTAAGTTGATGATTTTGCAAAACTGTAGTACATTTGACTACTTTTTTTTAATTGTTTGTCTATTTAGTCAAGATTTATGTTGAGATCACACACTTATTATGTTTAGTTGGATGTATATTTATTTTGAGTTTGCCTTTTATTTTTAATCTTTTTGCTCAATTAATTGATATATAGTGTATTGTTATATTATGTATAATTATATAAATACATATATATAATAGGGTCTGCATCAATCGGTTTTTTGACTCCGGTTGGACCAGTCGGATGAGTGACCAATAACTTCACCGATTCGATGTTCGGTTTGGGTCTAAAAACATTACCTGCGGAGCACTTGGGAAGCTTATGACAAGGCCTATGCAACAACGAACAACGCCTGCATTTATGACATCATCTTTCCCCCGCAATCGCTTCAAAAGGCAGATAACTAACTGTGGACTCCAGATAAAACTGCAAATGTCTTGGCAGAAGATCCTGCCTCAAGAAATGATCCTTTAGAGCACTTCGTCTTAATTAATCCAGAACCGTAGCCAAAAATAGATCCTATGAAAGCTCCGGCAATGGAGTCATCTGGTGAACCTGAAGAGACAAACAAGGGGAGGACTCGATGAATTGGAAGCGACCAGTGAGTCAAACCTATAACTAGGATTGGGGCTCGAAATGTTCTCAATTTCCATATCGGAGTCGGAATTCGTAGAGTTCGCTGGCGTCAACATTCTATAACGAAAGACGATAAATCTTTAAGTTGGCTAATCCAAAGTATATCAGAATTAAGTCTAGTTGAATATTTGTATTCCTGTAATTAGTATGAGGACAAGATAGATAATATACAGGGCAAAGCACGAAAATATGTTGCAAATTGCGCAAGTTAAGAGCACATTAAGCCGAAGGGGTGTTAAGTGCTTCTCTTTTCGAAAATTAAGATGCCTTTTAAACCTTTTCTTTCTTTTTTTTTTTTTAATTCAGGAGGCTTTTGTGCTCGATTTTTATAGGAGATAATTTGGATTTAATCCTGCAAAATCATACAATTTATATAAGTAAATGACATTAAAATAAATATAACTCAAATCATGATTTAAGGACCACAATTGAAGGTGATAAATTGAGGCCTAATAATAATTAATCACAGCTAAGCCATGGTTATGAGTTGTTATTTCAGCAGGCGACGAAAATATTTCCCAAAACCAAAAACCTTGGCAATTCTTTTTCGCCATAGCAAATACTTTGGCTATAACTAAAATTATGTCAAATAATGATAAAATAGTAATTGATAGTATTGGTTTATTAAAGTTTTTAACCTTGGTCATTCACAATTGGATCGATTAGCTAGGTGAACTTTTAGCCTTAGCGTTCTTCCGTCCTTGAATTTTCAATGCGTTCATTTGCCATATAGTCTTTTTAGTAATTTCTCTCAGTATTAGTAATCTATCACTCGATTTTCAATCGTCCTGATAGTTAGTGATTAGTTATAATTTTGGTAATTATTTCGTTAAACCTTTGTGGGATCAATACTTATTATACTACTTGATAGCTAATCTTTTCCTACCAAAAATCTAAGAATAATTACAAGGAAACAAGGTAGCAACCTACATATATAATATTTTACATCTACAAATAAGTTGAAGAATCCTTAATTTTCACCAAATCGCATATCTGATAACCCGTGGCACGAGTTAAACTCATTGCGCTTCTGCCGACCAGATTTCCGATAACCTGTGGGCATGAGTTATCCTGGATGCGCTTCTATTGAATTTCTTCACTTTTTCTCACTTGAGCTATTTTCTTGCAAACTCATCTTTTCTATAAAAGCACTTAAAATGCCATAAATATACCCGAAAACAAGCTTCATATCATAAAAATATGGGAAAATAAACATAAAATAAATCGTACAATTTTCCCTAGTCAACAATGATATGAATTCTGTACTTTTTAAATAGTGATAGTTATGCTGAAGCTGTCATCCATCAATAACACATGTATAGTGATTCATTGTCACTTTAAATGTGACACTATTAATTTGTAGCAGTAATTTTATGCACAGCCATTTGCGTCAGTAATTATATAGTACAAGATCAAAATTATTTTCACTTAGTATATATATTTTTAATGATAATTATAAAATTATGATATATATTTTACAACTATTATTATCTTTTATATTTTTAGAATTAAAAAAGACAAATACTCATGCTTCCCTCGTAATTCTTTCTCAATTTCTTGATCACAATTTACATGATCAGCTACATAGACTTGAAGGTGGAGAATGCGTGCAAAAATGCAGCAACCATCTTATTAAGACAACCACCTAATAAGATTACAGACATCATGCACTAAAAAAAGTATGATTTTTTCACTAGGATAATTAATATTGTAAAAAGAAAGGTGATTAATACAAATTAATTACGATTTTGCAACGATCATTAGCCGTTGTTTCTGTAAGTGTGGCCAAAATATCAGCCCTAGCCAAAACCATGGCACAATTTTCGATTACAGCTAAAAATCATGATAAATATTAATTAATCGTGGCAAAATTTAAATTTTTTGCATTAATTTTATTTAACCGTGGTTAATAGTGTTAATTTACCATGATTTTATCCCATGGTAATTTATAGTTCATACATCTGAAAATTGAAGCCGACATGCCCAACAAAGTACTTATTCACATGTATATGCGTGTGCTTTATTTTAATATAAGTGATAATTATATTTACACTTTCTAATCTATAGTCTGTCTACATAAATTATTCATATAGATTTGTTGATTAATTCAATTCCACATACTCCCAATCAGAAACGTCAATATCCTGTGCAAAATTATACGTACACTCTCAAAACATGTCAACGTCATTATACAAACCAATCCCTATTTTCTGATTGTCATAAATGGTTTATGTAATTATACAAAACAAAAACAGGAATGAATGTAAACAAACCGTATATTAGGAATATAAATATAATTATCCATAATACAAACTGATCACAATCTCGACACTGATCTTTCACCACTAAGTAAAAGATGCATGGGAAGATCTAATTAACCTCCACAACCACCACAGCCACCACATCCGCCGCCACAAGCCCCACCGCAGCCGCTTCCTCCCCCGCCCTGACTACAGCGACAACAGCAACAACAACAACAACCACCTGAAGAGGTGTCGCCGGTTTTCCCCTTTCCGACAGACTTCCTTCTCTTATGATTATAAGCTTTCCCGGCTGGCGGCGGCGGTGGTGGAGGTTTGCCGTGTTTACGGCGTCTCGGCCGCACACAGCAGCAGAAGTAGAGCATTGTACAAGTGTATGAGAATTTATACGATCACTGAACTGGAGAGAGTACTGGAAATTAAGGCTTTTGATGAATTTAAGCGTTATCTTTGTATATATATGTATATATATATATATATACACACAGAGACACAATTTTGGTTGACTTTGGACTCGTTCAAACATAATTATTAACTAAACACTCCATGATAATTCATCATATTACATCTAGCCTCCTCAAGTTTGAAAAATTATACATATAAACCCCTTATGATCAAAGTCAGTGGGATGTAAAAGTTATCCCATAAAACCCAAAAGACTGTCTTGCTCTAGGTTGGCTACACTGGAATAAAATTTATTATTGCTTATAGTTTTATTGGTTATGTAGTAAATAATTTTTATTAATCATAATTAAATAAAAATCAATAAAAAAACTTAATTCATTCACTATAGAAACTATTTTTGCTATGGTTTTTAGCCAAAACAAATATTTTAGTCATATTCGCAAAGAACACGGTCAACAATAGTTGTGTGGTTGTAGTCAAAACTATTTACTATATTTATTTATTTTTTCTCATTATAGTTAGCCGTGGTTAAATATTATATTTTTTCTACTATTAAGCTGTTAGCTAGCTAATTCAAATAATCACATAAATTTTCCTTAAATTTTATTCTAAACTCGTGTACGTCTTCCAAAATTTTTTATTAGGGTTTTTTAATATTACGTCATCAATCTTATCTAAAGGCAAATTTTATACACGTAACGTGTATATATGTAATTGAATAAAAAGGACAATAAGAATTACAATAAAAAATTCAATTCGCGTTTTGAGCTGGGTAAAACTTCATAGAATTTAAGGGAAGAAAAAAAAAGTGGTGTGAAAATTTTTCTTTCTTTCCATAACTTGCATTCCCTGAATTGAGTTTCTAAATAACATGTCTAAATTAAAAAATTATTACCCACTAACAAACAACCAAAGAGAAAAGACAAGTAAAATGAAACTGAAACCCAAAATTAAAAGGAACTGTTGGACAAATGCATCAGAATCTCAACTCCCAAATGCCTTAATATTAGGTTCATGAATTTCCTATTTTGAATAATATTTCATCTTTTATTTTGTTTAGTACGTACACATTATATGTACAAGAATTAGGTCATGTATTTTTTTTAAAAAAAAATTATACCACTACAAAAACTATGATATTTAATCATGAATAATTCTTATGATTAATATTAAATAACCATAGCAAATAGTCATTGACCAATACCACACAATGCTTATCGTCCGTGATTTTTACGAGGTTGGCTAAAACATTTACTATGGCTGAAAGTCATGATGAATGTTTTTACCACGGCTCAAAGCCGTGGTAAATAAGTTTTATAGCGATAAAATTAGTTTTTGTATTAATTTTTATTTCATCGTAGTTAATAATAGATATTTACCATAATTTTTAACCATAATCATTAAAAATGTAGTTAATAGTGAATATTTTTTCTAGTGTACACTCAACATATATATATACATATTAAATAAAATAGAATGTACCATAGAATTTGAAGTAAAAAAATCCAATGCAGGAAAGGATTTTCATGAGGTCGTTATTGACCCTGAAAGGTCAATTCAAGTAAGGCTATGTGGGGGTGGCGATCAATGACTGGACTGAATTTTCTACTGTAATTTCTATTAAATTTTTTATTATGTTTTACATATATGCGTCACGCGTATAAAATTATTTGCTGAATAAAAATAATAATGTAATCTGTATCCACATGATATGTATATCACTAAAGAAAAGCGCACAATAGCAACGAAAAAAAATCAGCTTCAAGCTAATTAGCAAGTAAAATTCTCGTTGTTAATATATTATTTAATATAACAAATATACTTGCTAATGTATTCAACAACGAAAATTTATTTGCTAACAAATATCAACGAATTATTTAAAATATATATTAAAAAGCATAGATTAACAACGAAAATTTTATTTGCTAATTAGCTTGACGTTGATTTTATTAAAAAAAAATTTCGCTGCTATTTAATTATTTTCTTATAGTGTATGTGTAAAATAAAATATAAGAATTGCAATAGAAAATTCAATGGTATCAATGGCGCCCAAGCAAGCAATAAACTACTAATTAGTCAATACTGTATACCAAAAAATTTCCTGCTTGTTTCCTTCCATAATTTTAAAACCTACAAATGAAGTTAGCCTCACCTGAACATATACTAAGAATATTTATTTATAAAGAACTGTCTGAGAATTAGCAAATTACCTTCTTGTATTTGGAGAAATGAAGTAAATTACCCTCTATCAACGTAAAAAACAAGGGGTTAATTTGCTTCATTCTAAAATTACAGGGGGTAATTTGCTGATTATTTTTTCACAAAGGGATTTTCGCTCATTTCTTATATCACAGGGGTAAATTACATTTATCCATTTATTATAATATGATTATATTGATAAATTGATATATTTATCAGTTTATTAATATTAATGTAATTATGTAATTATCGTTTCTATAAAAAGAAAACTGATCAGTTTATTATAATATTATTATATCGATCAAAGTAATATACTTATTAAAGAAGCAAACAAGTTTTATCTATACTAATCTATACTAATATAAAAAGAAAACACCATTTTTATTCACAATGAGCAGTTACTTACACAGAAATTCTAATTTTTTAGTATGCCAATAACACCCCTAAGTTAATTTCTTTTCTTCTTTATTTCTTTCTTTCTTTCTTTTTCTTTTTGGAATGTGATGTGTTGGTTTCTATATTTTTTTTTCTTATTTACAATATACTTTAAAACGTCAAATATTAGTTATTATATACATGCAGAGACAACGTGCTACGTCGACTAGTATATAAATAGGAAAAACGTTCCATACTGACAAATGACGATTAATGATATTGCTGCACCATTTTTTCGTGAAGCCAAACACGTCATTCAATCGATAAGATAACTAAATTATTCAACTTTCAAATTTTACATTAACTAATAAATTAATTTTTTTTTCTTTTTTTAAATATAATGTGTTGATTTATATATTCTACTCAATAAATTTTAAAATATAAAAGAATATTTATATTATGCACGCAGGAACAACCTCTGACAAAGACTAGTAATAAATAAAGATACACAAGTAGAACTCCCGCAACAAAAGCGCCAACAAAACATTGCAGTTGTGACTCACCTTAACAGGTGTGCTCTAAATATGGGTAAAATTGAAATTTACGCCTACAACTTATCGTTTTTTCAATTTGATCTCATTATTTTAACACCCATCAAATTTAGCCTAAAAATTTGTAATTTTAGTCCCAACCACAAATCTCTTTAAATTGTATGAAGGTAACATGTTCAGAGTTTGAGTAAAGCGTAGCCATATCCAATGAGGAGAAGACGAAGAAGGAAAGCAGTGTATGAGCAAGAATTCGAAAGAAGAACTAGGGTTTGCTATTCAGTAAGTGAAAGGGATACAAAAATTAATTTACATCACAGGCCTGGGCTTATTTAAATTGACGGGCCAAGTTTTGTTAACTGCCTGTACCAGACTCAAAACAAACTAACCAAATGATACCAACTGACCCAACAAACTAACTGCTAATTCCCTCGCCCAAAACCGTGTCCTCAAATTTTACAACCACCACAACACAAACACGCTTTTCCTAAAGATACATATGGGCTTACAGAATCTGGGCTCAACACAAGGTCTGGGCTTTTAACAACCCCCACAAGTTGGACTATGGTTCAGCATAACCAAGCCCAACTTGGATCGTAAAGAAGTGAACAATGGACCTGTTAGTGCTTTGGTCAGCAAGTCCGCCAATTGATGTTTGGAAGTCACATGCATAGGCTTGCTGACCCCCTCCTTGAATTTATCCCGCACAATGTGACAGTCAATCTCCAAGTGCTTCGTTCGCTCATGAAACACTGGATTCTCAGTTATGTGCAGAGCAGCTTTGTTATCACAGTAAAATGGCACTGGAACAATCGGGGATTCCTGTAAGTCCTGCAGTAGATACATGACCCAAGTCAGTTCACAAGTGGCTGCTGCCATACTACGATATTCTGATTCCGCAGTGGAGCGGGATACCGTAGTTTGCTTTTTTGTCTTCCATGATACTGGAGCACTTCTAAAGAAGACACAATATCTTGTTAGAGAGCGACGGGAGTCAACGCAGGCCGCCCAATTTGCAGCACTATAAACAGAAAGCTGTAAACTGTTATTAAAGGGAAAAAACAAGCCCGTAGTACAGGTTCCTTTCAAGTATCTCACTAGGTGCATTGCAGCATCCCAATGTTGCTGACAGGGATGCTGCAAATATTGACTCAATTGTTGTGTTGCGTGTGATATATCTGGATGAGTGAAACTGAAATACAACACTCCCCCTATAAGACGCCTATACCTGGAAGGATCAGGAAGGGGTGAACCTGCTTCAGATGTGAACTTTATACCAGTAGGCAGTGGTGTGCATGTTGTTCTTCCTTTGTTGAATCCAACATCCCGCACAATGTCTCGAATGTATTTACTTTGCGGCACCGCTAGGTCGTCCATGGTGCGCCCAATTTTCAGACCCAGGAAGTATTTAGCAACGCCCAAATCCTTAATAGTAAACAAATCATTCAAATATGTCTTAACACGCTCAATATGAGTAATAGAAGGTGCAGTAATTAAAATGTCATCTACATACACCAAAAGAGCAACCAAACCTGCATTCGTAACCTTAGTAAACAGACAGTAGTCATGCCTTGACTGCTTGAACCCGTAGGCCTCAATTTTCTTCGTAATTTCTTCGTTCCATTTTCTGGAGGCCTGTTTCAGTCCGTACAAGGACTTCTGCAACTTGCAGACATTACCCTTTGGGACTTCATACCCTTCCGGAGGTTGCATGTATATCTCTTCATCAATACTTCCATGGAGGAAAGCATTATTTACGTCAAAATGGTGGATAGGGCACCTCTTTGACGCAGCCAAAGCCAAGAACACTCGAACCGTAACTGTTTTTTGCCATAGGGGCGAAACAATCAGCGTAGTCCACGCCTTCTATTTGATTATAGCCCTTCGCTACTAGACGTGCCTTGCACCTCTCAACCTCTCCATTTGGCCGAAGCTTCAACTTGTACACCTAGCGACAACCTATAGCTCTCTTGCCAGCAGGGAGCTTTACCAATGTCCAGGTGCTATTGTTCTCCAAGGCAGTGATCTCAGCCTTCATAGCTTCCTTCCAATTGTCTAACTTGGCTGCCTGGGCATATGTCCTGGGTTCCTCCTGTTGGGAAAGCAAGCCAGAGAAACAATTGTGTGCTGGTGTGCTTGTGAGTGTTAGTACACGAAACAGAATCACATCATAGTCATTAAGCCACTGAGGCCTTACACTCACTCTAGCGGATTTTCTCAAAGGGGCACCCCCCTCAGCCCCTTCCTGTTGAGCAAGCAGTCCTTCTCCCCAACTGGCCAAGGAGGACTTATCAATAGTCTCCTCTATCCCAGTCTTTTCAGAGTGGTCAACCAAGGGAAGAGGACAATACACCCTTTCAGAGTGAACAGAGGCTAATGGAAACTCATTTTCATGAAAAATAATATCACGCGAAATCATAACAATATCATTATCAAGGTTATAGACCTTATACTCCTTTTGTCCTTGCACATATCCTAGGAAAACACATTTGTGAGCTCTATGATCGAATTTCTTCTTATAAGGTTGTGGGTTAGAGGTAAAGCATAGACACCCGAAAACTTTCCTGTGATCATACTTAGGCTCAGTTTTGTGTAACAATTCATAAGGGGTCTTCCATTTTAACCTTTGTGTAGGAAGTCTGTTGATAATGTACACAGCAGTAAGTAATTCCTCAGTTAAGAACTTATGGGGTGGTTTGGATTGGAACATCAGACTTCTTGCAACTTGCAAGATATGTTGATGCTTCTGCTCAACGACCCCGTTCTGTTGTGGGGTGTGTACGCAAGTTCTTTGGTGTAATGTTTTTCAAACAGGTGCTGACATTCTCCACCTAAGAATTCGGTACCTTTATCAGTTTTAATCTTCTTCACAGAGGCATTAAATTGGTTTTTAATCATATTAAGGAAAACTTCAAGCTTTTGGGAGGTCTGAGACTTTTGGTGCATAAGGAATATCCATACAACTCTACTATGATCATCAACAATAGTTAGCATGAAGTGACAATTATTTAACGAGTACTCCCTATAGGGGCCCCAAACATCAACATGTATAAGTTCAAAAGGCCTTTCAGATTGGGTTTCACTTAAAGTAAAGGGACGCCTACGTTGTTTGGCCAAGGGAAAACCTCACACACATCATTAATAGAAGAGACCGATTTTATTGCATTAATACGTTTGATTACATCAATAGAAGTGTGTCCAAGTCTTCTGTGCCACAAATTGTTCTTAGGAATAGCAGAATGAAAAACACTCTGAATATCAACACAACTATACATTACATTGGAATCAAAACAATTCTGGACGAGCACATACAGTCTGTTTTCTAGCTTGGCAACAGCCAAAACCTTCTTAGTCTGAAGGTCCTGCAGCATACAACAAGTCTCAGAAAAGCAGAAACAAACAGAAGAATCCATGCACATTTTGCTGACAGAAAGTAAATTGTACTTAAAATCAGGCATATACCATGAGCAAAGAATTGTACTTTTGAAGACGAAGAAGGAAAGCAATGTATGAGCAAGAATTCGAAAGAAGAACTAGGGTTTGCTATTTAGTAAGTGAAAGGGATACAAAAATTAATTTACATCTCAGGCCTGGGCTTATTTAAATGGATGGGCCAAGTTCTGTTAACTGCCTGTACCAGACTCAAAACAAACTAACCAAATGATACCAACTGACCCAACAAACTAACTGCTAATTCCCTGGCCCAAAACTGTGTCCTCAAAATTTACAACCACCACAACACAAACACGCTTTTGCTAAAGATACATATGGGCTTACAGAATCTGGGCTCAACACAAGGTCTGGGCTTTTAACAGAACACGTAATTTGCACGTGCTCCATCAAATATTTAATTAAATTTGTAGTTGGATAAAATTATAAGTTTTTCCGACTTATGAAATTAAATCTAGTGAGTGCAAGATAATGGGACGAAATCTTATAAAGAGTATGTTGTGGAATATAAATTATAATTTTCCTTTAACTATGATAAAATAGAAGATGTAATAAAATTTTAGATATTTCCTTCAGTGCAAAATTTTCACGAAGTCGTTATAATCAAACCTGGAAAGTCATTCGAGTGACGGTGTGTGGGGTGCCAATGATGCTATCGACACTGTTAATTACCAAGAAAATTTCCTGCTTGTTTCCTTCCCACAATTTTAAAAACTAAGAACTAAGTTATATATTCTGACAAGAAGATATACTAATTAACAACATATAAAGAACCTGTCAGCGATTTAAACCATATGATATGACTATCCCACCAGCAGATGGAACCGTATGCAGTTGTGCTCATTTTTCTTGGCGCTTTTGCTGCAGGTGTTCTACTCGTCTATCTTTCCAGTAGAGGAGGCAACAAGAGTCAGCAGCTCGGCAGCCAACGTCCCACCTCCTCCTCCTCCTCGTGATCTCTCGGTGTATCTCGACATGGCAAGGGCCAGCGGCCTGGTGGTTCTAGGCACAGGAGGAGCTGTTGGTGCCACTACAGCTGATGGAGGTGGTTGTGACAGTTGTGGAGGTGGAAGCGGTGACTGTGATGGCGGTGGAGGCGGTGGCTGTGACGGCGGTGGAAGAGGTGGCTGTGGAGATTGAAGTAAATTAACCTATATGTATATTATCAATTGCGTGGCATGCATTCTTGTAATATTTTACTAAGTTGGAGTGCAGTTTTTCCTGTATGTAAGAAGGCGGGTTAATTGCAAAATCAGTTTCAAATTATAGGTCCTTTTGCAACTTTAGTCCTATATTTTTAAAATAATTAAATTTAGTCCCATATTTTAATATTATTTTGCAAAACTAATCCCGACATTAACAAATGATGGAAAAACCAAAAAAAGGAAAGGAGAAAACTGCAATTTCGGTCCCAAAATGTAGGTTGATTCGGAATATTAGTCCCATACTTTTTGAAATAGCCAACATTAATTCCATACTTTAGGAAAAGGATTAATTGCAATTTTTGTCCTGTAATTATAGGCATTTGGCGTTTTGGTCCTTTAAGTTTTTAGGGTAGCAAAATAGTCCTTAACTTTTTAATTTTTGTCCTTTGATCGCTGGATTTTTTAAAACTCGCCGGAATAATGGCACGCGATTCACACATGAGGTTTTTAAACTCGTCGGAAGAAAGGGCAATGCCTGAATATGGTATCACTCAAGAAGATCAACCTAATCGCGTGCCATTATTCCGGCAAGTTTTAAAAAATCCAGTGACTAGAGGACGAAAATCGCGAAAATTGAAAAGTTAAAGGACTACTTTGCTACTCTAGAAACTTAAAGGATCAAAACGCCAAATACCTATAATTACAGAATGAAAAATGCAATAAACTGAAAAGTTAAAGGACTATTTTGCTACCCTAAAAACCTAAAGGACCAAAAAGCCAAATACCTATAATTACAAGATGAAAATTGCAATTAACCCTTAGGAAAATGCTGCAAAGTTATTCCCACTGTTGTAATATTAGCCTCAAACTTTATGAAAATATTCCAAACTTTGTTCCACAGTTTAGTAAAATATTGCAAAATTAGTTTCAAAGTTTGTCCCAAATATTACAAAGTTAGTCCCAAAAGTTGCACATTTTTAAACTGGGACTAATTTGCAATATTTTCTTCCTAAAGTGTGGGACTAATATTGGCTATTTTAAAAAATATGTGATTAATATTACAAACCATCATGTACTTTGAGACCAAAATTACAATTTTCTCTAAAAAAAAAAAAAAACAGTAGGATGACCAGTTGAATGGGGTAGAATAGCAACAACAGGTTTTGGGGAAAACAAAAATTAGTATAAGACTTGTTTTCGAGGCAAAATCACCATTTTTGCTTTCTTACCTTCATCTCGCTAATTCTCTTTATCTCAATCCTCTTTTTCCTTTCTCTTGCTGCAATTTCTCGTGGATTAACTTGTTGAAGCAGGTAAATTAACTTGTATTTAATTTATTTTTTGCCGTACAATGTTACATTTGGTGCTATGGCAAATGTTTAATGTTTCTAGACTGTGGTACATTAGTGTTTTTCCAGATTTTTAATGTTTCGAAATGTAAATTTTCAGATTTCTGACATTTCCAGATTGTGGCACATTGTGGTGCATTTTCTATGTTTCCAAGGGCAGGTTTCAAGAAATTAACATAAAGAAATTTAAAGACCACAGTGCATTGAATCTATTCTTTCAAACAAAAAATTTCAACACAAATGGAATCCAAGAAATTAATAACATAACTCACTAAAAAAAAATTATTATTAATTACAAATGTATTAGCTATATATAGATTAAAACCATGGCAAATACTTATTATAGCCACCATGGTAAAAAAAAATAGTTGTAAAAACTTAAATTATCCATCATAGAAACTATTGTTGCCATAGTTATGAGTGTAGCAAATATTTTTGCTATGACAAATGTTTTCGCTACACTTGCAAACCCACAGCAAACAACCGTTATGTGGTCGTGGTAAATGACTATTTATCACAGTTATTTATTTTAAACCATGATAATTAACCATAATAAAATGATAATTTTTTTCTAGTGACTTCCCTGTCTTTGCAAGTGTGAATTTCCACCTTCATATTCATTGAAAATTTTAAAATTACCGTCCATTTGATCTTTTCGGTGCAATATCTGGAGAATTATCTCCTTTGCTCTTGCAAATACACAATATTGGTCTATCTTCCCAGCAAGAAAGCCCACAATCTTTAATAGTTATTCCTCTCGAGCAATAGAAAAATCTTCTATTCGGATTTCTAGACGTCCAAAAAGTCCTTAATCAAGCAAACTCTCCATAGTAGCACATGACCCCGTGACGATTTTGTATTATAGAAGAGGAAGACATTTTTTTCTATCTACGAGAAGTTTCATCTGGAGAAAGCAAAAAGAGGGTTGAGATAGAAAAGAATTAGAGAGGTGAAGGAGGGTAAGAAGAAAAAGAAGTTTTTTCGCCTCCAAAAAAAGTCTTATGCTAATTTTTCCCCTAAACACTCGCTTAAGGGGTATATCTATAATTTTTACACAAGACAAAGAAGATTTGTGTAATTACACCCAACTTCAAAATATGTTGGTTAATTTTAAATTAAATTATTAAAAAGAATAGTTATTTAATATTTAATATTTCTAAATACTGGAATTTAATTCTTTGGAAGAAGCATACATTACAATTTTAGTTAACTCTTCAATAACTACCCCACATTTTTCCCGATTCTCTGGCAATACAGTTCTTCTCGTCATCTCTTCGCATGTTAATTACTGCAACTGCATATCTAATTTTCAATTGTGCTTTAATTTATACCAGTAAGTGCGGCATATCTTATATATGTGCATATTTTTTAAAAATAAATTAAAATAAAATATTTATAAAAGAAGTACCTAAAAATATATATTGAAATGATAAGCTAATTTTAAATATTTTGATTTATAAAAAAATATTGACAAATAAAGATAATAAATAATATTGGAGAAATAAAAAAATGCATGAAAAAAAAATAACTACCAAAAGGTAGTTATGGAAAATAATGATAAATAGAGGAGTTAAAAATAATTAATTAATTTAAAAATTTGCGGACCAAATTAAGTGAGACACCAAAATGATGCTCTCACTTAATAATAAAGTATAGATATGACATATTTTCTGATATGTGGTTTAGTAAAACTAACTTTAGGGTGGGTTTGAGTTCCAACCAAATACGTGGGTATTCATCTACTTTAATAATAAGGGTTAAATTCAGTTACCACCCTTGAAGTATTCACCCTACATCAATTACCCCCCTAAAGTATTAAAACCTTCAAAAAAAGCTCTGCCCTTCTAACTCCTTTCATTTTTAAGTTCAAAATGTCCATTTTACCCTTACTAAAAATTACTTTTTAAAAAAAATTAAAGAAATTTTCAAAATACCAAAACCACTCTTTTTTAAAATTTTATCTAATTCTAGTTTCACTTGTTCATCGAGCTCTTTTTATTTTTATAATAAAGTAATTCGAGATCATTTTTCTTTTAGTTTTCCTTGTTCGTCAAACCAAATTAAAAATAAATTTATAGATATATTTATATATTTTACTTAAACAAATATACAATTAATAAAACCGAAAGAGCTGATCATGAGCTAATAGAAAAAATACAATTAAATATATTTATATATATATATATATGGTAATTATATAAATGTGGAAATTATATGAATGTATAAATTTATTTTTAACTAATTGGTTTGACAAATAAGTGAAACTAAAATAAAATGAGTTCCAAATACTTTAGAATTATAAAAGTAAAAAGAGCTCGAACAAGTGAAACTAAAATTAGATAAAACTTAAAAAAAGAGTGATTTTGGTATTTTAAAAATTCCTTTAATTTTTTTTTAGTAAGGGTAAAATAGGCTTTTTGAACTTTAAAATTAAAGGTTTAGAAGGTCAGGGGCTCTTTGAAGGTTTTAATACTTTAGGGTGTAATTAATGTAGGATGAATACTTTAGGGGTGGTAATTATTTTTAACCCTAATAATAATTATTGGTCAACTTTAAAAATAATTATTAATTAATTATATATATTTGATATTAATTGCCTCGAACCAGCCTACAAGCTACAACTATGCTGAAAGGAGCAAAGGTACTGTTTAGCTTATATGGCAGTTGACAAAGGGTTGAGGCAGGCTTTACCATGACCGAATTGATTTCCTTGCCACTACATGGGCAAGGGAATAATTGTATTTTTGGTCCAGTAGACAAGCTCATTCTCATTTTTGATCCTTCATTTTATAGGATCGATACTTCTAATCACAAAATACTAAAATTTTGACATTACATATTAAAAAAAACCGTTAGTCAATGATTGTTGACTTGACCAATAAATTTTAAAATTCTATTTTACCCCCCTACCCCCTCTCCTATATTTTCCAAAAAGGCTAAAACCCCCCGTGTTCCAAAAAGGCTAAAAACCTCTCGTATTTTTTTTTTAAAAAACAAAAATCCATTTTTGGACTCAATTAGATTAAAATACCTTCTATGATTTTGTCACCCTCATTTATTTCTTTTAATTCTGGATTGTTTTTATGGTCTGTTTTTGTATTCTTCTCCCCCTAAAAAAGATAAATAATTCCTTTTCAATATATTAATTAAAATATTAAAATACCAGAGTATATCAAATTATTAATTTATATGATTAAAACTAAAAAATTAAATTAACATCACATGAAAAATTAATATACTAAATTTTTTTTTCCAAATTTAAATATCTATTTGAATATGAATATTAATCAATTATAACAAGCGTATATTATAATTAATTTAAATTACTACTTAATTTAAATATATTGTATTATTTATTATGAATAATCTTTGGAATTATATTACCATTATAAAGTATAATTATAATTAAAAAATAAATTACCATTATAAAATTGTGAAGGGTGCAGTGGGTCGAATTGTCAATGGGTAGGGTATTACCACACTACAAAAAAATGCGGGAATAGGAACGGATAGAGACGACCGTTTCAGTTACCATTCCAAATAGGAATGGTTGCAGGAACAGTTGTGGAACGGTAAACCGCTGATGACGTCACAGTCATGCTAATTGTAATACAAATTAATAGGAACGGACCGACCGTTCCTATTAGAGTGCCAAAAATGGTGAGCCAATTTGTACACCTTCAATCGTTCCTAAAGCGGACCTGATATATTTTGGAATTCAATGGAATACATGTGTGAGATTTGGAATGGCACTTCGATCGGGAACACTTACCGTTACTATATGTGTTCCAAAGACCGAGTCTATTTGGACCGGTGGACTGACCATTCCAATATGTAGTCTTACAGAAGACCCTTTTACGCCATGAGAAAAAATGTAATGCAATTACCGTTCCAAATTATGGGTATATAGTAAGTGAAATATTGTTACATGTACCGTTCCAAATTGTACTCCAAGTAGGAACGGACCTTTTGGGTGTGCCTCATACCGTTCCTAATATGCGCTAACGGCTATATTACAACGGTGACATTATCGTTCCTGTTTCCTCTCCTGAGGACCGTTCCTAAAGTTGGAACAACGGCTATATTTCAACGGCTAGTTTTGTGTTCCAAATAATATTCCAATGCCCATTCCAATATTTTCTATATATATGTCCCCCTTCTTTATCATTGTTCTTATACTTACTCTCCAACTCATTTTGTTTGTAACTCCCCCCTTGATTCTTTATACGGAAAATCGAACATATCAATTACCGAGCGCGAATTTTGCATTGATATTGATAGGTGTTTTGCTCAGGTAAGTATGCAAAATTCTGTTATTTTTGCATGTGTATATTTATATATATATAATTTACTCTCGTCATTTAATTGCGTACTGTTGTGAATACGTAGGACCAATCATATTAAGATAGATGAGGAAATGGATGTATGATCGAGACGTCCTGGGTGTGACGCCGGAGTTTGAGGATGGTGTTACAATATTTTTAGAATGGGCCCAGTCTCAGTGTGTATATATGGACGGGGACAAGATTAAATGTCCCTGTCCGAAGTGCAAAAACGAACGATTATGTAAATTTTGATTTGTGTATGAAATGGTTTATGCCAAAGTATTACAATTGGACTTCGCATGGTGAGGAGAGTGTGCAGGAATACTTTGAAGCATTGACAGCGCCCCCTGTGCAGCAGCAACAAACGCCACCCGTTCAGGAGGAGGGTAGTTCGCATTGGGGTGATGCAGCTCAGATGGATTGGGCGTAGAGGATGGTATTCGATGCTGTCGGGCCGTCATTCTGGTCTTCGTACAACCAGGAGGGACCGACTGATGATGGTACTTGGTATTGTCCATCTGATGTGGGTCCTAGTTCATATTACGATTCGGGGCCCTATGATTATGTGTCTGGCTTGTCAGACCATTTTTTTGATGTAGTTCATGCTGCGGACCAACCTTTGTGGAATGGCTGCACTACCTCTCAATTGGCGTCAATTGCCTCTTTGGTGAATATCAAGGCCGAAGGGGGTTTTTTCGAGCGTACATATGATCGGTTATGCCAGTGGGCTGATACTGTAATGCCGATCACACTTTCCCTGGCGATTATTACAATACGAAAAAATTGATAAGAGAATTGGGTTTACCAGTTCAGAAGATTGATGCTTGCAAAAATGGTTGCATGTTGTATTGAAAGGACGATATTGATTTGGAATATTGCAAGTTCTATAGAGACGCTAGGTACAAGCCCACCAGGGACAGAAATCCTAAACGCAAGAAGTCCCCATATGCCATTCTTAGGTATCTACCGACTACCCCTCGGTTGCAGAGGTTGTATGCGTCGGAGGTCACAGCAGAGCACATGACTTGGCATGCGAGCCATCAGACGGAGGAAGGATCCATGTGTCATCCGTCCGATGCAGAGGCTTGGAAGCATTTTGACCGAACGTATCCTGAGTTTGCAGCTGAACCGAGGAATGTTAGACTTAGGTTGTGCACGAATGGGTTTGCACCGCACGGCCAATATGGTAAAACTTACTCATGTTGGTCCGTGATACTTACACCGTACAATCTCCCACCAGGAATGTGCATGAAGTCTGAGTATATGTTCCTAACGATGGTGATCCCTGGCCCATCGAATCCCAAACGTCTTATCGATGTCTACTTAGAGCCGTTGATCGAGGAGTTGCAGAATTTATGGCATGTGGGTGTACGTACGCACGATACTGCGACAAACCAGGCATTCATGATGCATGCCGCATAGATGTGGACAGTTGACGACCTTCCTGCTTATGGTATGGTGTTTTGATGGCGTACCGTCGGTGTTATGGGGTGTCCAGTTTGTATGGAGGACACACGGGCATTCTATTTACAGCACGGTCTGAAGGCATGCTATTTTGATTGCCACAGGCAATTCCTATCACTGGTTCATCCTTATCGCAGGAACAAGAAAGCCTTCACTAAAAATCGAATAGAGAGGAAGGTTGCACGTCCGAAGCTGACTGGAGAACATATCCGAACCCGTGTCGATGCATTTAGTGTGGCTGTCAAACAATCGTTAGTGAACTGGAAGGCTACGGTGTTGACCATAAGTGAATGAAGAAAAGCATATTCTGGGAGCTTGAATACTGGGGGTGCATCTAATACGACACAATCTTGATGTCATGAACATTGAGAAGAATGTGTTCGACAATATATTCAGTATTGTGATGGATATAAAGGGCAAAACGAAGGACAATCTGAATGCACGAAAGGATCTGAAAATCATATGTAATCGGCCGGAGCTTGAGGTGGACGAAAGGAGACCGAACGTGATGCTTAAGGCGGTATATACACTGACGAAGGAGCAAAAGAAGAAGATATATGAGTGGATTCGTTGTCTTAGGTTTCCTAATGGGTATGCCTCTAACTTGGCCCGTTGCGTCGACCTGAAGGAGTTGAGGATGCACGGCATGAAGAGCCATGATTGTCATGTATTCATGCAGAAATTGATTCCGGTTGCTTTCCGTGAAATGCTTCCAGAGCACGTGTGGGGGGCCTTGACGGAAGTGAGCCTTCTATTCCAGATCCTATGCTCAACAACACTAGATGTGGCCAAGGTAAAAGAATTGGAAGATAGTGTAGCCGTCATCATGTGCAACCTCGAGAAAATTTTTCCTCTTTCCTTTTTCGACTCAATGGAGCATTTAATTGTTCACCTTCCATATGAGGCGTGCGTTGGGGGCCCCGTGCAATAAAGGTGATGTACCAATATATATTTATTATTTGCATTTTAATAAATTGTCATATGGATAGATTACTACGCGATTTGAAGAAAAAGGTGAAAAAGAAAGCACATGTCGAGGCGTCAATTGTAGAGGCTTATATTGTCGAAGAAATCGGATTTTTTCTCCTCTCACTACTTCGAACCGCACATTCCCTGCAAGCGAAACAGACCCGGTTGGAACGATGATCTCAGGAGCAACGACGATTGAATAGTTCGGTCCATTTTTAATTACCCAGGCCGAGCAAGTGGAGCCTCGAAGAAGAGATGCTGAGCGGGGAGGAACTTCATGCTATCGAGACATACGTCTTGTGTAATTGTGAAGTAGTTTCACCGTACTACGAGTAAGTGTCTTATATAAATGTAATTATCTCGTATGAATCATTTCAATTTCAATTACATGTATATTTATAACTATCAGTTTTACTATAACAGGTCATTCCTGAATGAACTATTCGAGTAACACAATTCGGAGGACCCGATAATTGATCAACTAGTGGTGACACAATTCAAGGATTGGTTCAAGGCTCGTGTAAGTATCATCGATTTCTTGTAAATGCGATATGCTCATTAATTTGTAATGATTGGTTCAATTGCTATATATATCATTAATTGCAGGTGAAACCCGAATTGAATCACACAAACGAGGAATTGTTGAAGTGGCATTATTGGGGGCCAAGAGCAGAAGTGACGACATACCTATCTTACTTCGTCAATGGCTTCAATTTTCACACTGAACGTCACAATGTCGGGAAGTCAACAATGAATTATGGTGTTTGTGTCAAAAGCTCATCATATACAGACACGGATTCTGACTTCTATGGAATTTTGGAAGAGATAATTCAGCTAGATTTCACTAATATCGAACATGCACATTGTACTGTTTAATTGTCGTTGGGTCGATCTGGTCAGAGGCTTGAAGATACACTCTCGTTATCACGTCGTTGATGTAAACTTCAAAAAGCTCTACCAAAAGAATGAAACATTCATACTGGCACAACAAGCAGTACAAGTATACTACGCGGATTACCCGAGCATGAAGAAGGACAAAGTCGACTGGAAAGTTGTTTGCAAAATCAAGGCTCGAAGAGTAATCGATGACTCGCGATGGACCGAGGTCGCCTATCAGATGGATGAAGTCGTACCTAATCCAGATGTTGTAATAGATAACCCAACATTTGAACTGTATGACCCAACGAGAATACAATTGGTCGTTGATCATGGAGCAAGGCCATCGCGCTCGCCAGACAGTGAATCCGAAGATGAAGATGTAGATAGCTTTGACGAGGTTGAGTCCGATGAAGAGACTTATTGAATTTTCCAAAAAATCTCTGTAATTTTTTTATTACAGTTATTGTAAAATTTGTATCCGATAGATGTATTTTGATTATTCTAAGAAATCAGAATAAATTTTAAAAATAGGAACAGATATTTTATTCTAACCACCGTTCCTAATACAGGTACAACTATTTGGATAAGTGCCAAACAAAAAAATAATTGAGGGAAATTTGAATTAGGAATAGTCAAACTTTAACAGGACCGTTCCTATTTGGGGTACAATATTTCAAATATGGCGGCTAATTAAAAAAAATGAGAAAAATTTGAATTAGGAATGGTCTAATTTTATCAGTACCGTTCCTATTTGAGGTACAATATTTCAAATATGGCGGCCAATCAAAAAAAATGAGGAAAATTTCAATTAGGAACGGTAAGTGAAAACTAACGACCGTTCCAAACTGAAGTCCAATATTTCGTTTTGGCGCCTAATAAAAAATTGGTGGGAAATTCAACTATTGGAACGGTCATTTTATACACGACCGTTCCAAATGTTAATAGGAACGGTATATACGTGCGTGCACTAAAACGACATCGTCCTTTCCATTAGGAACGGTATTGGGAACACCCTGTCTATTAGGTGACCGTTCCTAGTATTTACAATTCCAACAAATTTGTCCGATATCTCAACATCCGTCAGCCGGATCGACACTATTTTTTTAACATATACAAGGTTATGGATATGAATTGATGTCCAACGGTCTGATTTTCAATCAGCATCCCAGATTTAAAGATGCATCTGTTTTTGTATAGTTGAATACTGACCGGATACGATACCTCGAGATCCGCACACCGAAATATTTCAAAACGACATATAATGTATTCTTTTGTGTGTAATATCATATCTAACGGTCTGATTAGAATTTTGACGGTCTGATTATGCCGTGCAGTACAACAATATAGGATGCTAGTTACATCTGTGAAATATTAACAAACATAAATTTACAAATATACTTCATATTGTGAACGCGTGTCTATTTTTTGGAAATTACTATATTTTTTCAATTTCTTTAAACATCCAATCGTATACGTTTATTCAATCAGATAAGTGTTCCGAACGTATTTTTCTTAATTTATATATATTATCTAAGAAGATTAAAAAATAATTGCAATACATATAGGAACGGTTTTATATGGAAATAGGAACGGTTACTACGTGCATGAGTGCAAACGACACCGTTTCTTTATTTAGGAACGGTAGTGGGAATAATTTTTTATTGAGTGATCGTTCCTATTAGTACAATTCCAAATACTATTTATTTGGTATTGATATAGGAACGGTATCTTGTAATTCAGGAACGGCCGTCGTTAGGAACGGTCAGTGGAACTGTAATACTATTAAATGACCGTTCCTAATTAGGTCAACATCAGTACAAGATATTAAAACGACGTCGTATTAAAGAGAAAACGACGTCGTTTTCTTGAGTTGGACCGGTCATAGGAATGGTCACACAATAATGACCGTTCCAAAAAGTTATATAAATTGGGCCCTTGGCTGATTTTTTTCTCACTTTTTCCTCTCCCCCTCCCTCTCTCTAAATTCTGCTCTCTCTCTCTCTCTCTCTCTCTCTCTCTCTCTCTCTCTCTCTCTCTCTCTCTCTCTATCTCTCTCTCTCTCTCTCGCCGTCTGCCGCCTCCATCCCTCGCCACCGACGCCCACTGTCTGATATACCAAGTAGGGATTCCCAAAACCCCCTTTTTCATGTACATTTCGGATTTTAGTATAATTTTTGTATGTAATGAAGGTAATTAGGAACGGTAGCATGAAATATAAATTTATACGTACAAAGGTAATTAGGAACGGTAGCACGAAAATATGCCTAAAATCGTTCCCATGTAGGAACGGTATCTTCGCTACCGTTCCTAATAATTAGGATCGCCTCTTATTGCCACGGATAGCCTCCCGTTCCTCAACCGTTCCTAATTGCAGTCCAAAAGGTTCAAGTGAAGTATTTATCATTCCAAAAATTAAAAAAGTCGTTCCTGTTACCGTTTAATTCCCGCTTTTTTTTTTTGTAGTGCCATACCCATAACCAAAAAATAATTTTTAGACCTATACCCAGACCCTAACCAATGGGTAGAAGACCCTACCCCATCCTAGACTTATTAAATTAAATGAGCAGGTATGGATAGGGTCTAATACCCCAAAATATTGATTTATCCATTAATTTAAAATGATTGAATTAGTAAATATTTATTAAATCAATCTCTAAATTTACTTAATATCTAAACGAAAAATAATCATTTCATTACATATTTTGTTTTTATTGATACATATTGAGATTTTGGTCAAAATATGTTAGAGTTTTTCATATTGATCAAATCAATCAAAACTTGACAGTTTAGGAGATTAAAAAAATATGTACGAAAATTGAATTAGTTAAGTTTGACAAATATATGGAATAAATAAAATTTATTTGAACTCAAATTGTTCAAAAGTCATCAAATCAAAGTTGAATGCAAATATTTCAAATGGATACTTAAGATCTAGAGGTTCAAATGAAAGTTAGATATATTACACTTAATTTTATTTACTTTTATCAATTCTTACGCCTTAATTCTTATTTCGATCTTATCTCGATTTCATAATCAATTAATATTATTGGTCCACCATTTGGATAAATTTAAGATTCTTATTTAAAATTTTGATTAATTAATATCAGTCTACTATTTGGACAAAATCAAGTTCATAATTTAAATTTCAATAATGATCAATTTGCACATATTGAAAATTTAAGTAAATTAGTTCTATTTTTGCTACCGACGGGCCACTAAATACTACTAATATATTAATTATGGTCTTATATTGTTTTACTTGAATGTAAATTTAATATTTGAGAATTTCTATTTTTGAAACATATTGTAAAAGAAAAAAAATAAATTAATGAGTTAACGAGCCGACCATTCCTGAGTTTACAAAGGAATGGAGTAAGGCTCTACTGATCTACCTTTAAGCAAGCATGAGTCTGAAATGCCTAAGACCCAAACTTTGCCCAATTTAGACCTGTCAATAGGCGGGGATTACCGGGAGTCGAACCCATTACTTTTACAACAGACTCGGACCCGGATCTATTATTTTTATATTAGACCCGGACCCGGACCTTGACCCATACTCATTGTAATAAGTATTTCGGGTATGGGTAGGGTCTAGACCAAAAAATACCCATGTGTATGGGTCTTGAATGGGTAAAAATCTAATACTATAAAATTCCATAAATATTCGTTAACTTATAATCATTGAACTTGTAAATTTTTAATAGATTAATCGAGTCGATTTTACTTGTCATCTAAAATTCTTAATTTTTGTACATATTTTTTTCTTTTAACTTTTACATATTGATATTTTGAGAAAAAAAATTGCCAGAGTTTTTCATCTTTATTTTCGTAGTGACAACTGCAAATTAAATTTTTGATAAAATTAATTTGAATATAAAATGATAAGTCAAGCTAAACTAATATATGGTACTAATAAAATTTGTTCAAATTTGAATTGTAAAAAACTCATGAAATAAAAGTTGAATGGGATTTCAAATCAATTAAAAAATCATTCTAAAGTTAAAATATAATTTTCATATATTTTTCCTGTTGGTTATTTAATCTACGTTCCTATATTAAATCTATGTCGATGTGTAATTGGTTAATATAATTCACTATTTGAACAAAATCAATATCATTATATATATTTCAACGATATTCAATCTGCACATGTTAAAAATTCAAATAGCTTTTAATTTGATTTATTGACAGTAAGTTCATGAAATATATTTAATAAACTAATTTAGTAATATGTTGCTGTGATATTATTTACAAATAAATATGTATAATTATTATTCATTTTAATGTGGATCGACTCAATTAATATGGGTATAGAATGGGTAAGGCGCAATGGGTATTCTATGGGTAGGGTCCGGGTAATACATTTAAGTAACAACTATGGGTATTTATTGGGTCCGGGTAGGATAGTACCCGCCCATCAACGGGCCTAGCCCAATTCTATGGGTAATTGGGTAAGATCCAATAGGCTTTTCATAGGATAGGGTATGAGTAGGGTATGAAAATATCACCATGGGTATTAGTTGGGTCTGGTTTTGAGTTTGGGTAGCGCGATATCCGCCCATTGACAGGCTTAATTAGTGGGGGTGGGCGACGGGGAGCAGGGGGTTGGGGGTGAGTGGTTGAGCGTTTGTTAAGTGTGTGCAAAGAAGAAAAGTATGTGCACCGCGATTGCTTTGCCATTGGTCTTCATGCTGCCAAACTCCACCTGCCGGTTGTTATCGGGGAGCTGAAATAGCAACCCCGGTTGGAGGAGAATGAAAAGTACAACTCCGATAAACACGGGGCCCCAGTCAGCCATTACTGCGCAGAGAAGAGAAAAATTAGCGCTAGAAGTAGTGGTACTCTGTGGACAAAGCTTAGAAATAAATGGGCAAGATTTTAGGTGGAAAAGAAAAAACGATGAAGTGAAAAGTGCTTTTTCTATAAAAAAAAAGAAGTGAGGAGCGCTTTTAGTGTAGGTAGACAAGGACACATGGGATTTCGAAATCATTTGTGAGCACAAGGCGTTTTTTCTGGGAGTTGGGTTCGGTGGCCATAATAAATCGCCAAGTACTGTAAAAAAACGCCATCATGGATGATTTATAATCTTTCTAAATTATATATTGGGCCCATAGTTGAAGTAAGGAAGAAAGCCCATTGGGCTTTTCTATGTAACATCTAATTTGAGGAAGAATTGAAAAAAATTCTTACACAAATTAAATTTGTCGAACTAAATAAACCCTAATGTACAATACATTTGTCATATGATTGGTCGTTTTTTCAAAATTGTATACCAATCAAACAATAAACGTATTATACTTACCATGTAATTGGTTAAGATTTGAGCAAACCTAGTTTGGAATATAGAAGATTAGTCATTTGCAACTGTACCAAATGGAGAAAGTAATTCAAGAATGCTTAGAGGGACTACACTGCATTGACATCAGCTTAAAATAGCACTTATGATCCTTGTACCCAACCAAGAAAAAATACTTAAGGAAAAAACAGAAAACTTTGAAGATAAAAAGGTTAAAAGCAGCAATCATTTTTCACTATTCCTCTAACTTTTATGAGATTCTCTTTTCACACTCTTCCCCTGTGGAGGTGGAGGGAGGAATTTGAAGCCACCCCTCAAGCCCAAGCCCAAGCCCTTTTTTTTTTTTTTGTATCTTATCTCCTTTCTTATTCCCTCTAAAAATGCAAAAATAAGGTAAGAAGAATGAAAGATTTTGCTCCTCTGATGATCGCCACCGCACTATTTGCATTCCTGACCCCTGGATTAGTGTTGCGGCTTCCTGGAATGACTAAAGCGGAGGAGTTTCTTAACATGAAGACGAGTGTGCCTGGGCAGTGGTGTTTTACACTATTATTTATGGTTTGCTTCTTGTGCTCTTCCTCATTCTCCTTAATGTACATGTATATGTGTAGCGTGCCATCCAACCTGCTTCTGCTGAGAGATGCATGCAATATTTCTCCTACCTTTATTGCTGCTTTTATTTGATTAAGAATAATATTTTTTACCTCCATTTTTCTCTGTTGTTGATTGGTTGGAGAAAAAGAAGAAAGAAAGGGCAGCTATGTTTGCTTGGCTAACTAAAAGCCCAGAGATTTGTCTTTCATTCTGGGCTGATTTGAGCCGTTTAAGGTTAATTTTCTCTTTTGACCGCTTTACAAGAAAAAGACTATACTCAAAGGCCTCGTATGGACTTTGGTAACCTATTTGCCCGTCGCTATGGCGAAGTCCTTAAAGATCTTACGCCATAGCTACGTATTATGACTGCGAGATATGGCAAATAGATGTGAAAACTAGATTCCTTAATGGACTCATTGAGGAAGAAATCTATATGGATCAGCCACAAGGTTTTACATCCAAAAGAGAAGAGCAAAAAGTTTGTAAACTCCAGAGGTCCATGTATAGGCTCAAACTGATAGAACTAACAGTAAATATTTCAAAGAAGGAAAGATTGTAGACAAAAATGCTCTGTTATTGAATGAAAAGTATTGAGGCTATATATAGCCATACAAAGGAACCAGAAACGAAAAGTAAGGAATGTACTGCTACTAGACTTCTAAACCAAAAGGACTTATTCTACAGCAACAAGTTCCAAAGAAAATGAGATTTTATTTGCTAACTAAACTGACTAATGTTAACTAATTCCTAACAATTCCTCCCTTAAACTAAATGTTGAAAACCATTTAGTTTACATTGTTCTTTGCACAAACTCCAAGCATTGCACGAAACTTCAGAAAGACATCTAGCTTGAGCGGCTTTGTTATCACATCATCAATTTGTTCCAAAGTGTTGCAATGAATTAGTTCTATCGTTCCGGCCTGTGCGTGTTCTCGACGAAAGTGAAACCGAACATCTATATGCTTGCTACGCCCATGCATTACTGGATTTCTTGATAGCTTGATCGCAGAACTACTATTGCAATGGATAGTTATTGTCTCTTGCTCAGTTTGATCAAGTGTCACGAGTAACCTCTTTAAGTAGCTTGACACTAACATAATGCCGTTGCGATGAATTCTGCCTCTATCGTAGACAAACTTACAATCAGTTGTTTCTTAGAAGACCACGATACAACTCCATAACTGAAAAGAAAGACATTTCCAGAGGCACTTTTCCTATCATCCAAATCACCGGCATAGTCACTATCAGTGTATGCTATAAGTTTATCATTTCCTCCCTTCTTGTAAAGAATTCCAAACTCAGTTGTTGCTTGCAAATATCTCAGCAACCTCTTTGCTACTTGTAAATGAAGTTGAGTAGGATTTTCCATATATCTACTCAAAAGACTTACGGCAAATATTATGTTTGGACGAGTCGCAGTGAGATACATAAGACATCCCATAATCTGCATGAAGTAATTCTTATCCACCTTAGTTCCTCCTTCATCCCTGGAAAGCTTGAAACCAGGAATAATTAAAGTTGAACAAAATTGCTTTGATTCATCCCAAAGCATTGCAGTATCTCCTCAGCATACTTCCTTTGACCAGTGAAGATCCCATCCGATTTATGCAAGACTTCCAGACCCGAGGAATACTTCATTTTTCCAAGACCAGTCATATCAAACTTATGCTTCATTGAGTTCTTAAATTCAGTAAACATCAACTCAACGTTTCCTATAAAAAGAAAATCATCAACATATAAACTTACAATGAGCATGCCGCGCCTTGTGTTTCATTTAACAAAAAGGGTATGCTCATGGTCACATTTTTGAAATGCTTCCTTCATGAAATAAGCTTCAATAGGACTATACCAAGCACGCGAGCTTGTTTAAGCCCATAAGGAGCTTTTTTCAGCTTATACACTTTTCTCCTCTTTTCCCTTTATGAATGTAACCACAAGGTTGCTCAACAAAAACATCTTCAACTAGTTTTCCATGTAAAAAGGTAGACTTTACATTTAGTTGATAAATAGCCCACCATTTTGTGTTGCTAAGCAATCACTAATCGCACAGTCTCCGTACGAGCCACCGAAGCAAACACTTTTGTGTAATCTATACCATATTGCTGAGCATATCCTTTTATGACCAGCTTTGCTTTAAACTTATCAACTTCTCCCTTTTCATTAAGTTTCGTCTTGTAAACCCACTTTACGCCAACTGTTTTTATTCCTTTGGGTCGATCGATTAGTTCCCATGTGCCATTTTTTTCAATTGCCTCAATCTTAGCATCTATGGCTTTCCTCCATCTTTCACTCTTCACAGCTTCATCAAAATTAAGTGGATCGACACCAACTGTATATAGTGCAAAGAATATTGAGTAAAATGTTGGCTCTTCATTAGACAAACCTTCCCTGATACATAGTCTTTTAACCAAGTTGATTGCTTCCTATTCCTCCCTTCCTCTTGACTTGAAGAAATTTCTTGATTAATGACATGGGACTCCTCTGATTGTGTATCAGCAACATCTTCTTCTTTACGAGGTTCTTCAGTCACAACCTTTCCACCATCTTCCCATTCCAGCTCGCACAAAATAGCTAATTCATATTGCTTGTCCCATTCTTATTCTTCACTTTCTTCAAAAACTACATCTCTGCTTACTATAATCCTATGTGAGATCGGATCATAGAGTTGTATGCCTTTGATTCCTTGCTGATACCGAGAAAAACACACCTCAAGCTTTTCTCATCTAATTTAGTTCTTGAACTATCAGGTTCTTCAACATAGGATACACAACCAAAAGTTCTGAAATGTTGGGCTAATGGCTTGATTCCGCTCCAGGCTTCTTTAGGCGTTTTATCCTTCACAACTAGTGTTGGACTACGATTTAAAACATGCACAACCTAATTTACTGCCTCTGGCTAGAAAGTTTTAGGCACTTTCTATTCAGACAACAAGCTACGGACCAAATTCATGATAGTTCGATTCTTTCGTTCTGCAACGCCATTTTGTTGCGGTGAATATGCAGCTGTCAATTGTCTTTGCACTCCGTGTTCATTGCAAAAATTGTTGAATTCTCGAGATGTAAACTCTTCACCACGATCCATACGCAACCCTTTTAGAGACTCATCTGTTGCTTTTTCAACATGTGTCTTGAAGTTCTTAGAAATGGTAAAAGTTTTTGATTTTTCTGCCAAAAAATACACCCATGCTTTTCTGCTGAAATCATCAATAAAAGTAATCAAATACCTTTTCTTGCTATTAGAGGATAGTTTAATTGGTCCGCAAATTTCGGCATGAACGAGCTGCAAAATCAGTGATGCTCTCCAGGAACTTCTTGCAAGAAATGAGTCTCGATGTTGTTTCCCCATAACACAATCTTTGCACAATTTCGAGAGCGGCTTAGTAATGGCAAACCTTTTCACCATTTGTTTTTGTTGCAATATTTGTAAGCCTTTGAAGCTTAAATGCCCAAACCTATAATGCTATAGTTGCACTACATCTTCTATGACTGTGTTAAAACTGGTGGGTGCTATCGGCAAAGAAATAACATGCAAGATAAGCATTTTATTTGCAGACATTTTAGCTTTCATGATCAAACCTTTGTTGGATTAATATATTTTGTGTTGCCCTTGTTGAAACAGAATGCTCAACCCCTTCTCTTGCAATTGTCCCAAACTCAACAAATTATTCTTCAGTTCCGAATTATAAAAACCACCGGAGATAATGCTAAAACCTCCATTAGTTTCTAGCTTGATGTTGTCTTTCCCATTGACCACCATGTTTGAATTATTTCCCAGCTTCACTGAATCTGTGAAATTCATCAAAATCGGAAAAATATTCTCTTTTCCTACACATGTGATTACTGCACCCAGAATTAAGAAACCACATGTCAGTTTTGTGTTGCTCCTTGTCTTACTTTGCTTCAAAGTAAGCCATCAGCAACATGTAGTCTTCACTCCCTGCTTGACTCTCGGCAAAATTTGCCACTCCTTTCTTACATTCCCATTGATAGTGACAAAGCCTGTGGCAAGTATAACATTCCATTGTTTCTTTGTCAAAGCTTTGTCTGCATATTCCACGGCCTCTACCTCCCAAATTCCCACATCTTCCTCGTCCAGCATATTGATTTCCATGAGTCACCTCTAGAGCATGTTTTTCATGGACAGTGTTATTCATGCGTTGTTCGTGCACGAGTAAACTACTTTGCAGCTCATCAATTGACAACATACTCAGGTCCTTGGATTCTTCAATTGAACACACAACATAATTAAAGTTGGGTGTCATCGATCTTAAAATCTTTTCCACAACAAAAACCTCTTTAAAATCTTCACCATTTGCTTTAATCTTGTTGGTGATAACAAGAACACGAGCAATAAACTCGTTCACGGATTCTCCTTTTTTCATGTGAATAATTTCATATTCTTTTGGCAAGTCTTGTAGGTGGGCACATTGTACATGTTGTTCCCTGATATTTCTGCTTCATAGAGTCCCAAATGCTCTTTTATGTATCTTTGTCAATGATTTTCTCCAAAATGGAACGATCTAATGGCTGAAACAGATAGTTCTTGGCTTTGAGATCCTTCAATTTCTGTTCTTCACAAATTTTCTTTTGTCCCTCAGTTAGAGTTACACCTTCTGTTGCAGCAAAACTCCATTTTCTACCACCCCCAATACTCTTTTGAGGGAAGAAAATTTTCCATAGGCATCGCCCAATGACTGTAGTAACCATCGAACCTCGGCACTGCTGGTTGAACAAAAGTACCCTCTTTTGCCATTATTGTTGCTAAAACAAAATTTCGAAGACTGGTGCTTCTATTAGGCCTCTTGCGAGGCTTTGATACGAGATGATAGAACTAACAGTAAATGTTTCAAAGAGGAAAAGATTGTAGACGAAAATGCTCTGTTATTGAATAAAGAGTATTGAGGCTATATATCGCCATACAAAGTAACTAGAAATACAAAAAGTAAGGAATTTACTACTACTAGACTTCTAAACCAAAAGGACCTATTCTACAACAACAAGTTCCAAAGAATATGGCATTTTATTTGCTAACTGTATTGACTGATGTTGACTAACTCCTAACACAAAGAGGCATCCTGAAGTTGGAACATTCGTTTTGATGAGGTTATAAAATGTTATGACTTCATCAAGAGCGAATATGATCCCTGTGTATATAAAAAGGTTAGTGGGATCTCTTGTGTTCCTTGTGCTTTATGTGGATGATATTTTAGTCATCGGGAATGATGTCAAAGTATTAGATGACACTAAAGCATGATTATCTACTCAATTCTCCATGAAGGACTTAGGTGAAGCTTCTTATATTCCTGGAATAAAGATCTATAGAGATAGATCTAAATATATTCTTGGAATAAAGATATATAGAGATAGATCTAAAAGAATGTTAGGAACGACCTAAGTCTCGTACATTGATAAATTTTTGAAGAGGTTCAAGATGGATGAATCAAAAAGGCTTTTCTCCCAATGAGGCATGGAATTAAACTCTCTAAGACTTAATCTCCCAAGACTGATGAGGAAGTTAAAAAAATGTCAAAAATTCCCTATGCTTTTATTGTTGGTAGCATACAATATGTTGTTCAATGTATGAGGCCTGATATAGCTTACGCTGTAAGTGTTACGACTCATTATCAAGCATGTGCCGGTCACGATCACCGGGCTGCCGTAAAACATATTCTTAAGTACTTGAGAAGAACTAGGGATTTATTTTTGGTGTATGGTAATGGAGAATTGATATTGGAAGGGTATACTGATGTTAGCTTCCAATCGGATGTGGATGGCCTTAAGTCTCAATCTGGTTATGTATTCCGGCTGAATGGAGGAGCTGTCAGTTGGAAAAGTTCCAAGTAGGCTATAACAGCGGATTCCACGACGGAAGCCGAATACATTGCAGCCTCTAAAGCTGCAAAGGAAGCTGTTGGGATTAAAAACTACATCCGAGAGTTAGGTGTGGTCGTTAGCATTGCCAAACCTGTAGTTATACTTTGCGATAACAATGGGGCCATTACACAAGGAAAGGAGCCAAGACCTCATCACAAAGCCAAACACATTATTAAACACTACCATTTAATCAGAGAGATGGTAGAAAGAGGTGGCATGCGAGTGGATCGCATTGCATCAATAGAGAATATAGCCGACGTACGAGTGGATCGCGTTGCATCAACAGAGAACATAGCAGACCCGCTTACAAAGCCAATATCACAATTTGCTCATTGTCAACATCTTCAGAATATGGGATTAAAGAACATGGGCAATTGGTTTTTGGTCAAGTGGGAGATTGTTAGAATAGGTGACCGTCAAGCCAATTGATTAGCTCTTTATAAACTATTCTTGATGATCTTTTTCAATAATATGTTAATTTAAGATATGTTCTTGGCCATCTTCATTATATGCTTTAAATATTATATTTATATGTGCATTTGATGAAGCACTTAGATTAATTATGCTATGGGGTAGGCTCGGACATATGATGGCGACCATGAAACCAACCTCTATGGTTTGATCTAAAATATTTTAAGGTGATGAATCGGTCAAGACAGTGCATCGAAAATTCCTTAAAGACTTGCACTAAGTGATGCATTCATATGATGAATGTCGAGTTTCATAGACAGAGACATATGACGTCTGCGCATTTTAGTGGGTGCTTGATAAGGAGTTATCAAGTTCACTGAACTGACTCGCAGGAGTTGTCCTATGGAAACGTTATATGACATGATCGGTATGAATATCACTCCTAGGCTACGGTAGTGCACTAACTAGTCCTTGGACTTAAGGTTCCACAGAAACCTTGTGCATAGGATGGCTATGACTTGATCATGTTCAACGTGGTCTTAGATTTCATCCTGGATTACTATACGGTCATGTTTCAGACATAGTTGAAACATACATGAAGGTTGGTGAGTTCCAAGATAGGATCTGCCACTTATCATGAGATAATAATGAAGCTCCTATGTGCTCTATAGTATGTGTTACTTGAAGCACATGGCCATGATTGTCAATTATATAGGAGAAAGAGTTTTTCCTATATTGATAAATTGAAAACATAACTTGTAGAGTTGATACATAGATATCAAAGTCGATAATGGGAACTGGTAACAAATTCATGCCCTAGATTTTGATCGGGGGTTAGTGGCGGAGGGACCGTATCTTCATGGTACGTGTAGCTCATAGGTTCACACAATAATCCACCTATTCGCTAGTACCATGGACCATTGCTAGATGGTCACCCATGGTCACGGGTACCCTCCAATTAAGGAGTTAATTGAGAGTGATTAATTATGATAAGATCTAATTAGTCTAATGCAAGTAAGTTGCTCATTAAATTTTATATGTGATACAAGCCCAAGTTTAGTTGAGTAGTGAATCTAAAGGGTCATACACAAATCCATGATGGAATTATTGAAATTAATTTGTAGAATTAATTATGGAGAATAAATCAATTAATTTAATGAGTTAAATTAATTGATTGAAATGATTTATGAAATCAATTCATTGGAAAATTAAATAATATGATTATTTAATTTGGATTCTAAATTCACAAGCATTAAATTTGATTAAGTAAGACTTACGATAGATTAATTAAAATTAGTGTATTTGGACTTCAAAATTAACTAATTAGATTAATTGATTTGAGCTTATATCTAGTTCAAGAATTAAATATCATGGGCTAAATGATTGAACTCGGTTAATTGAGAATGAATTAAAATTGGATTTAGTTCAATTGAGAATTAAGATAAAGTCCAAAATCTTAGCCCAAGCCCACAAGACAAGATTCATTGAACATAGACATGACTTGTTTTCATCTTTAGATGAAGAAGTAAATATGAGTCATGCTATAGCTTGTCTATGAAGAAGGCAAGTGTTGAAGGAAAAAAGATGAGTTTGTCTATGAAGAAGACAAGTGTTATCTAAGAGTAAGACAAAAGGGCTTGTCTACATTCATTGTATCTAGTGCAAAGAACTGCCTATAAAAAGGGGTAGTAGGTAAGAGATTGATATACCACTTTATTTACAAAAGATACAAAAAACTCTTGCTCTCCTTTTTGCTCTCTAGCTCTTAGACTCGCTCTCCTTCAAAGCTAGAAAGCCTACCTTTCACTTTAGCCTTGATCGTATATTCATTTCACATCTCCAAAAGAGAAAAATTCCCTTGATTTTTCCATAGATCAATAGTTGATCTACCTTAATCCTCCAATACCTACTAGCATAGGTTTGAGGGTAATTCCATCATAGGTGGTGTGGACTAGATTTAGAGGGAAGTCGCTTGTGTTCCTACTATGAACAACAAAAAAAATGGTTCCATTTTGACGTTCCACCATTTTTAAGGTAAGACCGTTATTGAGAAAGTTCAAGTAATCAACATCAATCGGAGAGCTCGAAAGATTGGTTTCTCTTAACTATTCAATTGACATCCTTTTATGCATGAGATTCACATCGTAATAGCAACGAGACGGGCGATTTGATCGCTAATCAATACCTCAGTACACGGCCTAAGCTTCTCAACCACCGGGAATGCCCCATCATCGGGAAGCCCCAACTGCCAAACATCTAAACCAAGATCAGCACATTCCGGCGCTCAAAACTAAGAAGCTTCAAAACAGAAACAATGACGACTTCGATATTCCCCAACAGACTGCGAACAAGCCCACCGGACTAGTAGGGGACAATGGTCTGAGTAAACTATAGGTAAGGCCCGGACTGCATAAGAAGGAAACATCTCGCGCCAAGCATCAGTCCGCACTGCTCTATCCAAAATACACTGCAATGTGGCCGGCCATAAATGCCAATTGCACCAAGTAAAGCAAGGCCCCTCAAAACCCAGGTCCTATAGTTGAACGTCAAACAAAACTTACCGAAAATCCTGCAGCAACCACTCCGATGAGGTGTAACGACTGTCTTTTTTCCGAGGCATATAAAATGGCATCAAAATCCTCACAACACAACCATGGAAGTGGGGAATGTTCCCACAAAGACCGGAGAGTGTCCCAAGCAAACTTCAGACGAATCACCTCAGGATCCTCGTAAAACCCAGTAAACCACCAACGTTAACCCTCCCAGACGAGAGAAACGTCAATGTGATACCGGAAAAAAACTCAACAAAAGATACCTCAAGCTCCTTCGACCACAACATTGGCAAACTACCACTCTTCCCCGCCACATCTACTGACAGACCATGTACATTAAGAGTCTATTGACCTTATCCACCTTTCGCTGGTTACATTTTATTTCGGAGAGAAACAATAGCTAGGGGCGAAACTCGCACATAAGGTAACACAGATCGTGAACTGTCCCGGGTCCGCCGACAGTTCCAAGCAATAGAACCTATGGTGCTTAATGGGGTTGCAACACAACCTCCGCCGATGTAGAAATAAAAGAATCGGCCAACTCATCCACCAGATGACATTTAGAGGGACGAGAAAGTGAACCTACTTACATAGATGTGGGTATGGCACGCTTACACCCCCGACCGCCACAGCGCCCCAAAAACCTGCTCACATGGTCAGTGCACTAACCCTGAGGCCTGCCCCCATGGCACCTACCGAGAACAATCTCAAAGACCAGATCAGAAAAATGCTAGGTGGAGATAGGAACCTCAACCAAAGGAGATGAAGGATCAGATCGGATTTAGGATGGAGAGGCATAGTAGTCGGACTGTCTGGCCGAGTAGCACCACCAGAGGAAAATTGAAGGTCCCCCAGGTTACTATCAATACGATTATGGGACCAAAGCTCTAGCTAAACATGTATACCAAGGTCACCTGGACCACTGGAGAGTAGAACAAAGGCCCATTTGAAGCTAATTAGGTTGGTGGGCAATTAGGCTGACCCCCTGGAAGACCCAACGCGCAACTAAGACCGCCTAAGGATCTATCACGGCTTGATAGTACCTGGACTACCTTGATAGAAGCCTGGATTGGCCTGACTCGAGAGGCGGGGAAGTAGTTTTTGAGGAACTATTTCTTGAGGTCATTCCAAGTGGTGATGGCAAGGCACGAAGTTTGACTTGCTCTTCGGTGACTCCTTGAGGACGCATGTCGGAGCACACATGTGAAATTCTTTGAGGTGTTTATGTGGATTTTCACCTGTAAGACCACAAAAGGAAGGGAGTAAATGGATGAGTTTGGATTTAAGTACAAAATCTACCTTTAGAGCTGGGTAGTCGATGCAAAGAGATTGTTGGTTAAGGTCGAGGGAAGTCATCTCTTTAATCGATCTTTTTGGGTGTTGAGCCATGATTTCTTCGTCGGATTCGCTGGAAAAATCAGCGTCGTTCAACGTTTGCTCTATTTTTGTGATGAGAGTGGAAGAGGTGTAGGCCTCTTCGGTTCGTTGCTCGGTTTCCTTCCGAAGTCTCCGTGCGGTCTTCTCGATTTCAGGATCGAATTCAAGTTCACCTACATGAGAAGATTGTGGCATGGAAACAAGTAATGATAATAAGTAACTAGGAAGAAATTAATTTGAATGCATCAATCCCCGGCAACAGCGCCAAAATTTGATGAGGGTCCCACCAAAAAATAACTCCTACACAAAAACTTGTAGAAACTTGTAGAAGTACTAAGTAGGGTCGATCCACAGAGATTGGGTTTAAATTAATTTCTGATAAGTGTGTAATCTGCCATATTTTCATGATTATAATGCTCTATTTTAAGGACTAATTAATCCTAATCATGTGGATTTATTGCATTTTCAGCAAAATACCTCTTATAAAGAGTAAAGATGGTAAATTGAAGCTAAGAATGACATTTGAAGGCATTTAAGGGAACAAGTGGAAAAGAGTGGCAGATTCGAAGCTCCCACTAAGCGTGCCCACGCTTAACGCTGCAGTCAACTCAGGAGAAAAAGGAAAGCTGCGGATTTTGTTGAAGAAAGATGAAATGATTGCTGAAAGACTTTAGGAAAGATCCGAAATTTACCTATTTGATTGTTAGGAATTAAGTTGTTAACATTTTTATAAGCAATCATGTATCCACCCTTTTTTATGTCTAGATTCATGAGGTGCTAATAGTATAAATAGGAGGCACCTCACAACTCTAAAATCATCTCTTGTTTACACTGAATTCTATAGTTTATTTTACTATTCTACTTCTTCTATCTCTCTTTATTTTTAATATGTTGCCCAATTGCTAATGGAATTCCACTTCTTAGTGTGTTCTTCCATTAGCATGTTAGGCTAAGTTCTTAATTCTCCGGTTAAAGTACCCTAAATGCTTGATTCTTAAAACGTTGTGAGATCTAAGAAGTGCTTATCACTTTTATTAAAATCAATATTCATGTTATTCTCTGCACTCTTTTTACAAACGTCTGATTTATGAATAATATGTCCAGTTGTTCATTATCAAGAAGGTTTGCTTAACTAATTGAACTTACAAATTCGTAATTGTTTATTTAGTTCAATAATTAGTAGCAACATAGCATGATTAATTGTGTCAAAGTGGTTAGTTATGTTATGAAAAATGCATTATCTAATCTAAAGGAATCCTCGTAGGAATTTGTTGGTTAGGATCAAGCCTTTCTAGTTCTTAATGTTGTTAATGAATTAAATTTTGTGGACGTTTCCAGGGTTGTTCATTGATTAGGGAATTTAGCCAACGGACGTTCCTTAGCTGACGAAAACGTAAGAAAGGGTGAGGTCGTTAGGTCGTTCTAATGACCATAACTGATCTACTTGTGTTAATGATTGTTACATTTGCATCGATGATCAACTAACGGAATCAAGCATGAACCCACTTTAACTGAAAACTTTCTTATCTATTTAATCTTCTCCTTTAAATCGTGCTTTGCAATTTTCTTTTAGAACTAAAAATCTAAACCCCCCCTCTTTTATTTTTTTTAAGAAGTCAACTTATCGCCGATCTCTGTGGATTCGACCCTACTTATCACTTTCACAAGAAAGTAGTCGTAAGAATTATTTTTTATGGTTCCGACACCCATCAATTTCTTTGAGTGAAAGAAAAATAAATAGGGGGTGTTTTTGGTTCAAAGATACTACTTAAATATGAAATAAGTTCTAAAGGATGAATAAGATATGAGAAGAGATTTCCAGTTGAAGACAGGTTCATGCTCGATTCCACGGTTGATCATAGATGCAAAGATGATAATCGTACAAAATAGATAAACTAGTTATGGCCCATTGGTACGACCTAACAACCTCACCTTTCCTTATCGTGTCGTTAGACAAGGAACGTCCGTTGGTTAATTGCCTAATCAATAGACAACCCTAGGAACGTCCTCAAAATTTAATCTATCAACAACATTAACAATTAGAAAGGCCTAGTTCTAACCAATAAATTCTTACGAGGATTCATTTAGGCTAGATTGTGCATCCCCACAACATAACCGACCACTACGACATGATAAATTATGTTGCGCTCCCACTAAGTATTAGACTAACATACAATTACGAATTTGCAAGTCTAATTAACTAGGCGAATATTCTTCACAATAAACAATGGGCCTTTATCATTCAGAAATCAGATTATTCGTGATGAAAACATAGAGAACAACACAAATATCCACATGCACGAAAGTATGAAGTATTAATTAGATCTCACAACATGTGTGAATCGAGCAATCACTGTAACTTCAACCGGAAAATAAAGGAACTAGCCTAACATGCTTTTGAAAGAACACATGAAAGGGAAAGAGAGAATTTCATAACCTAAAACGCAGAGAATAATAGATTTCCCTTGTCTTCAATTACATCATCTATTTATACTAATTAATTTTCTAATAAACCTAGATACCGAAAAAGTAGATTCCTAATATAACTCTAAGTCCTTATTTAAATAAAACTCTTAACCCTATTGAGACTCCTCAAGAAAGGAAGATTCCAACTTTCCGAAGTCATTATAATCCTTGTATGGATCAACTCTTCTCCAGAAAATTCACCCATCTTCTCTTCATTTCGCTGACTAGTCCGCTGCACTAGACATAGCCACGTTTAGTGAAAATTGCAAGTCTGTCATGATAGTAAAATAAGTATATTAAAGATTTTAGACAAAGAATAAAAATGGAAGAATTGCATAAATAACAAAAATAAGAAACTATTTACTATTATAATTAAGTTTTAACTAAATTTTATTTTCAATAAATAGTTAGTATCCGCCATTTTAAAATAATATATAAATCTTATTCTATTACTTATTTAGTTAGAAACTTAAGTAATCATAGGAGATAAAAATTTAATTCGATTACGGACTTAATGAGTGTTTGTTCATTTATAAATAAATAATTCAAATAATTATTAAAATGTGCTTGTTGGTTTATTGAGTTTTTCTCAATTTTTATATGTAATGTCATGGTTAATTTCAGATTGTATCAATTTTTAAAAATTTTAAGAAACTTCATGAACCGACCGGTTCAATTGATTCAGGCCTGGATCGCTGGTTCAACCGGCAGTTTGAGTGATTTTAAAAAAATAGAACGATTTTGAGGTTAGCTAGTTCGATTTTATGGGTTCGACCGAACTATTTTATGGACCAAACACGATTTTATCAGTTGATGAGTGTCAAATTCACCAAAAATAATTTCTACACAATAATTTATAGAAGTAGTAAGTAGGGTTGATCCACAAAGACTGGTTCGAGTGATAGCAAAATAAACGAGGGGGGTGTTTTTGATTAAAAGATAGTAATTAACTACGACATAAATTCGAAATGATGAATAAAGATATGAGAAGAGATTTCCAGTTGAAGATAGGTTCATGCTCGATTCCGCGGTTGATCATAGATGCAAAGATAACAATTGTACAAAATAGATAAACTAGTTATGGGCATTGGTACGACCTAAGGACCTCACCTTTCCTTACCGTGTCGTTAGCCAAGGAATGTCCGTTGGTTAATTCCCTAATCAATAGACAACCCTGGTTCCCATCCTCAAGATTTAATCTATCAACAACATTAACAATTAGAAAGGCCTAGTTCTAACTAACAAATTCCTAAGAGGATTCATTTAGGCTAGATTGTGCATTCCCCACAACATAACCGACCACTACGGCATGATAAATTATGCTGCGTTGCCACTAAGTATTAGACTAACAAACAATTACGAATTTGCAAGTCTAATTAGCTAGGCGAATATTCTTGATAATGAACAATGGGCCTTATCATTCATAAATCAGACTATTCGTGATAGAATCATAGAGAACAACAAAAATACAATGAATGAAAGTATGAAGCATAAATTAGATCTCACAACATGCATGAATCAAGCAATCACTGTAACTTCAACAGAAAAAATAAAGGAACTTGCCTAACATGCTTTTGAAAGAGCACATAAAGAAAGAGAGAATTTCATAAAGTAAATGCAGAGAATAATAGATGTCTATGTCTTCAGTTACATCTCCTATTTATACTAGTTAAAATCATAATAAACTTGGATACCAAAAGATGGATTCCTAATATAATTATAATTCCTATCCAACTAGGGTTGTTGACCCAAAATATGACTCCTAAGAAAGGAAGGACTTCTAAAATTCGAGAAACTATCATGTATCAGACTTTAAAGTCCAGAAAACTCAAATTTCTTTCTTTCCTTTCGCTGGCTTCTTTGTGTTGTTAGACGTGGGCACATCTAGTCGTACTTTCAATTTTGTCCCTTAGTTTTCCTTCCAGAATTTTTGTTGATCTTTTTCTCTTATTTTGTTTCATTTCTTCATTCATGCTTTCAAAAATCACTCTTTAGCTACAAACACCACATTTCAGATGGTTAAGAGTCATTTAATATAAAAAAAAGTAGTTGAAAACACTACAAAATCATGTTATTTTGGGAACTCATCATCAGTCCAACCGTCCGATTCGGGTTGGTTTTAAAGCATTCGCGGAGTATTTATTTGTTAGCTCTAGTCAAGCCACCCGGAGGTGGGTTGTCCAAGCATTCTCTAATCAAATACCTTTGTGAAAGGGAATTAAATGAATTAGTTTTAAAAGGGCACTAGAAAAAATATTATTATTTTTACAATGATTAATTATTACGTCCAAAATTCAAAAATTATGGCAAATGCAAATTAACCACAGTTTTATAATGGTTATTAACCGTTGTTTCTGTAAGTATGGTCAAGACATGAGCCATGATCAAAACTATGGTAAATGTTTTGACTGTGGCAAAAAATCATAACAAATATTGATTAACCATGGTAAAAATTTATACTTTTTGTATTAGTTTTGTTGATTGTAATTAATAGTATTGATTTACTAAGATTTTTAACGCATAATCAATTATAGTGTAGTGAAAAATTATTTATTATTTTTTTTTTTGGGGTAAACTGCATGTACCCAATAAGAATAAAAAATTCGATGCCGCGTGGCTTTAACATCGACATTCTCACTATACTCAAAATAGAAAATAGAAAATAGAGGAAAAAATAAAAATTATGTGTTTACATCCTTTGAGATTTGCAAGAACTTTACACACTCAACCGAAAAATTACAAAATTGCATAAATGCCCTGATCACTGTAGAAATAGGAATACATCCACAATAGTGGGACTCAAACTCAACTTTTTGATTGGGAGGCTTTAACCTTATCCATGAAGCAATGCGTCATTGGCGTAAATGGTTTATACTTTTTGTTTTTTCTATTAGACGCGATGTACTTTTATTAATTGAAGTAAAGAGATTACAAGCAGTCCTATTAAATATCAACATTGAACAGAGATAATTACAACAATCAAATGACTAATATCACATAAATAATACCTATCTATTATAGTTAGAAATAAGAACTATTATACAGTAGTCACAACATCATCTCATACAGGGGTTTGAACCCATGACCTCTAAGATCATGGAACCTCAGCTTCGCCAACTGAGTTAGGTCTCATCGGTGTGAATGGTTTATACTTGAACGCTTGAATATGTGTAAAGGCAAATTATAATGAGCTACCCTGATGTTTGGCATAAACATGAATACTTCCTTATTGTTTGAAAAATTATATATGTCCCTTAATATTTGACGAAATTATGTAATTCTTGGATGGAGTTATGGAATTGTCCACTTTGTCATTACTATATCTTTTTTCCTTTTTAAAAAAAAAATTGTAAAAATATCAAATGAGGTAAAGGGAAAATTTTGATTAATTATAAAAGAAAGTATATCCACTTAATCCATAAATTTTTTTAGAAAATTTAAAAGATTAGATAAAATTATATTCATAATCCACAACGACATTTTGATAAGTTCATAAAAAATAGATTGAAAATCTAACGACAACTAACGGATTGAACTAATTGTTAAATGATCGTTGGAACTATGAGGATGCTAAAAAATTTCAAATGATTTAAAAATATTTATAATTATATCAAATTTTTAGAGAGCTCGTTGTAGTTTAACCAAGGATAATTCTTGCCAAGTTTGTTGCACGTCATTTCAACAACTATTTTACTGGATTAATTGATTAGATGGTGGAGAGATGCTTCTTTCCTTAGGCCGGTTGATTGGGCCATTAGAGACCAAATTGCGTTCAACTTTGACTTTGCAACTTATATGAATAAAAAAAATTGAGTATTTTATTTCATTAACACAAAAATAAAAGGGAAAAACTAGTCTTTCGACGTTTATTGACCTACAATAATATATATAAATTAAAAGAGATAATACACAATTGTTTTAGTTTTCCACGAAGAAGAGAACATATTTATAGTAAAGCTCCTATTTAATTTTAATTAAATATTTTTTCCACTTATGTATACAATAAAACTTGATATATATTTTAATCATCTAGTAAAAATGGTTTTATACTATGATACAAACATTAAAAAGTTAATTTGTTTTTCATAATTAAAATTCATAAGTTCAAAAATTTTATTGTCTGAGCCGGGCTACAATTAATAGTAATGATAATTTTTTTTATCATAATTCTGAATGCCAAAATATCAAATAATATACAGTTTACCCAAATCATATAATGTAATTAATTCTGCTATTAATTAATGTTAATTACTTAAATATAAGTATTAATATTTTCAAGATGAGCTAATTATTGAGATGAGATAATGATCACTTTATAAGAGGTGGGATTCTGATAGTGACAAGATTTGGCCTAAAGAAAGGATCATATCACATGGTTGTGGGTTTTCTTCACCACCCATTATTCATATATGGGAATGTTTAATAATATATGTGTAGTTGCACAGCTTAATTTATATTCTTGAAAGGCAATTTTTGGTGGGTGCACCAAATCTTGTTTAATTAGCTCAGAAAATTGGACACATATTGGTAATTATTGCAAAAGCATTTTCAATTATACACATGACACTATGGGACCAAACTTTAATTTGCCGTGTGGAATTCCAGCTCTTAAGCATCTTAATATTGGGCACCTGACAAATGTTTGCTCTCCAAGGTGCATAAATCAAACTTTTGCTTCTTGACCTAAATTCTAGTCCATCCATATATGCCTCCACTCACCAACAACTATTGTTATTAATGATATGGTGCGTATTGAGATTCAGTAGTATTACGACAGTAGAAAATTTTGAGATAATTTGAGGACTGACTTGCAAATCAGAGGTTAACATTCTAATACTTAAGTCAGTAACTGAAATAACGAGAGACCATCGTGCAATAATTAATATGAAAGTGATAGAATATCAAAATATAAGCTAAAGTAAACTGGTGGAGTGCACAAACTAGGAAATGTAAATCCTGGTTGTTTGTCGAGAGCAAAAGTGTGTAGAGTGTCGATAACTTGAGTTATCATTTTGATTGCACCGTGGCCTTCATTTATAGGAGGATTGAGAGTAAAATCCGAAAGTTGGTTGTAGCAAGTTGCATACCGTTGAAAAATTATTGATGTTAGTTAACTAACAAAAGAATCAGAACACGATTTGGACTAATTATTTGGAAGAAGTTATGATTATTTGAATATTTCTTACAAGTCAACCCGAATAATATGGGAAGTTGTTACCAGCTGCTTGATAGAGTTTATCCCACCGCCTTAGTAGGAGTTAGCTAAAGATCTTATGTGGTGACATAGCCTATGATGTCCAGAGTTTATCTGACAAGTCTGTCGCTCAGTTGAAAGCTATGAAACAAGTATGTTTAAGTTTAAAACTAGTGTCCGGCCTGTTGTTTTGTGAGTCGTCTTGGTGCATCTGATCTATTTTTAAGTCCTAAGATGTCAGTCTAGAATGAAGAGAATATGAGCTTAATTAATTCTCTGTCATATGGGCCATCAGAGTTAGGCATTCTGATTGGGGGAGCCACTCTTTTGTTTTGGGTTTTTAGAAAAATAATTGAGAGAGATATTTTATGAAAATTTAGCAAGAAATGTGAACTTTTTGCTCCTATGTGCCCGGGTGTTTGCATTGTACTGTCTTAATTTACATCAATTAGAAGTAGCGACCACTTTTATACCAATTGATATAATTTTGAAAGAACTTGATCTCAAAACTCGATTATTTTTTTCTTTTTCTTTTTAATAATAAACGATCAATTATTAATTAAAAAATACAACAATATTTTTAAGGTAATCAACTGCTATTACAATATTCAATTCACAGTATAGCAATATCTTTAAATCTACGTACCAGCACTAACATTAAAGCAATGAAATGAATTATAATACAAATATCCTATAAACTAAAGAACACCCTACATTCGTAATACTCAAATCCATGACCTCTTGGTTGTGGGACATCAACCTCACTATTCGAGCAAGGAATTATCGGTCAAAAGTCGATTAGTTAAGTGTGAAAATTAATTAAGGTCATAAATAATTTCAAAATCAATTTTCCATGCTAACAGATCAAATGTCATATGTAACAAAAATAAATCAAAGAATAATTGGCGTGTCTTGATTATTCACTTGAAATTATTTATTCAGATAAGATGGGGAAAATTTTATTTTTGATCCCATATTTTAGGACATTTTTTAATTTGGTTGCATTTGCTGCATTTGTCTCACATTTAATTCCATTTGTTCAATTTTTTCTCAAATTTGGTTCCAAACAGCATTTTCCATCAAGTTGTTAATGGGGCTGTCAACAGTGGTAGAGTCTTGCCCCAATAATAGACTTGACGGCTCCGTTAACAATTTGACGAAAAATATTATAGAAGACCAAATTTTAAAAAAAAAATTGAACAAATAGGACTAAATATGAAATAAATACAATAGACCCAAATAAAAAAAAAGCCCTCAAGTATGGAACCAAAAAAGCAATTTTCCCGATAAGATGCAAGCATCTGATGTTATAATATCATAATTGTCACAAAACAAATGCTTCTGATCTCGTTCCTTCAAACCTAACTTGCAAAAGCGGGAAAAAGAAAAAGAATTAATATAAAAAGGACTTGGCCTAAAAAGCTAATCCCAACATGCAGGTACATGTACAATTCACATCTACCCTACGTACCCCATTTCCATGTTGTAATAACACTATATAATTAATGATATATGTTGTCACTTCACATTGAAAAAAAGATAATAATAATTCTTGGATCTATCCATCAGTACCCCCACTTCTCCCATATCTTTCTTTTATCTTCTTCGTTTATGGGAATAAGTTGGTTGCTCACTTAACTTTGCTGCTATTCGATCTAACATAATCTTGAAGATATTGTCTGTCCTTGTACCCTTTGACACATTTTCCTACCTTGTTTAGACCATACATGAATTCTTGGTCCCTTTGAAACTCATAAATACTACTTGGTGGTAGACAAAGACATTTTATCTAAATTTCTTGGCCTTCCTTAGTGCAAGTGGTCCCTTGTTTTAAATACTAGGTCACATGATTGGTTGTCTTAATTTGCAAAATTCACATTATTTTTTTATTGGTGGGTAGATATTTGACAATGAGAAAGATGATCATGTACCACTACTTACTTCATTCCTCTACTGTGATTTGCCTATATAAAGGGGTTCCATTTCTTGAGGGAAAAACCATTAGGGTTTTCTATCTCCATATCAAGTTTAAGTTACTTTCTTTCCTCTCATCAAACCCTTTTCTTTCTTGGGTCAATTTTGATTAGTATGGCCTCTACGGTAGCTGAAAACTGGGAGTACGTGGACAACCACGACTGTTCTGAGAACTTCGAGCTATCACAGATCAACCACAGTCTTCTCATGTCACTGCTCGATGAAACGCAGGTTGATGACTGCGACGATGAGAGATTAACGAAAGTGATCCGGTCCCTGGAGGCCGAAATTGATTCCAGTTGCCATGATTATGCATATGATCATAATATTACGTGGGAGAACGATCTTGTGGACTGTCAATCATCGAATGATGAATCGTACGGTCAAGATCGCTCGTTGCAGCAGGACGATCTTGATCTTCATTGGATGGATATGGAGACCATCCCTAGTTCACCTAGTGGTGGCATGGGGGGTTGGTACATGGATCACCATGGGCTAGGGATGGTGGGTGGCAATGGTATGAGTCAAGATTTTGGTGGGATCAAGAATTATTCTCATCTATGTTATTATGGAAGTCCTCTTGAAGAGCAAGATTATGGTTCATTGTGGCATGAGACAAATGCAACTGAATAGTTAAGAAGATAATTAGGAGATGTAAATTAATGATTTGAAATAAATTATGATTTAGTTGAATAATTGATATAAATTAATTGCCTTATTGTAATAAGAACCTCAATTGTTCTATATGAATGGAGAACTAATTAGCTTTCTGAATGCAAATGAAGATCTTTACATAATTTTGAGTTTAGTCCTTGGGAAATTACATAATTATTTCTATTTTGAGAAAAATATAATTTTGGTCCACTCACAAATTAAAGGAGTGGTGGCACTTTGGTTCAACTCCATTCAAAAAAGCATTTTAGGACACTAGTTTTTAAAAACTTGCAATTGACAAAGTGTCCTAATTTCCACGAAATCTCTCACGCCCAATGCACGTGACCCCAAAAATTGGGGGTTTTTTACGTCTTCGGTCAAATTAGCCTACATGGCTTGTCAAATACGATGGATGTTGATGTGGCAAGTCGGACGTGTTTAATGCCACATTTTGCATCCACTGTATTTAACAGGCCACGTAGGCTAATTTGGTCGGAGACGTCAAAACCCCCCAATTTTTGGGGGTCACGTGCATTGGGCATGAGAGATTCTAGCGAAATTAGGGCACTTTGGATGTCAATTGCAATTGTTTAGAAGTTAGCGTCCTGAAATGCTATTTTGGAATAGCTCTGGATCAAAAGTGCCACTACCCTTATATTAGTGGACGAAAATTGTATTTTTCCCTTCTATTTTAAATTTACATAATTATATATTTCTCCTGTTACCGTACTATCCGGTATTAATATTTACTTAATTTTGGATTAATTATTTAATCTTTTATTTTTTATATAGAATTTTGAATGCATAGTATAATTGAATTAATTTTAATGGATGATTGTGATTTTAATTAATAGGGTGGGATCAGTACTGCTGACCCTCATAATTATAGGGGAGAGAATGATATATAAATCAGTCATCATATCCTCTACAATTCAACAGTCATTGATGCATCGAATTTAATAAAAATCCAGCTATCTGAAAATTTCACCAATTGGATAATAGAAAATTACTAGGCCAAAATATTTTTTTAGTCCCATTAAATAGGGTCAAACTCATTTTTTATATCATTATTTTTGTAGGTGTAGCTTTTGATCCTATTAAATCCATTTTCAAGCTCTTTTGGTCCCAAACAGTCATATGTAGCGCACATGACTGTTAAACTCCATTAGCTGCCGTTAAGTCCTCCATTTTGGGGGGAAAAGTCACGTGATTCTGGCCAAAAGGTGGCAAAATTGACATATATTAGGGCTCCACCCCCACCCCCCCCCCCCCCAATTTCATTCTCCCTTGTTTCTCTTCAATTTCTTCACTTTTTATGTTCTTTTTCTCCCTTCTCCCCACTTCATTCTCCATTTTTGCCTAGAATATATATATATATATATATATATGGAATTAATTGTATTTTTGGTCCCGTAACTTAGGTCATTTGGCGTTTTCATCCTTTAACTTTCTAGGGTAGCATTTTGGTCCTGCATCTTTTTAATTTTCGTAATTTCAGTCCTTTTGTTTGCCGGAGTTCACCTCCACCAATGAGAAGGGTGAAATCCAGCAAAAAAAGGACTGAAGTCGCGAGAATTAAAAAAATACAGGACCAAAATGCTACTCTAAAAAGTTAAAGGACAAAAATATTGACAGAAATGGCTCAATAGGAACAAAAGCCCCAATTTTAAAATGTCACGTGAGAGACACATGCATTTTTTCCGGCGAGAAGGGTGAACTCCGGCGAAAAAAAGGACTAAAATCACGAAAATTAAAATGATACAGGACCAAAATACTACCTTAGAAAGTTAAAGGACGGAAATGCCAAATGACATCATTGTATTATATTGCAACATTATATTATAAGTTGCTAAACAATGGCATCATCCTCCTCATCTACATAAGCAAGATGTTTTTTCTATTGTGGGATACAAGCTCGTATGAGGACCTCATGGACAACTCAAAATTCTTGTATCCCACGATAGCAAAAACATCTTGCTTGTTTCCAAAATATATATATATATATATACATATATATATATATATAAGTAGGCAAAAATGGAGAATGAAGTGGAGAGAAGGGAGGAAAAGAAGATAAAAAGTGAATAAATGGAAGAGAAACAAGGGGTAATAAATTGGGGGGAGTGGAGCCCTAATATATGTCAATTTTTCCACCTTTTGGCCAGAATCATTTGACTTTTTCCTCCAAAATGAAGGACTTAACGGCAAGCTAATGGAGTTTAACAGTCCTGTGCATTGCATATGACTGTTTCAAACCAAAAGAGCTTAAAAATGGGTTTAACGGAACCAAAAGCTACACCTGCAAAAATAATAGTACCAAAATCAAGTCTGATCCTATTTAACGGGACTAAAAAAATATCTTGCCCAAATTACTACATACATACAATTTGAAAGTTAAAATTGGAGAAGGGGCTTTTGCCAATCATATATATCCCAATAATATTGTTATGCACCTATGAGGTTCTTCCCAAATGTAATTGCTAGGGGGGCCAGCTTAGATGTATTGTCAAATCTTGGGCTCACTTATTAATATCATTACAAGAAATATAATTTTTTATATAATTAATTATTTTGGTTATTAAAAATAATAAATTATAGCGAATATTATATAGAATTAAGGTAAATTACATTGATATCCCAAGGGTAGGTCTAATTATAAAAACATTCTCTACTCTTTGTAAAATTATAATTACACCCCTTATGATTGTAGTTAGAACTACAAGTACACCCCTATATTCATAGTGGATTTTCACACAAAAACACAACCTATAGCAAAGGTATGATGCATACTATACTAACATCCCCTCAAGGGGTGTATCTATAAGTTTACAGAAAAGCAATATGTGTTTGTGAAATAAGGCCTAACCTTAGGGGTATCCATATAATTTACCCTACTAATTAGTTATTGCTATGAAACAGTTATTGCTATGAAACAGTTATTGCTATGAAACAGCTATTGACCAATAATGCTTCTATGAGTGAGTGTAAAACATTAGCTATAACTAAAATCAAAAATACTTTTGTCATAACTAAAATTATCACAAATATTTATTAACCGAGCTCAAGAAGTTTCCAAATTAGTTTTATTTGACAGTCATAGATATATAGTTTTAATTCACCATAATTTTTAAATTATATGTGACCATTTATAGTACAGGGAATAATCTATTTTTTTTTATTGTATAATAAATGGAAATTCAAAATCTAATACTTAAAATGCATGGTTCGATGGTAGAGAGTCAAACAATCATAACTTTTGATCAAATAAGAGTTTCAAAGTGTTTACCTATGCACAAATCGTCTTTCCTAAAAGAGTAACCCCTCATTTATAATCAAGAAAGGCCATTGGTGGAGACAAAAAGTACAATCAAAGAGCAAGAAGATTCTTCAATAAAAGCATCAAGAGATGAACACTGCATAACAAACATGTAATTACTATATTAGCACTAGTCAAAAAATTATGTCCACTTATTGATGATTGGTGGGTGGGGTAAAAATGATGTTACAAACCCCCCCCCCCCCACACACACACATACACACATTTATCTATATATATATATATATATATTATTATATTATAAAAGTGTGAATAATTTGCCATATTTTATATTTTTTCCTTTTTTGTGATGTCAATTATGTCCTTTTATATAATAGTAGATTATAAATTTATGTGTACAAGTAAGTAATGTTGTAATACTTGTTAATTACTTACATCGTTGAATTGAGATAGAATTCTAATGGAAATAAATTACAATAAAGAGTTCTATTTATAATTAATAACTGATTAAATAAAATTGGTTAAAAATAATAATAACTAGGAATGTATATAGGCTATAAAATTAGGAGAAGATATAATTTAGAAACTTGAAGAAGCATATCTCTTTGAAGGAAAGGGAAACAATCCATGGGACAGTTTATTATTAATTTAATATAAGTTAAATTTTATAATAGATATTATAAAAACATGAGTAACTTTAGATGTTTTAATTTTGTTTTTCGTAATAATTAAAAGTATTAAAATTGCAGAAAATATAATTTTATACGTCAATAGATAATATTTTTGGGTACCTAATTAAATAGTATAATACCGCAAGTTCAACGAAAATAAAGTTCAATTAGAAACAAGGACTTTGAATAAGTTTATGTTAAAAATTAATCAATGCTTTACGAAAAACAAACTTAGAATAAGATCACTTACTTCATAAGTGGTTTAATAATTAATTGTACTTATAATATTAATTATAAAATCATAATAATAATAATAATAATAATAATAATAATAATAATAATAATAATAAGATTCAAAAATTATTCTATGAATTAAATAAGTCTATGATTTATGGGATGTTAAATGCACATATAATTACTTCATTACTTGGCCTATAAGAATTCTATTGCATCATTTTCAATAATAAGTAATTTAATTTCTTCACATTTTTATTTTTAATGCGACTTTAAGTTAATAAGATTAGTCAATGATTTTTATGTTTATTCCACTCAATTCATTTCATGAAATATTGTTCGGCAATTTAAACTATTTTTCACCAATATGAAAAATAAAATAGAAATTAAAGAGATTATTACAAGAAAGTTATATAAGAAACAACTTTAGCGATAGTTAGTATAAGAGTTAAAAAAGAAAAACAAAAGTAATTATTTATTTTTTCCATTCTTTTGATGAGAACATAGTTTACATATAATACCAAGTGTCCATTCAATGTTCTTAATTCTTCTATTAATATTGTCAATGTGTTTTCCTTCTATCGTAACATTTTGATTACATTAGTTTTTCAAATAAAACCAATTCATATGAAACTAGAGTGTAAAGACTTTTTAACCATAGATAACAGAGATATAAAGTACTTCCTATGAAATAATTAATATAATTGTATTAAATTATTTTTTTTATAATATATGAAGTGATATTTTTATAATTTTTTACACTAATTAATTAGTGTACATCAATTATAATTGTAAAGTATAAGTTAAGATTAATTTATAGAAAAAATAAAAAAGTATAAAATTTTAATTCTAGATAACTTTGTTCCAAAATAAAAAAAGGAAGTGATGATCTAATACATAATTATTAAATTTAAATATTATTTGGATATATATCTTTTCAATTCCATTTAACCAATCAGTTGTCCATGATACATTTATTTACTTGACTAATTCTATAATTATTGTAATATAACCTTAAATTTGTAATAGTACATATGTATATTAATCAGCCTGATAGAGTAAATAATTCTGAAACTATTTTTTCTTCAAATTTTAGTTTTTACATATTCAGATTTAGAATAGAAAAGTAAGAATGGTATTTATTTTATACTATTATACTTTATTTTATTTTATTTGATTAGGCTAATCAAATAATATAAGGTTTGAAAAATATATAAAAGAAAAATAATAGGAAAAGAAAGCCAAAACAATTCATAATTTGTTGTTGATTCTTTCTAATAAGGGTAAATAATAAATTTTTCTTTTGGTATATTTGTAATTCATTTTATCATGTTTCTTTAATGAAATTATCAGAGAAAAAAGACACAAATAGTTTTTTTCTAAATTATTATGTAATACTTATTTTCTTATTCTCATGTTGGGTTAATTAAAGGAATTTAATATAGTTTAATTTATAACTATGTTTTGCATTTATATCTCACAGAACATAAAACACTAACATAAGAATTAAAGATGGAATTTAAAGGATACATATGTCTATGGAAAAAATCATAAAAAAAAACCTCGATCTAATATACAAAATTAAAGTTCCAAACTTAAATTTAAAGTCATTGTATTTAATTATATGGGAAAACTGCATTTTACATTCCATAATTTACATCGTTTTGCGATTTTGGTCCCATTAATTTTTGACGTAACAATTTTAGTCCCATAAGTCCACAAACGTTGCAATTTTAGTCCATTGACGAAATTCGTTAAAATTTTAACGGAAGGAGCACGTGCATGGGACTAAAATTGCAACGTTTGTGGACTTGTGGGACTAAAATTGCAATATTTGTGGACTTATGGGACTAAAATTGCAAGGTTTCATTAGATGTGACTTATGGATTTAACGGAGCAGTGCCATGCACATGCTCCTTCCGTTAAAACTTTAATGGATTTTGTCAATGGGACTAAAATTGCAATGTTTGTGGACTTATGGGACCAAAATTGCTACGTCAGAAATTAATGGGACCAAAATCGCAAACGGTGTAAGTTATGAGACGTAAAATGCAATTTTCCCTTAACTATACATTGTAAGCTTTCTTATTAAGATAGAAACTTGAGGGTTGTGATTAATGGAATAATCTTTTATTTATATATTTTCCTGTAATATTATTTTTTGTTATAATAGTTTAATATTGTGTAGCCTTGATAAACAAAATTGTTCAGTTTACATAAATTTAGTTTTATTAGATATTGATAATTTACTTTTTTTTTTCTTGATCTTGATTGACTATGAATATTAGTTGATTAAGAAATTTAATACTATTGTTAATAGTTGAAAAAATTGCATATATCAAATTTTAGCATATGAAATTACTTAACTTGATCTTATGTTATGTGTTTAAAATGCTATGTACGCTGTATACAGATATCAACCAAAAGAAAGTTGAAATTTAATTTTAACAAGTTTTACTTCTTTGTAATTTGATCTTTAAATAAAGATTCTTGATTTGATTATCGTTTATGTATTTTATAATTAATATGATACAAACTTAAAACATTGAATTAATAATTATATTATCAAAATAAAAATTTAAAAATAAATTTGTCATGTTTTACGTTTATACATTTTTTATAATACCTATTATAACATTAACACGGAATATAAATTATTGAGTTATTTTCACTAATATATTTAATTAGTATTCTATCAGGTGTTAAACACATATAAAGTTAAATGGTATGGTAGAACACTAATGGAGATTGAGACAAATTAAGTTAAACAAGATTAGGTATTATATGTGTTATATATCTTTCATTGAATAAAATTTTAGTTTTAATATATTAGATTTTATATGTGTTATATATCTTTCATTGAATAAAATTTTAACATTAAAATAAAGTATCACAAAATATATGGGTGAACTTAATGTTTTTAGTTCTTTTTTTTTTCTGATGATTAAACTAATCTTATTAAAATTACAAAATAGATACAATTTTAGAAGGCCATAAACTAACACAAGGAGTCCTAATTGATAGTGTAATTAGGTCAATAATTAGACTCTTAAATATTTAATAACTGAAATATATACATTTGTTTTTTGTTAACACCGCCTGTGCCTAGGCGGGGGGTTTGGCTAGACCCCTACCCATTTATTGACGTGAAAAAGCTCCCATGTACAATCGAAAAAAACCAAAGAAAGGGGAGGACTCCTCCCTATACAGAAAAAACTCAAGCGTCGTACCCTACTCCTTTGAAACGAAAAGAAGGGAAAAGAATGTCAAGCCATATACTCCCCCTAAGGGGTCCGTCTGGGCTCTGCAGCACCGCCGAGGTAGCCTCAAAACAAGCTCGATTCGCTAGCAAGTTCGCTGGGACATTTGCCTCTCGGTAGATGTGCGAGAAACGAAGCCGCATCGATCGTCGTAACAAGCGGATTTTCATATTCAGACTTTGCAAGCGCCAAACACCACTATCACTTTCTATTAGCTGCAGCATGGCTGATGCATCCATCTCTACCCATACTTGCATGAAACCCCTCTATTTGGCTAATTGAAGGCCCATGCACACCGCAAAAAGTTCCGCCAACGTATTGGTCTGAACCCCCAAGAAATCATCGTACGCGAAAAGCATCCTCCCCCGGCCATCACGCGCGAGGCCACCCTCCCCTGCCAGCCCCGGATTCCCCTTTGATGCCCCGTCATAGTTAAGCTTCAGCCAATCACCATCCGGGGGCTTCCACTGAATGAGTTTAGGCAGCCGTTGTGTCAGTTTGCGAAATGAAAATCCGAACCGTTGAGCTGTGTCCAAATCCTCTTTCCAAAGCTCAGTAAACATGCCACCGGCCTTATACAGAGGCCACAAATATGAAAAAAATCGATTTGATAATTGTGGCGGCCAAAAATCGGCCGTCATTAAACTTGACCTCATTTCGCAGCTTCCAAGTTGACCAAAAAATCAGTTTGGGGACAAGCAAACGGATGTGTCCCCGGATGGCATATGGGGAGGATAATTTCCAATAGTGCATCATGATGGAGATGTGCGTCGTCCTGGGTGGATCAAAACTTATAAGGCGTCTGAAGAAAGACCACACCTCAGTGACCACGGGGCCACGGAGGAACACATGCTCGAGATACTTGAAATTTGTGCAGCACAAACACTTAGAGACCACAGGCAGCCCTTTCTTCCTTAAGAGCTCATCAACGGGAATCGCGTGCAGGAGCCGCCACATAAATATAGACAAAGCTGGGGTAATAGTCTTATGCCACATATTTGTAAAGAGTGGATGCCGCACTGCTACAGGGCGGAGACTTTGCCAAGCCGCTTTCACGCTGAAACGACCGTCAGCGGAGCCCTTCCAGTATACCCTATCGGCGGAGGCCGAATCGAAAGGTACGTCAAGGATAAGCCGCAGGACGTCCAAAGTCACCACCTGCGGCAGCCTTTGCACATCCCACATTCCATCTTGCCAATAGCCGTTAACCCTTTCATGAGCATGACCATGCGCCTGTACAAGAGCCGCTAGGGGCGCCTCACCGACCCAGTTATCATGCCAAAAGCAAATGTCACCTCGTCCATGGGTCCAGAAGATGTTGGACTCCGCCGTGCATTTAGCGAGCAGTAATCGGCGCCATTGTGGCGAGCCCGTAGCTGGTACCCTCAGGGATGCGGCACAAAACCCGTGTAGTATTTGTTACATAGGAAGATAACCCATAAAGACATTGAGGTCCGAAAATGCCACCATAGTCTCTGGCAGCTTCACGTAAGTGGGATGTAAGGCAATTAGATGTCAACAATGCCTTCAACAATGGGCATTTGCCTGCTCATAGTAGGGGACAGTGTTTATGCCTCAGCCTTCAGGGTGGATCCGAAACGGCCTCAACATGTGTGCAAATTGACAAAAGCCTTGTATGGACTAAAACAAGCGCCGAGAGCGTGGTTTGATCGCCTGCGTACATTGGAAGTTTCAGAACAGTAAGAGTGATACCTATCTGTTTTACTTTTAAAATCATGATAAGATTTGACTTGGTGTGGTCTTACCGGTGCTTTAGTTAGCCTATCCGCTTACCGTTGTTGGATAAAAGACTGCTCACCTTTCCGCTATCCGCCTTTAAGTGAGAGGGGGGCCCACTACTTGACTACTACTCACACCCCAAACGTCACTCGCGAGACAGAACGTCAACACAAAATTCGTCCCGACCTTACCAGCACCGGAGGTGTACTAATCAATGAACCCCAGAACCCTACTTTCTTTTCTGACAAAATCAACCGCGGTCACGACATCTTGTTAATATTGATTGAGTTTGATGGACTTTCGCTGACTGAATCCATCCATAAACCTAGACCTCGGTAACCTTTGTTACCAAAGCGTCACGACAACATCCAAAGGCCACCTTTGGATTCTTAAGTAGGGGGGAAAGAGGAGCACGTAGGAATGCCGACCACTACATAAGCCACTCCGAAGCTTCGATTTGGAGGCTTGGGCTGGAGCTCTAGCTAGTTGGACTAGAAGCTAGTTATTCCGGTCTACTTGTTGGGCAGGCCGGCCCTCCTTCATCCCTTCGTTCCAATCCATCCAGACAACTATGGCAACCCGTACTAATTGCCCTTGCACTGATACCAGTAAGGGAGCGTCGGCCAGAAGATAAGGGGAAAAATCGCACAGACTTATATACAGGGGAAGGACCTTAGAATCTTGTATAAGAAAGGAAAGATTTAAAAAAGCAGATTAGGTACTTCCAACAGGAGAATAAGAAAGGAAGAAATAAGAGTGGAGAAAAAGGGAAATGGAATTCTTCACAAAGGGAGGGAACGCAAGGGGGACAGCACTAAGAAATCGGAAAAGGGGTCAAAGGAAGGGACACATCTTGATAGGGCGGGGATAGGATATGGAAAGAGATCAACATGTTTTCTCGAACGAACAGATTTACACCGTCAATGACAGCGCACCAAGGGAACAGCGGACAATCACGGCAAAGGCAAGCACGAATGCTGCTGCCTACGAGACCCATCCAGGGAATCTTACACTGCGCGCAGAGAACCCCTCTCACTTTAGACAGAGAGGGAATGACGATGGGTAGCCAAACCGTGAGGCGAAGAACTTAACCGCTATACACGAGGGAGCAAGTGGAAAGAGTAGAGCAGCACCTTGCCGTAGAGAGGGTCCTAGAAAGGTTAAGAGTTCTGCACCGGTTGGAGTGGAATAGGAATCTAAAACAGAATTCGATCAATTGGCTTTAACGAACCTATTTCATTAGAATGATCGAAGAACCCGCTTATCTATAGAAAGAGGGGAGAGAGAATGAGAAATCACTCGACTGTTAAGGAGAGGAGGGGGAGAGTTCGACCGCCCTAAGCCAACCAGAACGGCAAAGAAGAGTTCTATTCGGCGACCTTTTAGGGAGAGAGAAGAGTTTTACTTTTTAGCCCATTCATGGGGAGTTTATCCTGCGGGAAGCATTAGCACCTCAGCTCAGTACGCACAGAAGTACAGTCTACCTCTATTTAGCTCTACAGGCTTTCTTATACCATGAACCCGAACCTACTAGGAAGCCTTTCGCTCTTTTAGATCGTCTAATGCAATCTCAGATCTTCACTTCCTATGCCCCGAAACCAACCCTATATCTGTGTCCTGGCACTTCATAGAAAGAAGGAGCTTCCAACAATACTTAACTACGCTGGATTGACTCTGTAAGCTGGAGCCACATCACCAAAGCAGGAGTGCTGACTGGAAGCACGAAGTCTGCTAGAAGCTCATCCCGAGGAAGCTTCTTTGTCCACAGCTCTTCAGGTGAATAGCCTTGAATAAGTCAAGGTATGAAGTCACTCGACTGATAAGGAGAGGAAAGAAGTCTGACTGCATTTAGAAATATATATATATTAATAATATATAGTATATCATTCGTGTCTCTCTTACAAGACGGCGAAACTAAATGGTTCGAATGAAGAGAAAAAAAAAGAAGAATTTTTAGGCTGTACACCTAATTTTCCTGGGATTGTAGTTCAATCGGTCAGAGCACCGCCCTGTCAAGGCGGAAGCTGCGGGTTCGAGCCCCATCAGTCCCGACAGATTCAATAAATACATCAATTCATCTCTCCATTTTCTGTGAAAAGGGGGACAGGGAGCATAATATCATTCCCAACGGGGGATCCTTTTTTTTCGTTTCGCATTTCTCATCAAAGAAATAGGGGAGAATTTTCATTACTTCAACTAGTACCGATTGATGGGAGAGAGACATATGTGGATTAGTACAATTATTGGCATATTCAGGATTCCTCTCTGCGAGAAAGCCGCCACCGTATCGGAGATGCTGCAAACCCCGATACACCCTCCTCTATAGGAAAACACACCCACTGCCAGGTGGACCAATGCAGTCGCCTCGCTAAGCCCGACGAGCCCAAAAGAAATTGTTAAGCATCCGTTCGTTGCAAGAAAGTGCCCTTAGGCGGCTTTAATATATGTACTAAGCCTACTGGCATAGCTAACAACACTGATTTAATAAGTTGGAGTCGATCCCCAAAAGATAAAATTTTCTTATCCCACCCATTTATTTTCGAAGCCATGGGCTCAATGAGTGGCTGATAAAGTTCCTTCTTCTTCCTCCCTACATAGATCGGTGCCCCTAGATAGGTGAAGGGGAAAGGCTTTAGTGAGAAACCCGTTAGACGCTTAATATGTCTCTTAACGAGCAGCGGAGCACTTGGGTGCACTATGAAAGAGCTTTTTTCATTGCTCACCCACTAGCCCGAAATCCGTTCATAGCCCACAAGAAATCCACTATTTTGGCCAAACTTTGCTCCTTCACGTTACTCAAACTTAACACATTGTCTGCGTATGCTAGATGAGTCACGCATTGAGCACCCTTGAACAGAAGAGACTGATCCCTCACCATCAAAGCGTTAAGTGACCGTGAGAGATACTCTGACATAAGAGCAAATAAAGTGGGTGACAAAGGATCCCCCTGTCGTAATCCCCTCGTCGACTTGAAGAAACCACATAGAGACCCATTGGTTAGAACCGAGAACCAGCAATTATGGATGTAATTACGTATCAGAAGTAGCCGCCCCTCTAGAAAATCGAACTCACGAAGGATCAATTCCAGAAAATCCCAGTTGACTCTATCATAGGCCTTCATCATGTCAAGCTTTAGGGCGACATTCCAGCTGCGTTCGTTAGCACCTATAGAGTGCATGATCTCCTGTGCAAGGAGGATGTTATCGGCTATTTGTCGTCCCAAAATGAAGTCTCTTTGGTTAGGGAGATCAAAGACGGGAGGATTGATTTAACCCGGTCGTTTTAGGAGTTTGGTCAAGATTTTATTGGTAGTATTGTAGAGACTGATGGGTTGAAACTCACTCCACCCAAAGACGTCCTTATTCTACTGCTTCAAACGTTGTTTCAAGCGGCGTAATTTTTCGGCCAGCCTAGCCATGCCTGCACCCACGATAGGTAACGCCCAGCAAGCGCCAACAGTTGCAAGGAAACCCAAATAACGTAGTCACATATTCTGAAAACAAAAGGAGGATTCAGATGAGGATAGCAGTCGCACCTGGATAAGTAAGGGACAGTGATCCAAGGAGGCCCTCTGGAGGTGCGTGATCGAGGTCTTCGAAAAAGCTTCCACACATTTGCTGGAACATAAAACGCGGTCGAGGTGTTGCCACAGCCTGTGGTCCGTCCATGTGAACGGGCTTCCTATAAAACCAATGTCAACCAAACCACAGTCGAAAATCGCCTCATAAAATTCCTCAATAGAGTGGTGCTGCGGGTATACACCGTTAGAGCGCTCTGCCACTGAAACCACGGAATTGAAATCCCCCCCGATGAACAAGGGGTTCGTCTGATCAACCACCTCCCTCATGAACGTCCAAATTGCCTGTCGGGCCACTTTATCGCACTTGGCGTACACTAGTGTGCATAAAACGGGGTCCTTAAAATTATTAATTCACAGCTTCAGGTGTAGGAGTTGCTCCTCATCATGCAGAACCTCATAGTCAATGCTATCGTCCATCAAACACCATATCCTATTGTTACAATTCCTAACCATTGACGCAAAGCCAAAATGTCGACAAAGCAGTCGTTCATCTCCTTGCATAAGCGGGTTAATAACCCTGAGCAGGTTCAGTTTCTGTTTTCTACTCATTCACTTTAAAATCTTTTGCTTATTTTCAATCCCCCAGACATTCCATATAACGACATTCATTGTGGGGGTTGTGAAGAGACCGACTGCACACGAGCATGACTTCTTGTCATGATTTGTTCTGGGAGCCCCACGGACTGAGGACGTTGATGCCGACCCTTGGTTTTAGCTACCTCAAAGCCCCCATCATCCTCCAAATCAGTTTGGAGCCGCATCATCGGTAGGACGCCAAGAGGACTCCTCTTGTTCACCATTCTCATCGCTCGAACCCTCATCGTCATGATGTTCTTTAGATTGTGAGAACCTACCCCCAGCAGCATCATCTGGGGCAAAAACATAGATTGTACAAATTGGGTTCTGGTTCGTTGGGTCAGTGGACTCCCGTTGCCTTGTTTCTTCGACCACTTCGTCATCTAGATTACCCTTAGATGAAGCCTCTTCATCCCCTGATTCCTCCACTATTTCCAGACTCGGCATGTCATTCGACGGAGTCGATCGTGGGCACTCCTTGTAGCCTGCTGGTTGATAGCCCGTAGCCTCTCGCTCCACGTTCAAAGAGGCCGCACTGCCAACCCCATTACAAGGACCCTTTTGTGCATCCTCAGCGGGCCGAGTCGGTTGTTCCTCAATCACTTGCTTCCCCTACGCCTATTTAAACCTCCCGCAGATCTCCCTGGTCCGAGGCCACCGATTGGGGCTTCCCTTCACGGCATTCCTCCTCTCCATGTCCCAAATGACTGCACTTAGGGCAATATTTTGGACACTCTTCATAATGCACTGCCAAGGACACATATCGACCATTCATCCCAATCCAGACTGCAGTCGGGCGTGGTTCCATCAGATCAATCTCCACACAAACCCTGGCCATACTAGGTCGGAAATCGTCCGCTGTTGCCTCATCCAGCTTTAGAGAAACACCAACGAGACTCACAATCCCAAACAAAGCTCTCTTGTGGAACAAATGAACCGACAAATCTGGGAAACGTATCCATATGGGCACGATCGACGATTCAATTCCAGAGTTAAAATCTGGCGACCACTTAAAAACCCTCATCGGGAAGCCATCTATGAAAAATTATTTGCGTGAGCCATAAACGTGAAAAAGTCCTCTTCGTTATGCAACTTGATAATGATATGTTTGAAGTTGATAACCCCTATACGCGCCCCTCAACCCTAGTTTTGAAAAATAGGTGTATGACTTGCATGCTAGGGTACCCATGTGAGAATTTTCCAACTAGGAAAAACTTTAGGTGTTTGGAGAGTTTTTGTCTCTTCCATCGAAAAATTAATCGCACGGCCACCACGGTAGAAACATGGTTGGCCATAGTAGTCTTCCGCCTCTGAGAACATCTTTTTCCTGGCCCTCGGGGACATGGGTTCAGCAACCCCGAGGACACATCGCCGGGTGAGGGTGCAGAGAAAGGTACGCCGACAATCAGGGGGTTCCGGCGGCCTCTTCGTGAGCGGGTTTAGGATTGGAGGAGTTTCAGTAGTCATGGAGTCTTTAATTATCTCTTAGAAGCTAATCTGATCCGTTTAACTAAATTATATACATTGAGTCAAATCGAAGTAAAAATTTAGTAAGAAAAAAAGGAACAAAAGTTATTCTTATTTATTATTTTCAATTACTTAAATAGATTGAAATTAAAAGTATATTAGTGTTTTGACATTTAGTTTGATAAATTATTAAATTGACTAAAATATGTAAACTCTAAAATGAATTTAGCCACTAAAAGAGGAATTTTGGTCCCAACAGAGATGATAAATTTTATAGCATAATGCATTATTTACTACAATCTAGTACACAATAGAACGGTATATATTTTTTAAAACTTTTTAGAAAAAATCAAAATTGGAGCTATATCTCAATAACATTGCAAAAACAATCAGCTTAATAACACGAAAACAAACAAAACTCAAAAGATATACTAAAAGATAATAGAATCAAAAAATTCACAAATTTTTCCATGAAACTATATATTCATTAATGACATTTCATAAAACTTAATAAGTCATTATTATTTATATACCATGTAATAATTATTATATTATTACTTATATAAATAATTATTATTAATTATATTTTTCAAAATAATTCAAAATTTGTAAAATATTTATAATTTTTATAACTATTTTTTAAAAGGAATAAAACAAATGTTAATTGTCCACACGCAACGCACATGCACGTTGCTAGTTATCTAAAATAGTATAACTACTTTTTTAGTGTCATTGTAAAGGGGGATTTTTGACAATTGAAAAGAAGATCATTTTGTGGGTCGTGACGTGTGAAGTATGTTTATATCAAAGCTCCCTTTTTATCCTCCGTCAGCCGCTATTCATTATGAATTCTATAATTTCAATAACTATTTGGACGTTTCTTTGAAATTTTTCATTTTTCAACATGATTTTTTTACTCTTGTTTTTTTGTAATTTTCATCCGAACCTAATATTGATAATGTATTGCTAGCATGTTATGCTATTTTTGGTCCAAGTATCATAATTTTGTGGGGAAAAAACATTTTTTAGTACACTAACTAGGCTTTCGTTCAATTTTAGTACACTAACTTTGGTAATTATCACATTTTATACATTATGTTGCAATTTTGCTTCAATTAAGTCCAATTGAGGGTTTTTGTTCCAATTTTCCGGTCAATTGACCGGAATTTGCTGACGTGGCCAATTTTTGCTGACGTGTCCGATGAAATTAACCACGTCAACACATGACGTGGCAGGCGGCTGATGTGGCGGGATGACTTGGATGTATTTTCTTTCATAAGGATGAATTTTAGTACACTAACTTTAGCATGGTTTTAATTTTAGTTCAATAACTTTGAATGAGGTTAAATTTAAGTACAGAATAATAATTATAATAATGATATAATATTTTTATTTTTTCGTACGGAATGTAATATTATTAAGATAATTTTAATTAATTCGATAATATAGTTGTTAATATTAATTAATTTGATATAGATTAATTGTTAAAAATTCGATAATATAGTTGTTAATCATAGTTTAAAAAATAGATGATCCAACTGAACTGATAAGTGTGAAAAGGAAAAGATTTCGGCTATAATAATATCAACTCTATTAATAATTATAAATAATTAACAAATATATTATCAAATTATTAATAATTATAAAATATATAATTATCTATTTTTAAATTATGATTAACAACTATATTATCAAATTTTCAATAATTAATATATATATATATATCAAATTAATTAATATTAACAACTATATTATTAAATTTATTATTCTCTAATTAATTAATTTAATAGCTATATTAACAATTATCAAATTATTATTAATTAATTTATCTAATTAAGTATTAATAATTATTATTTTAACTTTAACTAATAATTATAAAGAATTAACAAATTTTAAAAAAAATTTGAGTGCTGGTCGTGAGTGCAGCTCGCAACTAGCGACCAGTCATAAATATATAAGTGCACCGTTTTCAGCGGTACACTTATATTTAATTTTTTTTATAATATAAATTTAAATGGGCAGTGACAACCCCTAGACACAATGACAGGGGACTTAAATTTCACCTCATTCAAAGTTATTGGACTAAAATTAAATCATGCTAAAGTTAGTGTACTAAAATTCATCCTTATGGAAGAAAATACATCCAAGTCATCTCGCCGCGTCAGTCGCCGGTCACGTCATGTGCTGACGTGGTTAATTTCGCCGGACACATAAGCAAAAAATTGGCCACGTCAGCAAATTCCAGTCAATTGGACTTAATTGAAGTAAAATTGCAACATAATGTATAAAATGTGATAATTACCAAAGTTAGTGTACTAAAATTGAACGAGAGCCAAATTAGTGTACTAAAATTTTTTCTTTCCCTAATTTTGTGAGTTAGGTTGAAACTTAGCCGGTTTGAGGATCTATTGTCTGATTGAAACTTTTTTTTTTTTTTTTTTTTTTGTATAAATACGTACAAGTTTTATTCCGCAATCATTTTACCAATATTGAGTCCTCTGAAGATTGTAAATGAATTTTCAATTATTTCAAAAATCATATTTGCTTCTTCAACCCCCATCATTATTACATAACACGTGGAGCCGTATATAAGATTATATGTTCATATATCTTTGGTTGATGCATGCTGGTGAGGTTTGATCATCAAATACAGTATACCTTAATTTGTATATATACATGTACAATATCGATCTATTTAATAATACAGAGAATCATGTCGGGAAATTTGAAGACAAGCTCTCAACCATCGGATCTGATCATATATTTTTATTACATGCAGTGTTCATAATGCAAGAAAACAAATTCATCAATGTATATTTTCTGACAACCCCAAGATGCATGCATGCAGATGATATCAATTGTGGGATCAACGGCCCCGTGCACGTGTGGTAGTACTCGCAGACAATGTTTCAACTTCCAAGCTCTTCGTATATTCATCGGTTGAAAGCTTAAGTGTACATGCATGAACAGTTGGCCCTGTCATCACCTCGGAGTTGTAAAAAGAGACGGAAACCTGCGTCATTGATTCTAACCCCTGGTTCACTTTTCATGATTAAGTTGTACTTACAAGCGGCCCAATATATTAACGTAAGATATTTATTTTACATTAGGGAAAAAACATTTTTTAGTATACTAACTCAACTCTCGTTTAATTTTAGTACACTAATTTGGTAATTATCACATTTTATACATTATGTTGCAATTTTGCTTCAATTAAGTCCAATTGAGGGTTTTTGTTCCAATTTTCCGGTCAATTGACCGAAATTTGCTGACGTGGTCAAATTTTTGCTGACGTGTCCGACAAAATTAACCACGTCAGCACATGACGTGGCAGGCGGCTGACGTGGCGGGATGACTTGGATGTATTTTCTTTCATAAGGATGAATTTTAGTACACTAACTTTGGCATGGTTTAATTTTAGTCCAGTAACTTTGAATGAGGTGAAATTTAAGTACAAAATAATAATTATAATAATGATATAATATTTTTATTTTTTCCGCACAGAATGTAATATTATTAAAATAATTTTAATTAATTTGATAATATAGTTGTTAATATTAATGAATTTGATATAGATTAATTGTTAAAAATTCGATAATATAGTTGTTAATCATAATTTAAAAAGTAGATGATCCAACTGAACTGATAAGTGTGAAAAGAAAAAGATCTCGGCTGTAATAATATCAACTCTATTAATAATTATAAATAATTAACAAATATATTATCAAATTATTAATAATTATAAAATATATAATTATCTATTTTTTTAATTATGATTAACAACTATGTTATCAAATTTTTAATAATTAATATATATCAAATTAATTAATATTAACAATTATATGATTAAATTTATTATTCTCTAATTAATTAATTAATTATATTTAATTAAGTATTAATAATTATTATTTTAAATTTAACTAATAATTATAAAAGAATTAACAAATTTAAAAGAATTTGAGGGCTGGTTGTGAGTGCAGCTCGCAACTAGCGACCAGTCATAAATATTTAAGTGTACTGTTTTCAGCGGTACACTTATCTTTAATTTTTTTTTATAATATAAATATAAATGGGCAGTGACACCCCTAAACACAATGCCATGAGATTTAAATTTCACCTCATTCAAAGTTATTGGACTAAAATTAAATCATGCTAAAGTTAGTATACTAAAATTCATCCTTACGGAAGAAAATACATCCAAGGCATCCCGCCACGTCAGTTGCCGGCCACGTCATGTGCTAACGTGGTTAATTTCGCCGGAAATGTAAGCAAAAATTGGCCACGTCAGCAAATTCCAGTCAATTGGACTTAATTGAAGTAAAATTGCAACATAATGTATAAAATATGATAATTACCAAAGTTAGTATACTAAAATTGAACGAGATCGAAGTTAGTGTACTAAATTTTTTTTCCCCTTTACATTATGAATAACTCAAAGAACCAAAATAAATTAATATAGGGGATAAATGCAATTTACCCCCCCTGTGATATAAGAAATGAGTAAAAAACCCCATATGAAAAAGTAATTAGCAAATTATCTCCCTGTGTTTTGAGAAATAAAGCAAATTACCCCCTATCAAGGAAAAACACAGGGGGGTAATTTGCTTCATTTTAAGATAATTAGAGGGGGTAATTTGCTAATTATTTTTTCACAGGGGCGTTTTTGCTCATTTCTTATATCACATGGCGGTAAATTGCATTTATCCCATTAATATAGTATCCACGGTTATTAGTGATCGTATCGTATACGCGAGTGATATGTTATGCATGGAAATTTATAACTCAAATTGAGTTATGTGGACCTGAACTAATTGTATGACAAGTACAATGTACTTGTCGTATGATTAGTGTATAGTTCAGGGAGAGTGAATAATTACATAGCAAGTGTATCATACTTGCTTAGTGATTAGTTCGGTTCAACAAACTTAGTTCGGGTAAAATTTTCCGTCATGTTCATATGGATTAGATGTCCTTAACTACACGAGTTAATATTTCATTAGGAAGAAGGGGATTTTGCGCTTATAATTTGCCCAAATTAATTTAGGGTAAAATACAAATAGCCGCCAACGTATGGGGTTGATTGCACTTGTCCCCCAACCATTTTTTTTTTTAATTTTACCAAACATCTCCCAACTTTTATAATTTTTGTACTTTATCTGTTTTTTTTCTATTTTCCAGCCAAATTTGTGCATTATCCGATTGAGTGCCTTCTACGCGCCTAAGGGCCAATTTTTTTTTATGGGTAAATTTGTAATTTTTAATTGGCCCTTAGGCGCGTGGAAAACACTCAGTCGGATAATATACAAATTTGGCCTGAAAATGGAAAAAAAAAAAAAAAGGTAAAGTGCAAAAATTAGAAAAATTAGGAGGTTTTTGGTAAAAAAGAAACAATTGGGAGATAAAGTGCAATTGACCTTATACATTGGGGGTGTCTACATTTTACCCATTAGTTTATTTTCTCCATTTAATATGGGAGGTTAGTTACTCCAACCAAAACAAACAATACATAATATAAGGACATCTAATCAAGATAAACAAGTGCACGCCACATCAGTAAGCAATTTTTATTAGGGAAAATTGCATTATTACAGATTCTCATTAATAATCTTATAAGTTACAAAAGTTCCCACATTTAGTCTTTTCATTAGATTTCATTAGTGTTTTGATAGAAAAACACATGTAATTGTTAACTTCATCGGAATACTAACGAAATATAACAAAAGCAGTAAATGTTTTAACTTATGGGACGTAACTAATGACACGAATAGGGAACCAACACTACGATACTGGAAAAATGCAAATTTTCATTTCTCAGGCTGCCGACACAAACCCTTGTACTTAAAGTCCAGTACAATTTTCGTCCTAGTAATTACGAGATTCTCATTAATGGTCCTATAAGTTAAAAAACTTCTCATATTTAGTCTTTTCGTCAGATTTTGTTAGTATTTTAATGGAAAACACATGTAGTCGTTAATTCTGTCGGAAATACTAACGAAATCTGACGAAAGGGGTAATTGTTTTAACTTATGGGACGTAACTAAGGAGACAAAAAGTATATTGACCCTATGATACCGGACGAAAAGTGCAATTTTTCATTTCTTAGGCTACTGACACAAACCTTTGTACTTAAAGTCCAGTACAGTTTTCGTATTATTAATTACGAGATTAACATTAATGGTCCCATTTAATCTTTTCGTCTGATTTCATTAGTATTTTGATGGAAAACACATGTAGCCGTTAATTCCGTTGAAATACTAATAAAATCTAAAGAAAGAAGTAAATGTTTTAACTTATGGGATGTAACTAATGAGGCGAAAAGTGTATGAACCTATAATACCGGACGAAAAAATGCAATTTTTCATTTCTCAGGCTGCCAACACAAACCCTTGTACTTACAAGTCCAGTGCAATTTTCCTCCTATTAATTATGAGATTCTTATTAATGGTACTCCTATAAGTTATAAAAATTCTCACATTTAGTCTTTTCGTCAGATTGTGTTAATTAGTATTTTCATGGAAAAACACATGTAGCGGTTAACTCCGTCGAAATACTAACGAAGCCTGACCAAAGGAGTAAATGTTTTAACTTATGTGACGTAACTAATGAGGCGAAAAGTATACTGACCCTACCATACCGGACGGAAGATGCAATTTTTCATTTCTCAGGCTATAGACACAAATGTAGGCGCATCTCATGACAATTCGGACAATGCTTTAACTCCAACCCAGACAAATAATAGAAATCTTCAATAATCATCCAGGCAGGACCTGAATTTATTAATTACATTGTAGCAAAGTACATGAATGGTAGGAGATCACCCACATTAGCTGTCCACATGGGCTATGCTTCATTCATTCAACTGATCAAACAAATGATACAACTTTTCTATAATTTAACACTTAGTTGCAACAACTGCACATGCAAGAACTCCAGTCCCACATTTCATCATTAGCCTATAAATACAGCAGCACTCTCCTTAGTTTCAAACACACAACATTGTCTCATTTCCTATTCCATTCCCTCTCTGTCTTCTCCAAATCTTCACTAACTTCCTTAATTTTAATCGATATGGCGAACACAACAGCAACCGAGAGCTGCTTTTGGTATAACAACAGTGACGATATCGATGATACCGAGTTCTTGAACATCGATAATTCACTTGTGATGTCTTTTCTCGAAGACTCAGAAGTCGAAGATGGAGACAACGAACGTTTGAGGACTGTGATTCAGTCACTTGAAGCCGAGATTATGAGCCAGGATTCGTGTCTGGGGACATATGATTCGGAAGGGTATTCAGATGATTATCGATCTTCTGATTTGGAGCAGCTGTCCAGCTGCTCGACATCACCTGATCGTTCTCTGGACTTTGAATGGATCTATGTGGAGACGGACTATTCCTGTCTGAACGACGAGGTTGCCGGTTACTTCAATGGTCAGTTTACAGAGAAGATTGAGAATAGTATGTTTGAACTTGGAGGAGAAGTGGATTATTCACAAGTTTATAGTTACTCGATGGCCATGGAGGAGGATGAATACTGTGGTTTGTGGCAATAGGCTTTTGTTTCAAGAATCAAGAATTGATTTGATTAATACTGTTGAGCAGTTGAGGCTAGGACAACAATTATAAATGTAAAGTTTTGCTAGTAGAGAAATTTTATGCTCTGATTCTTGGTTTTCATTACAGCAACCTTTGATTAGTATACCGTTTCTGTTCATTCGACACAAAACTGATGGGAAATCCGAAAACAGACATGATAAAGAGTGTTTGCGAAAATTTTTGTTTTTATAGAAGTAATATTTTTTAAAAAATTGAAAATTGTACCAAAATCAGAAGTTGGTAGTGTTTGTTAAAAAAATAAAAAATTGATAATAGTTAAATTAGGTAATGTTTGGAAAAAAATACATTTAAAACAACTATATTTACTAGAAGAAATATTACATTTAACCATGGCTAATTGTCATGGTTAAAACTAAAATGCCGTAATAAAAAGTTAATAACCTCGGCCATGCAACGGTTGTTGGCCTTGATTTTTAAGAGTGTGGCTAATATATTTGTCATGACTAAAACTCATGGCAAAAACATTTGCCATAGCTCATAGCCATGACAAAAATCATTTTCATAGTGGATAAATTAAGTATTTGCGTCGATTTTTATTTTGCCGTGGTTAACACTAATTATTTACTACGACTTTAGTTCATAGCCAATAAAATTGTAGACAAATAGTAATATTTTTTCCAATGATTTGATTAAAGATCCTTTTTATCCTCATGTCTTTAACAACAATTTATTTTTGCTTAATATTCGCACTTGTCTTTTGTCAATAATATTTATTTTTCCTCAAAAAATAATAAATTTTATTTCAAGTTGTACTTTTATATTTAATTGTTTATAAGTATTTGTCATATGTATTATTAAAATATTGAAAATAATAGAAAAATAAATGTTTAAATTCAATAACGCTCCCACTAAACAATCTAATTTTGGACCCAGTTTTGTAACAACATCTTTTTTTTATTTTTTAATAAATATAAATTGCATAAATGAGAAAAAAGAAGCATGATACAACAATGAGGCCCATATCAAGTCCTAAAACGGCGCAAGTAAAGAACCAAATAGGGTAAATGCTACATTTGGTCCCTTAAATTTTCATTTAGAATCACTTTAGTACCCCCAAGTTCATTTCTTGACTTAGCATCCTTAAATTTTAGTTTTTGTCTCAATTTGGTCCCTCTAACTATTTTTCGACGAAAATGTGATTGGATTTTTATTTTTTAGAGGGTAAAATGGTGAATCCAAATTTTATTTTCACTTCAGTCCCTTAAGTTTATAAAAATTATCAAATTAGTCCTATTTTTAAGTGGAAAAACCACTCTTTTTTATGTTTTTTATGTTGAATATGATGCAATTATCTCATGTGGATAATGAAAACTTTGAACTCTTGGGAACATAATAATAACATATTGCTTAACTTAAAATAAGTGATCTCTTTTATATATATATATATATATATAATTTTAGCTGTTAAAAAAGTCAAATTATGAATTAATTTGATAAAAATTATCTAATTTCCCCGAAAAATGCTCAGAGGGACCAAACTAAGACATTAACTAAAGTTTGGAGATGCTAAAGACAAGAAATGAACTTGAGAGACTACAGTTATTCTTAATGAAAATTTAATAGACCAAATATAGCATTTACCCAACCAAATATAATCAGTCCAAGCTGTCAGCCATAATCTATAAAATACAGAGGATTGTGAGCTCGTTTGAAGTTCTTCACTCATAATCTGAAGCCGAACTTATTCCACAATATGCTTAGAGTCTTTGGGGAGTCATAGCCGTATCATGAAAACATTTATTATTTCTCTCGTTCCAGATGTGATACACCATCGAGGTAAGGTTCCCTAAACGCAACGTTCATCAAATGTTTGTTCCACCACCATAATAGACCAATCGGCCAGTCCGAGTATGGCGAAGTGAACCTGGTTGTCCTCCCAACAATGTATAGACATCTCTTAGAAAAATGCACACTTGAAGAACAAATGGGGGCGTGTCTCCAGTTCTTGGTCATCACATAACACACAATGCACATTAATTTGTTTGTCCACACCATGCTTTACCCAGTGTAGAGAGTCGCTCAATAATGGCTAGCCAGAGAATGAAAGCATGTCTGGCTATCTTTAATTGGCCACGAAACAATGAATACCACGCAACCAGGGTGGAGGGTGGTTGGAATAAGGAGTACGCAGCTGCAGTCGTGAACTTACTTGAAGCACTTCTCCAGACAATAAAATCATCAGCCTCAACAGTGATAAACCGACAGCCTGGTCATGATCTAACTGACTTCAGAGGCAGTGATTAAGGCCAATCCACTCATAGTCATGGATCACTTCACTAAGCATGGTTCCCTCCATCGAACCAGTGAGAGACGGGACATAGGGGTACTTGTGGATTAAAGGTCTATCAATATGCCATGGATCCAGCCATAACTTAAATTTCTGGCCATTACCCACCTTATACACAACTCAAACAAGAAGATGGTTCCTCAGGCTAATGAGTTTCTTCCAACACCATCATCTGGTAGACCCTTGCTAGCTCCATAGTGTGTGGTTCTTGAGTCTATACTGCAACACCCATTCCACCTAGTTAAACCCCTGATGCCCTTTGATCAACTGCCACAGGTGCTTAGTTATAAGACGTCGTTCATGGCTTGCACCCCTGATACCTAGCCCTCCTTCAACAGCAGGTAAGCAAACTTGGCTCCAAGCTACCTTTGGGTAACCTCTATCAGAGCCTCCGTGCCATCGGAATTGCCTAAGTTTCGCTCAATAACCTTGATCACCCCTTTTGGCAATATAAACACCGACCCCCAATATACAAAGAGGGAACTCAACATCAATTTTATAAGTTGTGTCCGAGCAGCAAATTATAATGTAAGATGGCCCCAAACTACAATTTTCATATCAACTTTCTAGAGTAGGGATGACATATAGCCAGGGAGAACCTGGAAGAGATGAGAGGGACTCCCAAGTACCTAATAGGAAGATGTCCTTCATGAAAACCCAATACCTGAGAATGTGCTGCTTGTTCAAATCAGCAGCCTTAGAAAATATAATCTAACTCTTCTGTGGGTTTACCTGCAACCCTGATATGGAGGAGAAGTCTTACAGAACCCCTCTAATAGCCTCCACTGAATTGCAGGTCAACCTTGCACAAGAGCAACAAATCATCTGCAATGTAGAAGTTCAAGATCCCCCAACTCTTTGCACCTTCAACAATAGAAATTATCTATTTGTTGCACTTTCATCTTCAACATAAGGTGAAAAGCTTCCATGACCAGTACAAAATAGGTACGGGGACATAGGATCCCCCTACCTTAACCCTCGAGCACTAGAAAAGAACCTATAGATGTTACTATTAGAATATTTAGATTTATGTCATCTTTTCATTTTTTTTGAATAGGTCTCTCTTATAGTTATTCATTAAGTTGTAGTTATCCTTAATTCCATCATTATATATAGAGGTGGAATAATCATTAATATACACAATATTCCTCTTTTCTTTTACTACTTTCTACATGGTATAAGAGCAGGTTTAGAAAAAAAAAAGAGTGAGAAAGAAGTTGTATATATATATATATATATATATTTCTTAGAAAGGAAAAATAAAAAAGAGAAAAACACAAAAAAAAGGAGAGACCTAAACCTTAGTTACTCAAACCCGCGCCACTCCCACCCTCCGCCGCAGGTCGTTCGGCCGCTGCCGCCGTCGGCCCTTCACCTCGCGCCTTCGGCGCTTCTGCTCGCGCCGTCATGCCTCAGGCGCTTCTGCTCGCGGCGCCACGCCAGCACTTCTCTTCGCGCCACCGCGCCTCCAGCGCTTCTGCTCACGCCACCCGGCATCGGATGCTTCTGCTCGCGACGCCCCGCCTCCGGCGATTCTCCCTGCGTCGCCAACCGGTGTTCCCTTGTCCCGCGCGCAGATTTGAGATGATAGCCTAGATCTGATCTATGTTTGCTATCTGAGTTTTTTCTACCTGCTACTGCTAAATCTGTCTGTCTATCATTCCCACTTGCTCATGGCTACCATTGAACATAAAAGTGCTCTTGGCACTACTGTTAAGTTGAATGGCCAGAATTATATCCTCTGGTCCCAGGTCTTTCGGTTGTTTCTTTGGTCTCAAAATAAACTGAATCATATTTTGACTCCTCCACCAAACTCTGTTGATGCTAATTTTTCTACATGGCAACAAGCTGATTACTCAATTGTGACTTGGCTTCTGAATAGTATCGAGGAATCTGTTGGTTCCAATGTTATGTTTCTAACTTTTGCTAAAAAAATGTGGGATACGTTACATGATATGTATTCTCAAGAGAAGAACATATCTCGTGTCTTTGAACTGTATGGGAGACTTTTTTCCCTCAAACAAGATGGTCGTACAGTTACCAACTATTTTACCTCATTGAAGGGAACATCTGATGAGATTTTTCTATATCACCCGTTGAGTTGTGATGCTCAGACTCGCAAGACTCAATGTGAAGATTTTTTTGTGGCGAAGTTCCTATTTGGCCTCGACAACAATTTGAAATTGGCTCGTGATCACTTCCTAGCTAGTGACTCTGTGCCTACGTTATCCAATGCTCTATCCCGTGTCCTCCGTGTGGCACCTATCTCCTCTGACTCTTCATTTGGTACAACCACCGAGTCGTCAGCCATGGCGGTTCGTGGCTGCGATCGGAACTCCTCCCGAGGCCGTGGTGGTCGTGGTCAAGGCTCCAATACTTTTACTAACTCCCGTTATTGCACCCATTGTGGTCAAACCAATCATGTGGCGGAAAAATATTGGCTCAAATATGGCAAACCGGAGTGGGCTAATACCGTTAAAACTGATGGTGAACCTGCAACACCGGAACCTTCTACTAATGAATCCGATTTGGTTACCCTTAGCCGTGAAGAATATGAACAACTCCTCCATCGCCCTGTGGCTAATTCCACTGCCCTTGCCACAACTTCCACTCTGGGTGCCTTTGCTGCAACTCATGGTGAGTCTTGGATGCTAGACTCAAGTGCTACTACACACCTCACTGGTAATCGCTCTCCTTTTTACTCCTTCTCTTCTTCTCATACCTCACCCCTATTCACCTCGCTGATGGATCCTACTCTCCCATATATGGTACTGTTCATCCCACACACCAACTTACCTTTACTAATATTTTGTTTGTGCCAAAGTTTCCTGATAGTCTCCTCTCTATTAGTCAACTTACAAAAATCCACAACTGCTCGGTAACATTCTTTCCTTCTTACTGTGTATTCCAGGTTCTGCAAACACAGAGGACGATTGGTGTCGGTCATGAACGTGGTGGTCTCTACTTTCTAGATACGACTACACATGTAGATGCTCGTGCTCTTTCTGCCTCTATCTCTCATCTTCAGTAGCATTGTCATCTTGGTCATCCGTCCTTGCCTAACCTAAAGAAGGTTTTACCTATTCAGTCTTGTCGCTTGGAATGTGAGTCTTGTGAGTTGGGAAAGCACCATCATGCTAGCTTTTCACCTCGTCTCAAAAATCTTAGTTCCTCTTCATTTAGTTTAGTTCATTATGATATTTGGGGTCCGTGTCGTATTGAGTCTATTGGTGGATTTAGGTACTTTCTTACCTTTGTTGATGATTACTCAAGAATGACTTGGATCTATTTACTCAAGGATAGGTCTCAGGTACCTACTATCATAACTTCCTTTTATAATGAAATAAAAACCCAATTCTCCGTTAATATTCGTATTTTCCGTACTGATAATGCTCTTGAGTTTGTTCAAAAAGCAGTTTCTAACTTCTGTGATTCTCATGGCATTTTACATCAAACTTCTTGCTCATATACCTCTAAACAAAACGGTGTAGCAGAACGCAAACATTGTCACCTTCTCGATGTTGCTCGCACTATTATGGCACATATGCATGTTCCCAAGTCTTATTGGGGGGATGCTATTCTCACAGCTTGTTATCTCATTAACCGTATACCTTCTAATATTCTCAGTGGGGATACTCCGTATTCTTGTCTTTTCCCTGGTAAGCCGCTCTTTGGGTTAACTCCTCGAGTCTTTGGGTGTGTGTGCTTTGTTAATCTCCATTCTTCTAATCTCAATAAACTTTCACCTCGTTCTGTTAAATGTATATTTTTGGGGTATTCACGGGCACAAAAAGGGTATCGGTGTTATGATCCTAAGTCTCACCGGTCATTTACCTCTGCAGATGTTACTTTCTTTGGGTCCACTGCTTATTACTCTAAGACCTCTTCCCTTTACGTTCCTACTACATCTCTTCCCTTACCTGTCCCGGCATTATCACATCTTTACCATACAAAACAACCTACACGACCATTACAGGTGTATTCCAGGCGTAATCGTTCTATGACTACCACGCCTGTTGATTTGCCTCGTCTTCCTCTTGCTGCAGCTCCTGGCACCTCGACCCTACGTCTGCGGATGATCTTCCCATTGCTCTTCACAAAGGTAAAAGGTCTTGGACTGCTCATCCATTGGCTCATTCCCTTTCCTACAAATGTCTTAGTCCTGTTTATTGTGCTTTCTCTGTCTCTCTATCATCTATTTCTATCCCTAATTCTTATTGTGAGGCACTTCAGCATCCGGAGTGGAAGGTGTCAATGGATGAGGAGATGTCTGCTCTTATTTCCCGGGGAACCTGGAAACTTGTCCATCCACCTCCTAACGCCGACGTCGTTGCTTATCATTGGGTATTCACCCTCACGTTTCGGGCTGACGGGGCCCCAGACCGGTATAAAGCTCGCATGGTTGCCAAGGGCTTTACTCAAACGTATGGGGTAGATTATTTTGAAACATTTTCACCTGCTGCTCGTCTAAACTCTATTAGAGTATTGGTTTCCTTGGCAGTTAATCTCAATTAGCCGGTGCATCAGATGGATAGAAAAAAATACTTTCTTATGTAGTGACTTGAAGGAAACTGTCTATATGGAGCAACCTCCTGGTTATGTTCCTCAGGGGGAAAAGCAACGGATGGTGTGCAGATTGAAGAAAGCGATCTATGCTCTTAAACAAAGTCCAAGAGCATGGTTTGATAAATTCAGTACTAGTATTGGTGAGTTTGAATTTTCATGGTGCCAAGCAGATCATTCAGTCTTTGTTCGAATTAAGGAATCAGGTACGGTATTCTTGCAGTCTATGTTGATGATATCTTAATCACCGATAGTGATGTTTCTGGGATAGAAGAGGCCAAGACATACCTAAGGAAGCACTTCGTCACTAACGATTTGGGGAGGCCAAGGTATTTTTGGGGATTGAAATTGCTCATAGCATGCTTGTGATCTCCTTCAGGAAGCAGGTCTGCTCGGCACTAAACCGGTGGACACTCCTATGGATTTTAATCCTGATTTTCGGAATGATGATAGTAACTATTTGGAAGACAAGGCAAAGTATAGAAGACTTGTTGGCAAGCTAATTTACTTAACCGTGACTAGACCTGATATCTCCTTTGCAGTTGGCCTAGTTAGTTTATGGATAAGCCACGTTCAGTTCATTGGGAAGCTGCTCTCAAGATCTTGAAATATATAAAGGCATCCCCTGGCAAAGGATTATTATTCCAGCAGCATGGACACACAAAGATAGAAGCCTATTCTAATGCAGACTATGCAGGGTCAAAGGATGATAGGAAATCTACTTCTGGATATTGCACCTATGTTAGTGGGAACCTTGTGACTTGGCGTAGCTAAAAACAAACTGCAGTTTCTAGATCAACCGCAGAGGCTGAATATCGGGATATGGCTCACACCACTAGTGAAGTTTTGTGGTTAAAAAATCTTTTGAAAGAGTTAGGTTTCATGAACAATATCCTGTACCTATGCACTGTGACAATCAAGCAGCTATTCATATTGCCAGAAATCCTATTTTTCATGAGAGGACAAAGCATATTGAGGTTGATTGTCACTTTGTTCGTGAGACTGTCATGAGTCAGAAAATTTGCACTTTCTTTACTCCTTCTTCAGAGCAAAGAGCTGATGTTTTTACCAAGGCTTTAGGAGCAAAGCAGTTTAATATTTTGTGTAACAAACTGGGCATGATTGATATATTTGCTCCAGCTTGAGGGGGAGTGTTAGAATATTTAGATTTATGCTTATCTTTTTCTATTAGTTTTGAGTAGGTCTCTTTTATAGTTATCCATTAAGTTGTAGTTATCCTTAAATTCTATCACTATATATAGAGGTGGAATAATCATTAATATACACGATATTCATCTTTTCTTTTACTACTTTCTACAGTTACCATTTAAGGAGACAGAAAATGTAGCAGTGGAAACACATTGTTCAATCTTACAAATAAATTTAAGGGGAAATTGAAACATCCTGAGCACAAAGATAAAATAATCCCATCCCACCATGTTATATGCCTTTTGAAGGTCCATTTTAATAGTACACCTTAGTGGAAGCCTCTTGGGATTGTACCTAAATAGTAACTCCTATGTCAACAAGATATTATTTGAAATGCTCTTGCCTAGAACAAATGCATTTTGAGAGCTAGTTGTAAGTTGGTCTAGCGTTGTGCATTCTCCTAACCATGGATTTAGTGCTAACTTTGTAAACTACATTGCAACAAGAGATATAGTTTGCACTCTCGAGGCCATCTAGACTTTGGGCATCAATACTAGCAAGGTGGCATTGATTTGCTTGAGAAGCCTTCTTGAGGCAAAGAACTCCTGAATTGTAGCACTAAACTCCTCAACAACTACTGGCCATGCAACCTTATAGAATCCTGAAGAGAAACCATCGAGGCCAGGAGCCCTATCCTCCTCAATATCAAATAGTGCTTCCTTGATCTCTACTGTTTGTACTAGTAAAATCAATCTTTCAACTTCCTCTATAGTAGGTAGGTGTTTAGCTAGGGGTTTCAGGTGATCAACATCCACACTCAGCCTCCATTTAGTCCCCCCGAACAAGCTCTGATAGTAGCCCACAAACTCATTAGTCACTACAGAATATCCAGTCAGTAGTTCCCCTGCCTCATTATGAGATTGATATACACTTTGAACAGGCCTTCTAGCTTAATCTTCCTAAAGAAGATCCTGGAGCATTGGTTACCCCTTTCGAGCTACTAGATTTTTTCCCTCTGCTGCAACATGCTAAGCTCCATTGCACAACTTTACTATACACATTCTTACAACACTTTTCAAGCAATAGTAAGAAACTGTCATGCCTATAGAGCTACAATAACTCTAAAGATTGAGCTCAGAAAGCCTGAGCCTTCTTGACATTCTGTGCTAAGTCCTCCTGTGCCTTCCTCTTGGCCCTAAAAACTGGCTTTAGAAGCTTTAGCTTCCTTGTGAGAGAGTACATGCAAGTCCATACAATAGGGTGTCTCTAGATGCTAGCCACCAATTGCAGGAAACCGGGTTGGCTGGCTAGAAAATTATCAAAGCAAAATATTATGGGCTCCCTAGTCACCTCCATGCCTTGCAAAATAAGAGGAGAGTGATTAGAGGTTCTATGACTAGCACTCAGATAAGAAGCCTAAGGCAATTTCTCCAACCAAATTTCCTTAACTAGTGCCTTGTTAAAGCGCTTCCACAGACTCCTAGCACCTCATTGGAATTGTGCAACTGCTAGTGAAAGGCAAATGCACCAACCCTGCCTCTAACACACAAGCATGGAACTCAGCCATAGCACCTTTATTGTCCCCTACTTTCCCACACACTTCACTGCATCAGTAACCGCATTAAAATCCCGAAAGATAAGCCATGGTTCCTCGATAATACTCTTAGCCAGTTGTATATCCCTCCACAACTCCGTAAATGCCCTTAAGTCATTCTCCCTACAGAGGACAGTCATCAAACAGGTTTGTCTCCTGTTAGTCACCTTGCTATGGATGATTTGTCTATTACGTACCCGACACATTGTAATCAATAAACTAAGCCCAATTAGCTAGCATGCTCACTTGTATACATTGCACCTTGGCTTGAACCACCCTTGTCTCCACTAGTCCCCATAAATTGCAGGCCAAATTCCTGCATTAGCTACCCAACCGCGGGCTGGTCCTCCACACAATTGAGCCCTCTCACATTCTAGGTTAGGACCCAAACCATGGTCCGCCAGATCTACCAGTTCACCAGCTTCCTCAACATCAGGACTAGTAGTAGAGTCCAAGAGAGCAAACGGATTGAAGAGGACAATGTCTTTCCCCTTAGCGCTTTTGTTAGAATTACTAGAACTTGGTTTGAGTTGACTAGCTAAGTCAACTCCAGCTTAGGTCTTAACTGCCACCTCAGCTACTACATCTCCTGCACAGTCAGCTACCACCTCCACCATAAACTCAACAGTAGACTTTGACCCTTGATTCTTAACAAGCACAATGACTGAAGGTGTTGTGGCCTTCTTCTTCACCTCCAAACAATTAACTACACTATGCCCAATGTCCTACAGTATTTGCAACATTGTGGGAGCCATCCATACTGCACATCAACTCGGCATGACACCACCCATCTACCATCTAAATGTGGGCTAGTAATGACTAGATGCTTGGGAAGAATTGAGCTATAGTCTTGCACCAAGCATACACGGGGGTAGTCCAAACGTAAACACTGTTTAGTCACCATATCAACATATAAGGGCTTTCCCACCCCACTGGCCATAATACTCAAGCCCTCAACAATCTAATACTCCATAGGCAAGTGCTTTAGGTTGACTCACATTGGGACCTAGGTATGTGTGTGCTACCGAAGTGTCATTCCAGGTTCCCACTATGACACCCACAAATTTTAATTATGGGATTAATTGGTAATTATTTAATGAAATATTGAGAGATTGTTGAAATATATATATATATATAAATTATATTTAATATTTTATTTAGAAATTGACATTCTAGATATTGATTATACGTATTATACCTTATGATAGGACACGGGGATAAAGTAGAGGATCGAACGACTTCATATCTGCTAACCAAATCTGTATAAGATCGAGGTAAGTATATAATTAGCACGATCTGTATATGTTCGTTTTCCTATTTTTTCTAATACGCAATAAAAGAGAAGAAAAGCTAAACCCCTATACACCCCAAATTAAGTATAAGACGAGCTCTACCTACAAAAACTAGGAAGCAACATATCAAGGCGGTTCAATGCGGCTAGACGACTCTGGGCCGAATACAACACTGCCGAGGACTTCAAAGCGCAGGCTTGGTTAGCTAAGAAATCGGCCAATTGGTTAGCTTTTCGATAAACATGGGAAAACCTTGTCTGCGTCCCACGGTGGAGACACCGAATACGGTTGAGTAACGGCTGGAGTTGCCAATGTCCAACATTCTGTGAAATGACCTAAAGCACTACCAAGGAATCAAGTTCCACCCAGACATTGAGACAGCCCAATTCCCGAGCCAGACTTAGCCCCCTTACGACGAAGAATAGCTCAGCATACGTGTTCGTTCGTACATCAATGAAGTCAAAGAAACCCCCTATCATGAACCTGTGGTCATCCCGAAGGAGCCCTCTAGCCCCAGCCGGTCCCGGGTTCCCCTTCAATGCTCCGTTGCAGTTAAGCTTGATCCTACCCTTGGGAGGCGGCTTCCAACGCACCAGCTTTGGCAGCCTCGTCACTGAGTGCGGAAGTGAGAGACGTAGCAGGGTTGCGCAGCCGTGTCACCTCGCCAGTCCGCCAGGGTCATACCACCTGCCTTATGAATCAACATGAGATGGGACTGCACCCGCCGAATAATTTGCCGAGCAGAGAAGTGAACCCCGTCAAACTTCGCCTCATTCCGCATGTGCCAAGTGAACCAGAAAATCAAGATGGGCACTAGTAGGCGAACGTGTCCACGACGAACGAAAGGAGAAGAGGTCTTCCAAAAGTGTAGCATACTGGAACCCTGAGATGTGAGCGGCGGCTCCCAACAGAAGGGACCCCCAAAAAACAGCCATACCTCTTGGACCACCTCGCCCGTCAAAAAAAGATGCTGCAACGTCTCTAAGGAGGAACAACACTGGCATTTCTAGACAATAGCCAGGCCTTTGCGCCGCATACGCTCATCAATCGGCAGGAAATCAAGCACCAGCCGCCACATGAAAATCGACATAAAAGGGGGAACTATTTTGTGCTAAAAATCCACCAAAAACGGATGCTGAACATGGGCACTTTTATGCTCTCCCACGCGACTTTGGTGCTAAATAGGACATTTTGGCTCCCCTTCCAGTAGGCGACATCAGGGCCGTCGCGGTCGAATGGTACTTGCGCCACTTGTGCTGTAAGCAAAACTGGGAGCACACTCCCTAATTTCTCCAGGTCCCAGTGAGCCCCGTCCCAATAGTAATTCATGCGTTCGTGATGGGAGAAAGGCGGCCTAATAATCTCCGCAAGGGAATCGTCGCCCAGCCAATTGTCATGCTAGAAACAACGCATTCCACAACCAAGCAACCAGAAAACATTCGGTTCCGCCCTTGGCCGAGCGCGCTGGAGCCTTCTCCATTGCGGCGACCCATTCGTGAGTGTAGACGAAGCTGAGCATGAACGCTTGCAATATTTCTTTTGGAGGAACTCAGACCATAGACACGGATGTGTTTGAAACTGCCACCACTGCTTCAGCGAGAAAGCCTCAACAACGTCTGAAAGGCTTCTAACTCCCAAACCCCCTTCGCAAAGCGGGAAGTAAAGACGCTGCCACGAGGACCAGTGCACGCGTTTCGCCGTCGCAAAGGAGCCCCAAAAAAATTTATTCAGAATCCTAGAAATCCGAAGAAGCACTCGTTGAGGGGGTTTCACAATAGGTACTAGGTGAATGGGCATCATCGAGAGAACAGACCGATCCATTGAAGACGTCCGCCAAAGGAAAGGAACTTCTTTTCCCAACCACCAATTTTTGACGCCATAGAATCAACTAGACAGTCAAAATACTCCAGCTTAGCCCGCCCCACATAGATCGGCGCACCGAGGTAAGTAAACGGGAGCGGCTTATGTACAAATCCAGTTATAAGCTTGATCCGCCATTTGACAAGCCGGTGCCCGGGGAGATACAATGAACGAACGTTTGGATACACTTAGGCTTTGTACCGAGGCCGCCTCAAACTCATGCAAAAAGGAGATAACAACCCTCAAGCTCGACTCCCTTGAGTTCGTGAAGATAAGTACGTTGTCCGCATAAGCCAGGTGGGATATGTCCTATCCACCCACAAACCGTAAGGAGCTGTCGACTGCCATAAGAGCGTTCAAAGTCTGAGAGAAATATTCAGATGCAAGCATGAATAATGACGGGGAAAGCGGATCACCTTGGCGGAGGCCCCTCGTAGACCGGAAGAAGCCACAAAGAGACCCATTTATAAGAACAGAAAACCAACATTGGCGAGTGCAGTTTCGGACCAACTTTGTCCAAGACTCCGAAAAAGCCGAGATGCAAAAGGATTGCCTCCAAGAAGGTCCAGTCGACGTGGTCATAAGCCTTGGCCATATCAAGCTTAAAAGCCACATTCCAATCTTCACCACGGGCTGAAATCGAGTGGATGATCTCTTGAGCAAGCAGAATATTATTCGTAATTTGTCGGTCCGGGACAAAGCCACTTTGATTCAGGACAATGAGGCTTGGCAAGATCCCTTTTAACCGATCGTTAAGAAGCTTCGTGAGAATCTTGTTGGACGTGTTGCATAGACTTATAGGCCGAAATTCGCTCCAATGAGTGGGATGTTTAGTTTTAGGAATGAGGACTAGCGATGTGGCCGTGAAGCTCGTTGGCAAAGGAGCACCGTTCAGAAATTCCTCGACCGCGGCTAACACATCCCACTTGATTACCACCCAACCAGTTTGATAGAAAATAGCATTAAATCCGTCAGGGCCAGCGGCACTATCTGCGGACATCCCAAACACCACTCATGTTATTTCTTCCATATTCGTCTGCTTGTATAAGCCAGCCGCTTGTTCGTCAGACACAAGTCGAGGGATGTACCCCAGCGACAAAGGGGCGGCCTGATGTGTTTCAGCCGCTAAGAGGGTGCTAAAGTACCTAGTTCCCGACACCGCGATCTCGCCCGGATCGGTGATTGTTCGGCCCCCCTCCGAGATAGATGAGATAGCAGTTCGGGCTCGTTTTTTCTGAACCATGGAATGGAAGAACCGAGTATTTCGATCCCCCTCAAGAACCCATTTGCATGAGGACTTTTACTTCCAGTAATCTTCCTCAATTGCAAGGGCCATCTGCCACTCTGTCGTGGCTCATTTCATCCCAACAAGATTGGCGTCGATGGGTGATTCATTGTAAGCACGCTCAGCTCGCTGGACCAAGTTCTCTGATTTTTTTAGACGCATAAAAAATATCACCGAAGACCGTCTTATTCCACTCCTTAAGCTTTAGCTTAAGTCGTTTCAACTTGGCCGCTAACCTCGCCATACCAACAGAAATCGTGGGATAAACCCAATTTTGCCGACCTCGGTTATAAAATCGGGATGGCGCAACCACATGTTTTGAAAATGGAATGAGGTCGGACCGAACGTGCCCTGGACCCGAACCGTGATCAATAAGGGGCAATGATCCGAGGAGGACTGCGGCAGATGATGAACAGACATGCGGGGGAAAGAGTCGACCCACTCACTGGAGAAGAGCACTCTATCAAGCCGTTGCCATAGACGGAAGTCCGTCCAAGTGTATTTGTTACCCTCGTAGCCCAGATCAAGCAAGCCGCAGTCGAAGATAGCCTCACTGAATTCCTCAATTGAGTGGTGTGTCGGATACGCACCATTAGAACATTCAGAGGTGGAGACTAGAGAATTAAAATCCCCGCTTATGAACTACGGAACCGATTGATCCCCCATACTCCGCATGAATTCCCAGATTGCTTCCCGCACAGGGCGCGAGCATTTACCATAAAAAATAGTACAAGACCGACTCTGATGAAATGGGGGCTTGCAGACGTATATGAAGGAACTGTTCCTCATTATGTAGAACTTCGTAGTCAATGCCGTCGGCAAGGAGGCACCATATCCGGTTATTACAGTTCTTGACCATAGTGTCGTATCCTAAGCGGCGATAGGTGAGGGCATCATCCCACTGTACGCGGGGGTCAATGATACCCACCACTGATAACTTATTCATCTTACACAAGTGTCAAACAATTCTGATTTTATTCCCGACACCTCTGACGTTCCAGATCATAGCATTCATTGATGAGTAGGGGAGGAAGCGGACCTAGCATGTGTGTGACTTCGTGTCATGATGCGATCCAATCGCACTATGGAGCGCCCTCGGCGGTGTCGGCCCCTAGCCTTGACCTCCACAACATCCCCATTGTCTGCCGCAAGGTCCATAACAGCCTCGGCCGCCGGAAGATTCCCCGACGACCCCTCATGTTCTCAACCGTCGTCCAATGGTTCAAGGGCCATGGTTCACTCAATACATTCTTCTGATGGTTCAAAAACACATATTGTCCTGATGTGGTTGCGTTCGGCATGTTCAGAGGTGGAAACGACTGGTTCCACCAGCTTTTCGGGTTGTACCGAACGATCCCTAGCCGCCTCAATTGTCTCAAGACTAGGCATGTTGTCCGTGTCGCTGTCCGAGCTGTTAGCGCCACCGACTGCAACTGAACTTTGGCCTGGTCGCGCAGTTCTGTTAGTTCGCGATGTCGAGCCAGCATTCACCTCTTTTTTCATCCCAGGGTTCACATTTGACGCGGCGTCAACCACGACCTAGGGGAGTTTAGCGGAGCCGTCAGGCAGCGGCGGCTCGGGGCCCGTATTAGGCTGTTTCCCCAATCGCCGGTCAATGATAGTCCTGAGGTCGCCAGTCTCCTATTCGACACCCACCTCCTGGGCTCTACCCTCTCGACACTCCTCCAAACTGTGTCCAAGGTGTAGACAACGCGAACAATACTTCGGACATCGTTCATACAAAACGGGTTGAGAAACATAGCGACCGTCGGTGCCAATCCAAATGGAGTTTGGCCGTGGTTTCAAAAGGTCAAGCTCAACACAGACGCGGGCTACACTGGGACTGAACCCATCCGTCGTCGCTTCATCCAATTCAGCGACGATCCCACTAAGCTGGCTATGCCAAACAAGGCTTTCTTTGAACAAGTGTAGCAACAGTTTCGAGAGACGTATCCACATCTGGACAACCGAAGACTCAACTTTAGGATTGAAATCATAGGACCACTTGAAGATGCGCATCGAAAAACCCTCGATGAATAAGATCTGTTTCAACCAGAGGCGGGAGAAATCCTCCTCGTTATGAAGCTTGACGATGATATGCTTGACATTGATCACGCCAATAGAATAAGCCCCGTGAAGCCCCAGTCGAGAGAAATAGGCACGAATAACTTGCATGCTCGGATAACCATGTGAAAATTTACCGACGAGGGCGAATCGGAGGGGCGTAGCCAGCCACTCCATCTCATCCATGGAGATATTAATGGCCCGGTCCCCCCGGTGGATGCACGACTTGCCATAGTAGTCTTCTAAGTCGGAGAAGATCTCCTTTGCCGTCCGGGGAGAGAGAGGCTCGACCAGGGACGGCCCCTCCCTCATGGGCGCTGCGAGGAAAGTACGACAATGGTCCGATGGGTCAGGAGGCGGCGCCTCGACGGCTGGAGAAGGTTTGGAAGGTAACGTTGAAGTCATGGACTCTAGAGAGGAGAATTCTATTCGGTGTTCATTTTCCTATTAGTGTTGTGTAAGCAAATAATTTGGGCTGACTATACATCTTCCTTATTTTATATATGTCGCATTTCTTGGTGATATTACGTTTATGTAAGTCTATGATTGTGCTGGAACTGGACTATTGTGAATTACGTGAGTGGTTGATGATTATTTTGAATGATTGTATCGTGAAAGTGAAATGACAAACTATATTGAAATATTCTATTTGTGAATGATGTGTTGTTGGTGCTTACAAATGATAATGTGCTGGTAGGGACTATTACTTGATTAGTTGGATTATAAGAACGGTGATATGTGGAATTGAGGGAGTGATGGAAATGGAAAAAGATTACAATGGATTTTATCATTTGGTGGTATCAGAGCAGGGATTAGATTCTCTAGGGGTATTTAATGATATGTCGTATTATACGTAATATATATATGAGTCTAATTATAACAGTTTGATTTTTGACGTACCTGATATATATATATATATATATGATCTTATGGATGAGATGATAGATATGCTTGTTGTGATGATGAGGCTACGTATAATTATACTCAGCAGGCAATGTATTATGTGCATAATTGCATATATAATCAGGGTTTACATTAAGTGTGATATTTAGGGGAGATATAGTCGTAGTGCCGTTAGAGGGTGCTACACCCACCGTTAAAGCACGGTTGGCCAACCCTGGAATAAATAGGGTCCTCCCTCTATCACATCCTCCATTTGCTTCACCGTTCGAAATTGAAAAAAATAGAAGTCGTTTGTGGTGGCTATAACTTGCTTTATAGCAAGCCAATTAGATTTTGCAAATGCTTCCAAGTGATGAAAATAGGGCCTATGAAGTAGCCCATCTAGTAGTGTTCCAACGCTTAGAGCCCTCCTCAATCATGCTCAGTGTAGGACGTATGACAATTTGACCCTTCTGCATTTTTGGTGGAACATAATGCAAAGTCTTACAACACGAATTGTGAGATGCATCATCGATTCTATCCACAAGACCTTGAATCTTAATGTTACCAATAAGCGCCCCCGCCTTTTTTTCAGGTTAGGATGTCCGCGTGGTTGCTGAGAAGGCTCATGCATGACATGCTGCAAACTAGGGTTTTCTTGGGCAACATCGGAGTTGGATATGCCACGAACAACTAGACCAGCCCTTCTCGTTGGAGGAAGCATAAACAGAAACATGTCTCCTTCCAACCTCATATTAGAAACCCTAGCCACCCTCCCTCTAACGTAGGTTGCATTGGAATCTGACAATTGGGCATGGGCAAAACCCTAGTAGGGCGAAAACCCTCCCTAGAAGAGTTAACAACATGTTTTGCAACTGGTGAATTGCTACCGCGCAATCTATGCCCTCCTGGGGGAGGGGGCAAATGTCTCCAAACCTTTCAGCCTAGCGCTCTTGCAATGAAGCCAACGCCTCCATGAAGGGATCATCTTCGTCAAGAGCCCTAGAAACCAACTTGTAGAATTTCATAAAGGTAGACTCCTTCCTAACCCTTGAAAAATACTCATCACCAGCCTCCTCCTCCTTCAGTGTATCGTCGTTGCCGCCATCATTAGGGTTAGGCACGTGTGTAGAATGTGAGTTGGTGTGTGTAGTGTGTGTGAGAGGAGAGAGAGAACTAGAGTCCATATTAAATTCTTCGAAGTTCAACATTACATTGGAAACTTTCGCCCAAATACTTTGTGACAAATCTTGCTATATTATTTTTGGAACGGGTTTGTAACACTAGCCGAGCCCAAACCTGTGGAAAAATTGTAGCAAACTTTATTTTGGAAAAGGTTTTGTGACAACATCTTGCTATACTATTTTTAGAATGGGTTTGTAATGATTGCTCGCCCCAAACTATTCAACTGAATTAAAAAAATAATGTGATGACGTCATCCACACTATCCTTTCCCCATTCGCTGAAAAGCCCATTTCAATTTGAGGTGGACAAAACCCATTACAAATTTTTTTTTCCAAATTCCGTTTTTTTTTCTTTTTTTTTTTTTTTTTTTTTTTGTAGTGAGACAAAACTCTTTCAAATAAGATTATTTGTTCATCTTTGGTTGATGAGTGCTGGTGCGGTTTGACCATCAAATAAAGTATACCTTAATTTGTATACATACACGTACAATGTCGATCTATTAATAATACAGAGAATCATGTTGGGGAATTTGAAGACAAGCTCTCAACCATTGGATCTGATCATATATTTTTATTACATGCAGTGTTCATAGTGTAAGAAAACAAATTCATCAATGTATATTTACTTACAACCCCAAGATGCATGCATGCAGATGATATCAATTATGGGGTCAACGGCCACGTGCACGTGTGGTAGTACCGCAGACGATGTTAACTTCCAAGTTCCTCGTTCATTCGTCGGTCGAACGCTTTAAGTGTCGGCGCTGTCGTCACCTCGGAATTGTTAAAAAAAGAGGAAAAACTCTTATCTTTGATTCTAAGACTAATGATCCAATTAAAAAAAAAAAGACAATATATCTAAGACGTATGGGATGATATTATCAGGATATTTAAATATTAAAGTGGTAAATTTACTCTAACATATATTTAATTTTGCGTAATTTCAGTAGGCTTAATATCCTATACGTTATGGGCAGTGGCATTTTAATGGCTCTAGGTAGTTAGAGAGGTGGCAAACTATAACTTATAATTCAATAATTTTTAATAATTAGAGAATTTCAGTCAACAAAGTTTTCTAACTCGTCGATAGTTGTTGACTTAGAAGAAAGGGATAATTACATAAAAACCTCCGGTGTTATGCGAAATTAGGTCAAAATTCCCTCATATTTTAAAAATATGAAAAAAAATTCCTGTATTTTGTGTAAAATACTACCTACAAACCTCTTTCCATTAGTTTCTAACAAAAGGTGGTGATGGGGATTAAATATGCTGGAACGACCCAAAAGCAGCAATGGGTCTTTAGGGCCCAAAAACTGATAATAGTCTGGTGCTAGTGCGCTGGGTCGACCTGAAGGCCTAGGGCGACCCGACCTGCGGCAATTCGTCAGAAAAGTGATGATTACCTGAAAAAATGTGTCAGGACAACGACAAGTGGATCAGAATAAATGGGCATCTCAAGCCTTATAAATACCCCCACCCGACACATTTAAGGTACCTCATTTATTGTATCCAGTTCGGTCAAACACAGTAGATCGCACCTTCTATCTCAATCTCGTATCTGACTTAAGTATCAGAGGGTCTTCGCTGGGGAACCCCCCAACAAGCCTAACTGTTTCCTTGTCACAGGTTCCAAGTATTCATCTGAGGAACTCGAAAGCAACCTGCGTCTCGCGACCTACGCCTTGCGACCTGTGTCGTGCGACCTCGTATCAGGTGGGTTAAGGGTAGTTTGTGTGAAAATATATCTCACTTTTTTTGACTTAACATGACTTAAATACCCATTTTTGGACTTATTTGAATCATTGTTTTTCAAAACTTGTTTTTTGGCTTGTATTTTAAGTTTGTCTTTTTATGTTATTTAATTTAACTGTATTTTGATAAATGATTAAGAATGTTAATTAAATATTAAAATGCCTGTATAAAAATTTTAAAAGTTAAATTTAAATTCACAAATTATAATACTAACAAGATTAATGTACCAAAACACTATATCAAATTTAAGTTATATTATTACTATAAATAATATTTAAATTAAGATTATTTTTATTTGTGTTTAAGATAAAAATTTAATATTTAATAGTTTTACATTTTAAAAAAATAAATTATTGTCAATTAATTATTAAAACATTTAAAAATAATTTTTATTTCCCTCTTTTCATTTTTATTTGTTTCATACCGCCGGCCACCACCATCAACGATGGCGTTTGGCAATGACAGTCACCTACTTCTCTAGGCGACCGTTGTCGCCAAGACTGCAAAAGGGCTAGGGCGTTTCTGATGATAGCATGACGCCCTCGCCCTGGATCCGGGCTTCACGTTGTCGCCCCTTTCAAATATAGGCGACGGTGGTCGCCCTTGAGACGTTCTCTGACGGCGATGACGACAGCGCCCAAAAGTCTGGGCAACGTCGCCGTCGTCTCGGGGGTGATGGAACATCGGTATCTGCCCCTAATTTATAATATATATTATATTATATATATAATGTATATTTATATATATATATTTGTATATATTAATAAAAAATATATTTTAAATTGTTTAAAATATAGACCATTCATTTTCTAACTATTAAAGATTAATGGCTATTATAACAAGGATATAATGGGTAATTTAGAAAATTTTAATGCCATTAAGCACAACTAACGGAAGGGGAGAATGTGTATAATTTCAAAAAAACACAGGGTCTTTTTTTTTTTTTTTTTAATTATCCCTAGAAGAAATTTGGATTCTTTAAATTGGGGTTTTGGCTGACGAAGCTAATGTGCCCTAGCGACCTGAACAATTGCTTTTTTTTTTTTTTTTCTTTCTTAATAGTATGCAATTTGTTACACCATCCAATACCTTTAAATTTAAAGACTGTTTAATAATTGAGAATATAAGTTAACGAATACCTTCAATATAGACTAATAAATAAAAAACTACTGTAGAAGTAAACATACACCCATATTCGTGCATGGAACTAGACTCACAACCTTTTCATTATGTGGCTCAACCTTATCAATCAAGCAATGGCTCATTTTCCGTTTCCCGATAAATACTAAGAATTACATATATGGCTCTTTGGAGCTGATTTAAGTTAATTAAGATCTTTATGCCTCAATTATATAGTTCCCTCTGTCTCAGCTGTACTACTAAATTGTGAAATATACGTATCCTAGATACTCTCTGTCTGCTGTTCTTGTTCATTTCATGACAGCAATTGTGGAATCTGTCTTCCCTGATGCATAATTAATTCTGATAACTGCAAATTAATATTTATAATTCGTCCCAAATTACAACTTGTTCTCGCAATGATCTCTTAGTTAATCATAATAATTATTTTTCAAGAAAAATGCATGCTAAACCCTTATATAGAAAATATGCAAAATACTCCCTTGTAAAAAAAAAATAAAACCAAATTATCCCCATATGTTTTTAAGAAGGAAGCAATTTACCCCTTGGCTCCCGCAGTATACTTAACGCGCCTAAAGTGCGACTTTTACTTGATTTTAAAAATAAAATATTAATTTATATTTCAATATTTTATAATATTTATTATTATTATTATTTATAATATTATAATAATATATTTTTTATTTAAAAAATAAATAAAGCTCCCCTCAACCTCCTCCCCACCTTCCCCTCACCTCCACCTTCTGCCCCCCCACCCCCCACCCCACCGGCCGCCACCTTCCCCCACGCCCACCCCACCGGCTGCCACCTTTCCCCCCCCCCCTAGCCGCAGCCGCCACCTTCCTTCGCCCCCCCACCACCCGCCCCAGATCTGCCGCCCCCATCTCCACCCCCCAAACCCCCTCCGTCGCCCCCTCCTTCCTCCCTTCCCCATCGGCTCCTTATTCCCCGTCGGCCCCTTCCCCCCAGTCGGCGGCCGCCCTCTCCCTCCAACCTTCTGGTGCCGTTGGCAGCTGCCCTCTCCCTCCAGCCTCCCGGTGCCTGCGGTGGCCGCCCTGTCCCTCCAACCTCCCTGTGCCGTCGGCCGCCGCCCTCCCCACCATCCAGCCCCCACCCCCTCTCTCTATATATATATATATATCCAAACATATATATATATATTATTTTAATTAATAATGATACATTATACATATATTTATAATTAAATTTTGTATAAATATATATTAGATAAATATATGCTTTTAAATCTAGACCGTTGATCGAATTAAGTAAAATCGGGACCATTGATCTTATCAGTTAAATTTGGGCCTTAGATTCAATCAAATCTAATGGCCAAAAATAAAGATGTAAATATAATTTCATGATCAAAATACAAAAAATTCTAAAAAATTTGAAAAATGCGCGTGAATGGCACGCAGGGGCGTTTATGGTTTAATTGCTCTATTTTTAAAAACACAAGGGGATAATTTACTAATTGTTTTTCATAGGGGGGGTAATTTGCTCATTTTTAATATTACAGGGGATAATTTACATTTAACCATTTTTTTCCTCATCATCAACTCTCTGTACAAAATAGCATCGACCCTTATTTGTGATTGGATGATATTTGCGAGTGATGTGTCGTGCACTTGTCCATATGGATTCGATGTCCGGACACGAGTTATCCTTCGTCTTAATCAGAATTTGCGCTTAAAAAGGATCTGGAGCGGGATTTTTGTGCTTATATTTTGTACAAAATAATTTCTCGTCTTCATATAATGTGGGATGTTAGTTACTTCAACCAGAACAGACAATTGTTTTGCTAAATGTTTTTGTAGTTTTAGTTCTATAAGATTAGGTCATTGTTTTTTTTTTGTACCATAATTTATGCAGGTAGCGATATCAGTCCCATAAAACACAATTTTAGGTACTTTTAGTCCCAAGTTAATTGACGTGACCATGATTTTATGTATTTTTTGTTCCATAAAAATACAAATTTAGGTATTTTTAATCCCACGATTTTAGATATTTTTCATTCCAAGTTAACGGCTGTTAACAACAAACATGTGCGAAACACATAACTTTTTGAGACTGAAAAATACCTAAATTCGTATTTTATGGGACTGAAATCGTCACCTACTTAAGTTGTGCTACCAAAAAAATAATGACATAATCTTATGGGACTAAAAAAATATTTTTCCTTAATTGTCCTGTAAGTTAAAAAACTTATCATATTTTGTGAGATGATCAGTAAGCAATTTTTTCTGAGGGAAATTGCATTTTTTTTCGCCCTATATCTTAGGGGCAATATGCTTTTCATCCTATTATTTACGGGATTCTCATTAATTGTCCTATAAGTTCAAAAACTTACCATATTTTGTCCTTTGGTTAGTATTTTAAAGGGAAAGAACATGTGGTCATAAACTCCGTCAAAATACTAACGAAATCTGACAAAATGAGCAAATGTGAGAATTGTTTTAACTTACGAGACCATTAATGAGAATCCCATAAAAAATAAGACGAAAAACGTACTGATCCTATGATAAAGGACGAAAAATGCAATTTGCCCAATTTTATTACATTCTATATAATTTGGAAAAAAATACAATTTAGTCCTGCAACTTAGGAGTGATCATGTACGAATTGGTTTTCGCAATTTAGTCCTATAATATTAAATTGATGGTTTATCGACATCTAGAAAGGAGGAGCTCAAAAAGCGATATATATCCGGATTTTGGCAATTTTAGTTCCTTTTTCAGCCAATTAATTAGGTTAAAATTGCATGTGACTTGCACATTGATACAATTAATTTGCAATTTTAGTCCTGTAAATCAATTCTTATAGGACAAAACACGTCACCTCTTGGGTTACAGATCTAAAATTACAATTTATTTAGTTCATGTGCAACACTACAAGAAAAAACGTTCAATAACAACAAAAAAAAATCAGCGTCGAGCTAATTAACAAATAAAATTTTCGTTGCTAATGTATTATTTAATACAAGAAATTTACTTGCTAATGAATTTAGCAACGAAAATTTACTTGCTAACAAAATTTAGCAACGAATTGTTTAAAATATATATTATGTTGTTTACATTAGCAATGAGAATTTTACTTGCTAATTAGCTCGACGCTAATTTCAACAATAATTTTTTTCATTGTTATTAAACTATTTTCTTGTAGTGCAAGTCACATATATGTTCCAGCCACATTGGCTGGAAAATGACTAATATTGCCTATGATGAATGGAACGGACACGGCGGCACATACACGATACGATACACACGGCGACACGAAAAATTTTAAAAAAATAGGACACGACACGACACTAACATAGCTATATATAATATGCTTTTTTATATATTCTAAATTTTTTTATGAAATTTATGCAATATGAAAAATATCAAGATACTACATAAAATAAGAATGTCTTCTATATATCTAAATTTTTAACAAAAATACATGACTTAAAAATATATATATAATTAGTTTATATTAAAAGAACGCAATGAAAATTTTTTAATAATCCGAATTAGTTAAATTATCATGACCATCTCTCAATTTCTCAGTAATTTCATCCTACTTTTGGTTTGAGAGAAGTAAATTAATTTTTTTTTCTTTTTATTTAGACCAAAAACTCTTTTTTCTTTAAAAGACAATCAAAATTTTTTTAAAATTATAAAAAAAAATCCTAAACGTGCCAAAAACGTGTCAGACACTCCTCTAAAACGTTGCATTTTCCCGTATATAATTTTATTGTTGGATCCGATGTTCTTAATTTTCATTTCTCAGGCTGCCGACACAAACCCTTGAGTCGGAGCGTCGTCCGTGGCAATGATCAGCATCATGTAGGCGTATCTCATGACAATCCGGACAGTCCTTTAACTCCAATCCGACCAAATAATAGAAATATTTCTTCAATAACCATTCATCCAGGCAGGAACACCTGAATTTACTACATTAATTGTAGCAAATTAAGTACATGAATGGTAGGATCACAACATTAGCTGTCCACATGGGCTATGCTTCATTCATTTATTCAACTAATCAAACAAATGATACAACTTTCCTATAATTTAACACTTAGTTGCAACAACTGCACATGCAAGAACTCCAGTCCCACATTTCATCATCACCTATAAATACAACAGCACTCTCCTTAGTTTCAACACACAACTTGTCTCATTCCCTATTCCATTCCCTCTCTATCTTCTCCAAATCTTCATTAACTTCCTTAGTTTTCAAACGATATGGCGAACGCAACAGCAACCGAGAGCTGCTTTTGGTATAACAACAGTGATGATATCGATGATACCGAGTTCTTGAACATCGATAGTTCACTTGTGATGTCTTTGCTCGATGACTCAGAAGTCGAAGATGGAGACAACGAACGTTTGAGGACTGTGATTCAGTCACTTGAAGCCGAGATTATGAGCCAGGATTCGTGTCTGGGGACATATGATTCGGAAGGGTGTTCAGACGATTATCGATCTTCGGACAGCTGCTCCACATCACCTGATCGTTCTCTGGACTTTGAATGGATCAATGTGGAGACGGACTATTCCTGTCTGAACGACGAGGTGGCCGGTTACTTCAGTGGTCAGTTTGCAGACAAGATTGAAAATAGTATGTTTGAACTTGGAGGAGAAGTGGACTATTTACAAGGTTTTAGTTACTCGATGGCCATGGAGGAGGATGAATACTGTGGTTTGTGGCAATAGGCTTTCGTTTCAAGAATTGATTTGATTAATAGTGTTGAGGCTATGACAGCCCTTATAAATGTAAAGTTTTTAAGCTAGTAAAGAAATTTTGAGCTCTGATTCTTGGTTTTCGTTGCAGCAACCTTTGATGAACATGGATTATATGCAATTTTCGTCTATATCCTTTGTTTCTTTGGAATTTTATTACTTAATCTTTCTAGGATAGTAAATGGGTTTTATAACCTTTTAATTTTTCACGATTTTGATCCTTCAGTTGTCAGAGTTTGCAAATACTATAGAAAAAAAGCATATAACTTGCACCTGCTTTTTTTAGTTTGGGGCTTTTAGAAATAAAAAGTTAAGGTGAATTCTATGCATAATTAAGGTAAATTACATCGATATCTACAGAGATAGGTCTAATTACACAAATATTTTCTACCCTCATTAAAATTATAAATACACCGCTTAAGATTGTAGTTAGAACTACAAGTCACCACCACAAAAAAACGAGGGATTTGAAACAGGTTTTTTGTCGTAGGTTCGTCCCGTCCCAAATTGTAATAGGTTTTGTGTTGCATTTGGAATGGATTTTTAGCGGCTACGCGGTAAGCAAGTCATCTGTAAGAAATATAATTTTTTTGGCACGGAAAACCCGTTACAAAACCCGTTATAAAATTTATTTAACAAGATATTGTTCCAAAACTGGTCCCAATAGTAAACCCGTTTCTAATTTTCTGTTAAAATATAGTTTAATTATAACTTTTAATTTTTAATTTTGAATGTTAAGTATATATTAGTAGCACTACAAAAAAAAATGCAGGATTTGTAATGGTCGTTTTGGAACGGCCACCTGGTAATGGTTTTTATAAGAATTTTGGAATGGATTGCTTTTGCAAACGTCATTTAGTTGGTGAAAGGAATTTCGTGATTTTGTAATGCCGAAATAGTTACAACTGCCGTTCCAAAATGGTGGTGTTAATAAAGACGTTACAAATCTTTGGTCGTTACCAATTGGAACACCTTTTCGTATGGCTCATTGAGACTATGAAATCAAACTGTTCCAAAATCTGCCAAAAGGCCGTTACGAATTTGTACTGCGGCAAGACTGTTACAAATACCACTACAAAGTTGTGGCCGTTGCAATGTTACTACGGATTTTGGGACAACCTTTTTTCGCTAAGTAACGACCATGTGAAATATGAGAGCATTCGTTCCAGTTATCGTTTAAAAAATCATTTAAAATTCTAATACTATGCCGGCAATCCGAAGACCGTTCCAATGGTACTGCCATTATACGAAAACAATTTTTAGTTGCAAACGCCGTTCCAAAAAGACTCAGTCTAATGACTATATTCTAACGACTATTTTTGTTGCCCTAAAAGCTGTCCCAATAGCCGGTCCAATTCAATAATGACTCAGTCTAACGGTCATATTTCAATGGCTATTTGTCGCCTCGAAAGCCGTTTCAACATCCGGTCCAACTAATCTTATCTATCTATATCTATATCTATATAAAAGTATGAATCCTCACAAAGTTTCTTTCTTTTTTTTTATTGGACTAAATTAACCTTGTAATATTAATTTTTTATGGACAAAAAAGTAAAATAAGATGCTTATTAATTTCTATTAATTACTTTTCATGTTACATATATTTATTCTTATTAATTACTTTTCACATTATCCATATTTGTTCCTATTAATTACTTTTCACATTATATATATTTACACATCATTTTTTTAGTATATTATATTCATAATATAATATACTTATTAGATAAAAAATACCCCTATGATAATAACAAGACATGACTAGAAAAATTAATATAAAATGAAAGGATTTAGGGTTGAGCGATTTTCTAGCATAAATATAAATGAGAATTAGTTACATCACTTGACATATTAAGATATGCTAGATGACAAATGAAAAGTAATTAACTGAATTGTCATGTAAAACAAACATTTTGAAGAGTAACATAGGTTAAAGAAAATTGACAATCAATTAAATCACTAATCATATATAGTGAATACTTTTGTAGTAAGATAGACTAAAATGTGATTTGAGCATTTGAGATATAATTACTAGATAACTTATATGATTTTTTTTAATCATCTCTAATAAAATAAAATAAAATATCAGTATACAAGATTTGATCTTTTCTACAATGTACGACAGAAATTGCTCATTGTAAAAAAAAATATTGAAAGGTGTAAATCTTACTCCTAAACCATCACTACACATCAGTTTTTCAAAAAACAAAAAAAAACAAAAAAACAAAAAGGAAGAGAGAGAAAAAAAAGAGAAAATGGGTAGGTAATCATTGATAAACATTATTATATTATACTATTACAAAAAAGTGTGAATGATTCAAAGAATTTTCTAACTTTTGTATATTATATGTTATAATCCTATTAATATAGTTACTAATAAGATTGTAGATATCTTAAAAACAGTTATTAAGTAGGTCATTCAATAAGTTATTGACATAGATATAAGAATTATTAACTTGACACGTATCAATATTTAAATGAACAATTGACCAATCATACTTATTAAATTCTTATTTTATTTTATTTTATTTTGTAATGTTTATGTACATTTAATTAAAAAAAGTTAAATATGACAAACGTAAGTAAACTCTGTATACATGCACAATGGTGCAGTACTTATAAATAAGAATGATTCCTTTTTCATATTTTTTAATATTTATAATGACTAAACTACCTCTTATAAAATTTTAATAATAGTCATAAAAGTGTACTAAAAAAATATAGACAATCATAATAATTTCAAATTCTAACAATTGTGAGAGAAATTACTGACACAAGTTTATAAGTATAGAAGATATCATTTTTGTTATCAATAAATTATATCTTTCTTTTAGGATAGCTTCTTGAACTGCTAGAACTTGGAGTGATAGGAATGTTTATATTTTTGTTGTACTTTTATGATTGATATTTATATTTTAACAAAGGATAGTTTAGTCGATTACAAATGTTTAATAGTATGAAATATTCCTAAAGATGCATGTATATGTGTATTTTTACTGAAGTAGTATTTTAAATATAGAGAAATATGGCTGATAAATATAGGTGAAAATAATAATACTAATAGTCATAGTAATATATATAGTACAATAATATGCATATATCACTACAAAAAATACGAGAATAGGAACGACATATACGACCGTTCAACTACCGTTCCTAATAGGAACGGTACAAGGAACAATTAAGGAACGAGAAGACGTTGATGACGTCATTGTCGTGGTAATTGTAATACAAATTAATAGGAACAACACGATCGTTCCTATTCGAGTGCCAACATATGTGAGCCAATTTGTACACCTACAACCATTCCTAAAAGGGACTTGATACATTTTGGACTTCAATTTGGAACACATGTGTGGAATTTGGAACGGCTAGTCGACCGGGAATACGTACCGTTCCCACACGGGTTCCAATGCCCGTGTCTATTTGGATCGGTTGGCTTACCGTTCCAAACATGTAGTCCTACATAAGACCCTATTACGCCATGCGCATAATTGTAATGCAATTACCGTTTCAAATTGTGGGCATATAGTAAGTGCAATATTATTACAATTAAAGTTCCCAATTGTACTCCAAGTAGGAACGGTCATGCTGCGTGTGCCTCATACCGTTCCTAATATGCCCTAAAGGCTATATTACAACGGTAATATTACTGTTCCTGTCACCCCACATGGAACCGTTCCTAAAGCTGGATCAACAACTATATTTAAATGGCTAGTTTTGTGTTCCAAATATTATTCCAATGCCCGTTCCAATAATTTTCTATATATATGTCCCCCTTCTTTGTCATTGTTCTTGTAATTACTCTCTAACTCATTTTGTTGTAACTCCCCCCCTTGATTCTTTATACGGAAAATCGACCATATCAATTAACGAGTGCGAATTTTGTATTGATATTGATAGGTGTTTTGCTCAGGTAAGTAAGCAAAATTTTGTTATTTTTGTGTATATATATATATATATATAATATACTCTCGTCATTTAATTGCGTACTATTGTGAATTATACGTAGGACCAATCATGTTGAGACAGTTGATGAAATGGATGTATGATCGAGATGTTCTGGGTGTGACGCCGAGTTTGCGGATTGTGTTTACAATATTTTTAGAATGGCTCAGTCTCAGCGTGCATAAAAGAATTGGAAGATAGTATAGTCGTTATCCTGTGGAACCTTGAGAAAATTATTCCTCCTTCTTTTTTCGACTCAATGGAGCATCTAATTGTTCACCTTCCATATGAGGCGCGCGTTGGGGGCCCCGTTGCAATATAGGTGGATGTACCCATTTGAAAAGTAATTAAATAAATACTGTTAAATATATAATTATTATATTGCATTTTAATAAATTCGTGTATGAATAGATTCCTACGCGATTTGAAAGAAAAACGTGAAAAACAAAGCACACGTCGAGGTGTCAATTGTAGAGGCTTATATTGTCGAAGAAATCGGACTTTTCTCATCTCACTACTTCGAGCCACACATTCTCTGCAAGCGAACAGACCCAGTCGGAATGATGATCTCACGAGCAACGACGATCGAATAGTTCGGTCCATTTTCAATTACCCAGGCCGAGCAAGTGGAGCCTCGAAGAAGAGATGGCTGAGCGGTGAGGAACTTCATGCTATCGAGACATACGTCTTGTGTAATTGTGAAGTAGTTGCACCGTACTACGAGTAAGTGTCTTATACAAATGTAACTATCTCGTATGAATCATTTCAATTTCAATTACATAAATATTTATAACTATCAGTTTTACTATAACAGGTCATTCTTGAATGAACTGTTCGAGCAACACAATCGAAGGACCGATAATTGATCAACTAGTGGTGATACAATTCAAGGATTGGTTCAAGGCTTCGTTGTAAGTATCATCGATTTCTTATAAATGTGATATGCTCATTAATTTGTAATCAATTATTTCAATTGCTATACATATGATTAATTGCAGGTGAAACCCGAATTGAATCACACAAACGACGAATTATTGAAGTTGCATTATTGGGAGCCAAGAGCAGAAGTGACCGCCATACCCGTCTTACTTCGTCAATGGATTCAATTTCCACACTAAACGTCACAATGTCGGGAAGTCAACAGTGAATTGTGGTGTTTGTGTCAAAAGCTCATCATATACAGACACAGATTCTGACTTCTATGGACTTTTGGAAGAGATAATTCAGCTAGATTACCCACTAATTCCAAACATGCACATTGTACTGTTTAATTGTCGTTGGGTCGATCTGGTCAGAGGCATGAAGATACACCCTCGTTATCACGCCGTTGATGTCAACTTCAAAAAAACTCTATCAAAAGAATGAACCATTCATACTGGCACAACAAACAGTACAAGTCTACTACGCGGATTACCCAAGCATGAAGAAGGACAAAGTCGACTGGAAAGTTGTTTGCAAAATCAAGGCTCGAAGAGTAATCGATGACTCGCCGATGGACCGAGGTCGCCTATCAGATGGATGAAGTTGTTACCTAATCCAGATGTTGTAATAGATAACCAGACTTTGAACTGCATGACCCAACAGGAATACAATTGGTCGTTGATCATGGAGCAGGGCCATCGCGCTCTCCAGACAGTGAATCCGAAGATGAAAATGAAGATAGCTTTGACGAGGCTGAGTCCGATGAAGAGACTTATTGAATTTTCCAAAAAACAAATTTTAAGTTTTTTATTATAGTTATTGTAAAAATTGTATTCGATAGATGTATTTTGATTATTCTAAGAAATAAAAAATAAATTTTAAAAATAGGAACGGATATTTTATTTCTAACCACCGTTCCTAATACAGGTACAACTATTTGAATAGGTGCCAAAAAAAATGAGGGAAATTTGAATTAGGAATGGTCAGAATTTATCTGGACCGTTCCTATTTAAGGTACAATTTTTTAAATATGGCAGCTAATTAAAAAAATTGAGGTAAATTTGAATTAGGAATGGTTCAAATTTATTGAGACCGTTCCTATTGGAGGTACAATATTTCAAATATGGCGGCCAATCAAAAAATATGATGGAAATTTGAATTAGAACGGTCGAATTTTATAGGGACCGTTCCTATTTGAGGTACAATATTTTCAAATATGGCGGCCAATCAAAAAAAAATGAGGAAAAATCGAATTAGGAACGGTAGGTTAAAACTAACGACCATTTCCAAACTGAAGTCCAATTTTACGTTTTGGCGCCCAATGAAAAATTGGTGGAAAATTTAACTATTGGAACGGTAAGTTATATACATGACCGTTCCAACTGTTAATAGGAACGGTAAAATATGAGCGCCCAATTAAAACGACATCGTCCTTTCCATTAGGAACGGTATTGGAACACCTTGTCTATTAGGTGACCGTTCGTAGTATTACAATTCCAACCAATTGGTCCGATATCTCAACATTCGTCAGCCGGATCGACACCATTTTTTAACACATACAAGGTTATGGATATGAATTGATGTTCCAACGGTCTGATTTTTCAATCAGCATCCCGGATTTAAGGATGCATCTATTTTTGTTTACGGATGAATACTGACCGGATACGATACCTCGAGATTCGCACACCGAAATATTTCAAAACGACATATAATGTATTCTTTTGTGTGTAATATCATATCTAACGGTCTGATTGAATTTTGGTGGTCTGATTATGCCGTGCAGTACAACAATATAGGATGCTAGTTACATCTGTGAAATACTAACAAACATAAATTTACAAATATACTTCATATTGTGAATGTGTGTCTATTTTTTGGAAATTACTATATATTTTCAATTTCTTTAAACATCCAATTGTATACGTTTATTCAATCAGATAAGTGTTCGGAACGTATTTTTCTTAATTTATATTTATTATCTAAGAAGATTAAAAAATAACTGTAATACATATAGGAATGGTTTCATATAAAAATAGGAACGGTTACTATGTGCATGTCTGCAAACGACACTGTTTTTTTATTTAGGAACTATAGTGGGAACAATTTTCTATTGAATGACCGTTCTTATTAGTACAATTCAAATACTAAAGTATTGGTATTGATATAGAACGGCAACTTGTAATTTAGGAACGGCCTTCATTAGGAACGGTAGGGGAACGGTAATACTATTTGACCGTTTCCTAATTAGGTCAACATCAGTACAAGATATTTAAAACGACATCGTATTACAGTGAAAACGATGTCGTTTTCTTGAGTTGGACCGACATAGGAACGGTCAAACAATATGATGACCGTTCCAAAAGTTATATAAATTGGCCCCTTGGTTGATTTTTTCTCACTTTTCCTCTCTCCCTCTCTCTAAAGTCTGCTCTCTCTCTCTCTCTCTCTCTCTCTCTCTCTCTCTGTCCGATCCTCTCTCTCTCTCCGTCCGCCTCTCTCTCTCGCCGTCTGCCGCCTCCATCCCTCGTCGCCGGCCGCCTTGCACATCCCCTGACCGTTCGCCTCCTTCCCCCGTCCGTCTCCCTCCGTCGCCTCTCTCTCTCACTCAATCCGCGGCCTCTCTGTCTCACTCCGTCCTTCGCCCTCAGCCGTCGCCCAAACCATACTGCCACCGACGCCCACCGTTTAATATACCAAGTAAGGATTCCCCAAACCCTTTTTTCATGTAAATTTTGGATTTTAGTATAATTTTGTAATGTAATGATTGGAATTTTAGTGTAATTTTTGTATGTAATGATTGGGATTTTCTATAATTTTTTGTATAGTTAGGGGATTTATTTGCAATATTTATATAGTTAGGGGATTTATTTTGTAATTTTTGTATATTATGGGAATTTTCTGTATTTTTTGTATCTTATGTGAATTTTTTGTAATTCCTATTAATTTTTGTAATTATGTGTATTTGTGTAAATATTATAATTATGTTGTATTTTTCTGTTTTGTGTAATTCTGAAAATGCATGTAAATATTAATTTTGTGGTTAAGTTTTGTAAATATTAGTTTTGTGTTTAATTTTCTGTAAAATTTTCAAAAAAATTCTGTTTTAAAAATCTGAAAATTTGTATTATTTAAAATTTCAAAATCTGAAAATCTGAAAATTTGAAAAAATTCCAGAATCTGAAAATCTGAAAAATTCCTGAATCTGAAAATCTGAAAAATTTTCTTACATTTTTATACCATTTTCTGTAATTTTAAAATTTTTCTGATAAATTTCTGAATTTTTATATTTTCTTGTCATTATCTATAAATTTAAAAAATATTTTTCAGAATTTTATGTAATTTTTAAAAATTATGTATTTTCAGAATTTTAATTTTTTCTGTTTTAAAAAATCTGTCAATTTTAATATTTTCAAAATCTGAAAATATTGGTATTTAGTATATTTTCAGAACCGGCTATACCGCCGGCCGATGTTGCTTCCCAGGATGGGGAAGCAGTGTTCCAACCACCACCACCGGCAGAGCAGGCACCCGCACCACCTGCGCCGGATCAGCAGCCTGGACCATCCACTACTGCACCGGCGGTCTATCCGGCCCGTCCATGGGGCTGCCCCACCACCACCACCCCCATCGGCCCCACCACTCCCACCACCATCCGCAAGCCAGTACATCACACTCGCCAATGCGAGGTATATTTACATTTTTAATATTTTCTTTTGTAATTTAAATTAATATTTTTATGTCATACTGATTATTTTATATAATTTCAGTTCTGATCGGAAGATCCACGAACGCATGTACGCGGTCGTGCGAGGACACTATCCCATCCTTGGGGCAATTTGCGCAAGGTGTCACCAGAGCACCAGCATTTCTGGTTTGAGAGTTTGAAGGTAACGACAATTAATTTTTGTTTTTAAATATTTTAACAATCTAAGTTATGATATATATATATATATATATTAATACAGATGACGTACTGGTGGGATGCGGATGACGAGTCGTTGTTAAAAGATTATCCACGTTGGGTGGGGAAGTTCCTTAGGAAGAAGTTCGTCCTTGCCAGACAGTCCCTGCAAAAGCCTCTATGGCTGGCGAACGAGGTGTGGCGGCAGCTCCTCCTGTACTGGAAGTCCTCAGAGTTCAAGCAGAAGTGTGAGAAGAACAAGGAGAACATGAATGCCAACCTAGCCGCATCCGCTACTGTGTACCGTGGGGGATCTGTCTCCGTCGGTATGCACAAGCGAAATTGGTAAGATATTTAATGTTATTTCAATTATTTATTACTAGTAAATTAAAATAGTAATAATTGTTTCCCATTTCTTTTTAGAAGAGAAGCAGCTCGGCCGGCCAGTGAAGCAGATGGAGTTATTCTCCAAATGCTACAAGAAGAAGGCCGACGGCGGCTGGAGCGGGTGGAGGGCAGCGGAGGTGGCGGTAAGTTGTAATTAATACATTTTAGTTTAGTTTTTTAAATGTTTGAAAATTTTCTAATTTATTCTAATTATTTTTTGCAGGAGATGTTCCAGAAGATGATGGAGGATCATCAGTCTCAGCCCCGTGCAATCCTGGGGATCCTGCTTTCGAATCAGAGGGCCGGTGGCGCAGACCGAGCAGCAGATGTGGCTGACTTGCGTCGGGGGCAAGAACAAGGGCCGAGTATTTGGTCTTGGTTCTAAGGCCCTGGGTCTCAGCCAGACTATTACCTCGCCATCACCACCGCCACCGCCAGCGTTAGAGCCAGCACCTTCGTTAAACATGGAGGGTCGGATGCTCCGCCTCGAGGAGATGATGGTGGACCTGATGGGCATGATGAAGGACATGCAGACGAGTCGCTCCGGCGCCGGCCCGTCACGGCCTCCTAGAGACCCCACCCTTCCAAACATTGACGAGATAGACGAGGCCGATGGGGATGAAGAGTAGATTACGTATTTTTTTATTATTTATTTTGTAATTAAATCGGATAATATTTGTATTTAATATAATTTTTATTTTTAAATTATGCATTTTTTTCATATTTAAATATTAATTATAAAATCAAAATATTATTAATTATTTAATTTATATTTAAATGATAATAATTATTACTAAAAAGAAAAATTAATAATTCATTTGTTAGGAACGGTACTTTAGACGGCTATTAAACTCCAAATACCGTTCCTATATTTGACTGTTTAAAAATATATATTGTTCCCAATGCCAATGAAACAACCATTCCAAAAATAGAAGCCAATCGTTCCTAAAGACGGGACTTCCCGTGCCTATATGTATTCCAAAATTAATTTTTTCGTGGTTAGGATTTCGTTCTAAAACAAAATACCAAAACCAGTCCAAAGAGGTATTTCAAAGTTAGAGTGCAAAAACTGATCCTAAAGGACGCGACAAAATATATTCCAGTTACCGATCCTAACCTATACAACTTACCATTTCTATATGTATTCCAGAAACCATGCTAAATTGTATCTACAACATAAGGTGACAATTCCAAAATGTGTTCTAACCACCGTTCCTAATTGCGCGATTTAATTTTGATGCTACCGTTCCTAAAGTTTATAAGGTGTTCCAAATGCAAAAATTATAAATTTATACGTACAAAGGTTATTAGGAACAATAAATGAAAATATGCCAAACACCGTTCCCAAATAGGAACAATATCTTCATTACCATTCCTAATTATTAGGATCGCCTCTTATAGCCACGGATTGCCTCTCGTTCCTAATTGCAGTCCAAAAGGTTCAAGTGAACTATTTACCGTTCCAAAAATTAAAAAAAATCGTTCCTGTTACCGTTTCAATTCCCCGCATTTTTTTGTAGTGTATATATATATATATGTGTGTGTGTGTGTGTGTGCGCGCGTGTGTGTGTGAATTACTTGTGCACTGTAGTAGAAGAAAAAGAGAAACCGATTATTATGCATTTAACCAACACTTAACTAGCTACAAGTACAAACAAAATAAAAAATTAAATATTATCTCAATTCAATTAATTTGTCAGAATATAATTTAAATATTTTTTTAAAAAATATTTTGTTCGGTTATATATGATAACATTTTGAAGGTAAAACTCTAAATGGACTGTATATATAAATATTAAGCTAAAACTTCAATAAATATTAAGTGCTAATTTATTATATATATTGTATTATATTATAAACTTTTTCATAAGGACTATTTTTAATAACAAATAAAGATTTGTTATTAAGGTCACAATCCATAAAATATGGGAAAAGAAAATTCCATGAAAAAAAATTAATAGAATGCAGAATAGGAAAAATAATATTGGATTAATTAAAATAAGAGAAAATAATTAACAAAAATAAATATTGTCAAGTACTATGATAAATAAATAAAATATTTAATAAAGGTAAAGAAGGGAGTAGATAATCTAAATTAGCATTTTAAGAATTTTCATTCTTCAGAGCATCTTGATTAATACCAATTAGTTTAAGTTCTTTTTTACCTGAGTAGAATTGAATTTTTTTGTAAATTAAGTTATAACTTTTTTAATTGTAAAATCTAGATGTAGTTACATATAAAATTATAAAAAGAAACCATAATAAGAAAAGAAAATTCACTTTCAGTAATCATATTGTAAACTCAAAACAACATTTGAAAAATTAAGTCGTCCACCTTGAATAGTAGTAGAGAAGAATGACCTTTTGTTAATTAAGTAAAATTTTAGCACACTCTTTTAAAGGTTGGTGAAATAAAAATAAAAAAAATAAAAAAGTAGTTGAAATTTTCAACAGATACAACACGATATTGCTACTTAAGATTTTGGTTACATGCAATTTATACCTTGTAAAATCAAAAAAGTTAAAACAAATTCAATAAAAAGAAGATACAAAAAAATTCTGGCTTGTGTGTCCTGTTGTTGGAGAAAATTACAAGCTACCTTGAAATATAGTATCAAGCATTTAATATCAAGGAAGGCGTTAGAACCTTTGCGACTGCATCGCTTTGGAAGATGTCGAGAGTCTTGGACTTGTTTAGGACTTGAGTTGTTAGGATTTGGGTTGTCTGTGTGTTTTGAGAGGTGTGTGTAGGTTCCTTTTTATAGGCATGAGCAAGACTTATGTAGCTTGAACTTGGAAATTATGGACTCTGATATGGATCATTCTCCTAACAGTTGTACTTGAACATGTTTTGACCCACTTAACCAATCCAAAATAAAAGAATTATTTTCTATTTTATCTTGAATCAATCTGTCAAGACGATTAACGCTCAAATTTAGTATAAATTTATTATGAATTGATTATCTCGAAAATATATAAAAAGCCAAAATTTATTATGGATTTTAATTTAAAATCTAATTATTAGTCAATTTATTTGAATTTTAATTGATAATTTATTTCAAAATTTTGATGTCAACGCTGGAATTATTATTATTATTATTATTATTATTATTATTATTATTATTATTATTATTATTATTATTATCTTTGCTTAACAAGATAATATATTAGATACTTTTCGAGAAAAAAACGAGCACAATAATTTTTTTTTTATTTTGAACCTCGGGGCCTTTTTGAAATTTAGGACTCAAATAATAAGAGCATTGGTAGAAAATAATTAATTGATTGTTTAACATTAAATAACACTATAAAAAAAATGCGGCAATTGGGACGGTTTAGCATGAGTGTCCCGAATCCTGGTCCAAATAGGAACGGTAACTGGAACTGTTGTGGAACGGTAACCCGTTGCTGACGTCACTTTCGTATTATTCAGAGTCAGAACTTGTAGGAATGGCTATACCGTTCCTAGTTGTGTGCCAACGTATGTGTGCCAAAATTTAATCCCAGTACCATTTCAAAAAAGGGAGCGGATATATTTTGGCATTCCATTTGGAACACATATGTGAAAATTGAAACGGTTATTTGACCAATAAAAGTAACCACTCCAACATATAGTGCTAAATGAGACTCTTTTACGCCTTGAGTGAACAATGTAATGCAATGACCGTTCCAAATTGTGAGTTTTGTGAAAACTAAGTTTAGTTCCAACTACCATTCCAACATATGTTACTATTAGGAGTGGTCCGTATACATAATAGATTATGTGTTCCGACGACCGTTCCAAATATGCTCCAACGGATATATTATAATGGCTACTTTAGCGTTCGTGTGTCCGTTCCAGAGGCCATTCCTAATGATGGAGCAACGGCTATATTTCAATGGCTAATTTAGTGTTCCAAATAATATTCCAATGCCTGTTCCAATATTTTTCTATATATATGTCCCCCTTCATTTTAATTGTTCTTATTACTCTATCTATCCAACTCATTTGTTCTAACTCCCTCTGTTGATTCTTTATACGTAAAATCGAAAATATCAACAATCTGCGCTAAATTTGCATTGATCTTGAAAGGTGTTTGGCTCAGGTAAGAAGTTGAAATTTTTTACTGGTTAATTATATATATATATATATATAATTTGTTATGGTCATTTAATTACTATTGTCAATTGCTTGTGTACGTATGACTAATCATGTTAAGACAGTTGAGGAGATGGATGTATGATCATGACGTGTTGGGTGTGACGTTGGAGTTTGAGGATGGTGTTACAACATTTATAGAATGGGCCAGTCTCAGCGTGCATATATGGACGGGGAAAAGAGTAAGTGTCCGTGCCGAAAGTGCAAAAACAAACGGTTCAAAACACCGCATGAGGTAAATTTCGATTTGTGTATGAAAGGGTTTATGCCGGAGTATTATAATTGGACTTCGCATAGTGAGGAGAGGGTGCAGGAATACTTTGATGCATTGACCGCGCACCCTGTGCAGCACCAGCAAACGCCACCCATTCAGGAGGAAGGTAGTTCGAATTAGGGTGTTGTGGCTCAGATGGATTGGGCGCAAATGATGGTATTCGATGCCGCCTGCTCGTCTTTCTGGTCTTCGTATAACTAGGAGGACCGACTAATGATGGTACTCGTTATTGTCCTTCTGATATGGGTCCTAGTTCATATTACGATTGGGGGCCCTATGATTATGTGTCTGGGTTGTCAGACCGTTTTTTTGATGTAGTTCATGCTGCCGACCAACCGTTGTGGAACGGCTGCACTACCTCTTAGTTGGCGTCAATTGCTATTTTGGTGAATATCAAGGCCGAAGGGGTTTTTCCGAGCATACATATAATCGCTTGTGCCAGTGGGCTGATACTGTAATGCCCGCGATCATACTTTCCCCACCGATTATTACAGTATGAAGAAATTGATAAGAGAATTGGGTTTACAAGTTCAGAAAATTGATGCGTGCAAAAACGGTTGCATGTTGTACTGGAAGAACGATATTGATCTGGAATATTGTAAGTTTTGTGGAGACGCTAGGTACAAGCAAACTAGGGATAGAAATCCTAGACGCAAGAAGTTCGTGTATGCCATTCTTAGGTATCTGCTGCTTACCCCTTCGTTGCAGAGGTTGTATGCATCGGAGGCTGTACTGCAGAGCATATGACTTGGCATGCCAGCCATCAAACGGAGGAGGGATCCATGTGTCATTCGTCCGATGCAGAGGCTTGGAAGCATTTTGACCGAACGTGTCCTGATTTTGCAGCTGAGCAGCGTAATGTTAGACTAGGGTTGTGCACGAATGGGTTTGCACCGCACGATCAATATGGTAAAACTTACTCATGTTGGCCCGTGATACTCAGACCGTACAATCTCCTACCAAGAATGTGCATGAAGTCTGAGTATATGTTCCTAACGATGGTGATCCTTGGCCCATCAAATCCCAAACGTCTTATCAATGTCTACCTGGAGCCGTTGATCGAGGAGTTGCAGAATTTATGGCATATGGGTGTACGTACCCAAGACACTGCGACAAACCAGGAATTCATGATGTGCGCCGCATTGATGTGGACAGTGAACGACCTTTCCGCCTATAGGATGGTGTCTGGATGGAGTACCACCGGTGTTATAGGGTATCCAGTTTGTATGGAGGACACACGGACATTCTATTTACAGCACGATCGGAAGGCATCCTATTTTAACTACCACATGCAGTTCCTCCCACCGTACCATCCTTATCGTAGATCAAGAAAGCCTTCACTAAAAATCGAATGGAGAGGAAGGTTGCACGTCCGAGGCTGACTGAAGAACAGATCCGAACCCGTGTCAATGCGTTTAGTGTTGCAGTCGAACAACCGTTGAGTGATCATGAAGGCTATGGTGTCGACCATAAGTGGACGAAGAAAAGCATCTTTTGGGAGCTTGAATATTTGGGGGCGCATCTGATACGACACAATCTTGATGTCATGAACATTGAGAAGAATGTGTTCGACAATATATTCAGTATTGTGATGGATATAAAGGGCAAAACGAAGGACAATTTGAATGCACGAAAGGATCTAAAGATTTAATTTAATCGGCCGGAGCTTGAGGTGGACGAAAGGAAACCGAACGTGATGCCCAAAGCGGTATATACACTGGCGAAGGATCAAAAGAAGAAGATATATGAGTGGATTCATTGTCTTAGGTTTCCTGATGGATATGCATCTAACTTGTCCCGCTGCGTCAACATGAAGGAGCTAAAGATGCACGGCATGAAGAGCCATGATTGTCATGTATTCATGCAGAAATTGATTTTGGTTGCCTTCCGTGAAATGCTTCCGGAGCACGTGTGGGGGGGCTTCGCGGAGGTGAGTCTTCTATTCCAGATCCTATGCTCAACCACACTAGATGTGAACAAGGTAAAAGAATTGGAAGACAGTGTAGCCGTCATCCTGTGCAACCTCGAGAAAATATTTCCTTCTTCTTTTTTCGACTCAATGGAGCACCTAATTGTTCACCTTCCATATGAGGCATGCGTTGGGGGGCCCGTGCAATACAAGTGGATGTACCCATTTGAGAGGTAATTAACTACACTAGAAAATTTACTATTAAATATATATATATATATATATATTATTTTTCTGTGGCAATTAATTGGCATTTTAATAAATACTCGTACGAATAGATTCCTATGCGATTTGAAGAAGAAGGTGAAAAACAAAGCACACATCGAGGCGTTGTAGAGGCGCTCTCTTCTCACTACTTCGACCGCACATTCTCTGCAAGCGAAGCATACCCGGTCGAAATGATAATCTCACGAGCAACAACGATCGAATAGAACGGTCCATTTTCAATCACCGGGGCCAAGCAAGTGGAGCCTCAAAGAAGAGATGGCTGAGTGGTGAGGAACTCCATATTATCGAGACGTACGTGTTGTATAATTGTGAAGTAGTTGCGCCAGACTACGAGTAAGTTTTGATACACACTTAACTCTCTCTTTGATCATTTCAGTTTGAACATGTATATTTATAATTATCATACAGGTCATTCTTGAATGAACTGTACGAGCAACACCATTCGGAGGACCCAATAATTGATCAACTAGTGGCAACTTAAGTCAAGGATTGGCTCACGTGTCGTGTAAGTGTCACGTTCTTATTAATTACGACTATCTGCTCAATTTCTTATAAATTAGGTGCAATTGCTATATGATGAAGTTGTTGAAGTTGCATTGTAGGGGCCTTAGAGCAAAAGTGACGACGTACCCATCTTACTTCGTGAATGGCTTCAATTTCCATACTGAACGTCATAATGTCGGGAAGTCAACAATGAATTGTGGTGTTTGTGTCAAAAGCTCATCATATATAGACACGGATTCTGACTTTTATTGAATACTGGAAGAGATAATTCAGTTAGATTACCAACTTATTCCAGATATGCACATTGTATTGTTCAATTGTCGTTGGGTCGATCCGGTTAGAGGCATGAAGATACACCCTCGTTATAACATCATTGATGTCAATTTCAAAAATCTCCACCAAAAGAATGATTCATACTAGCGCAACAAGCAGTACAAGTCTACTATGCGGATTACCCAAGCATGAAGAGAGACAAAGTCGACTGAAAAATTGTTTGCAAAATCAAGGCTCGAAGAGTAATCGATGACTTGTGATAGACTGAGGTCGCCTATCAGATGGATGAAGTCGTACCTAATCCAGATGTTGGTACAACCAACCAAACGTATGAACTTCATGACCCAGCGGGAATACAGTTGGTCGTTGATCTGTCCACGTTATAACATGGACCAGGTACATCGTGCTCACCAAATGGTGAATCCGTTGATCAAGATGACGAAGATAGCTCTGACGAGGCTGAGACAGATGAAGAGACTTATTGACAATTCAGTGCATAGTTACATTTTAAACATTATTGTATTTTTTATATACCTTAGTTCAAGCATTGTATTATATAATTTTTTTATATTTTAATAAAATAAATTAAATTTTAAAAATTAAAACGGTCATTATATACCACGAACGTTCCTAATACATGCACAATTTTTCTCAAGTAGGCGCCAAATAAAAAACATTGAGGGAAATTTGAATTAGGAGCATCAATATATTCCCATGACCATTCCCATTACAGGTACAAATTTTTAGATTGGCGCCCAGTGAAAAAAAAGGCTCCAAAATTGAATTAGGAACAGTCCGAATAATTGATAGACCGTTCCAGATGTAGGTCCAATTTTTTATTTTGGCGCCCAATGAAAAAATGGTGGAAAAACCGAATTTTGGAGCGGTCGTTTTATATCCAACCGTTCCTAATTGTAAAGTAGCTACTGCCGTTCCTATATATAACCCAAACCGTTCCTATGTTATTACTATAATAAAGCGTTCCTAAGTCAATTGTAACCGTTCTAAATTGTGTTACTAATTTGTGTATTTTACCTAATTCTGACGGTATCTCAACATCCGTGAACTGGATCGACACCATTTTTAAACACATACAAGATTATGAATAAGATTTCGTATCTACCAGTCTGATTTTCAGTCGGATGGCCAGATTGAAGGATGCAATAGTTCTTATGATGATGAATACTGATCGGGAACGATATCTCGATATCCGCAAATCGAAATTTTTTAAAACTACATATAATGTATTCTTGTGTGTGTTAAATCATATCTAACGGTCTGATTGGAATTTTGACGGTCTGATTAGGCGATGCAGTACAACAATACAAGATGCTAATTCAATCTGTGAAATACTAACAAACTTAAATATACAAATATACTTCATATTGTGAACATGTGTCTATTTTCTGTAATTTACTTTATATTTTCAAATTCTTTAAACCACCAATTGTATACCTTTCTTCGATCATACACGTGTTCGAAATGTGTTTTTCTTATTTTATGTTTATTATCTAAGAAGATCAAATAATATTTGCAATACATATAGGAATGGTCTTCAATGAAAATAGGCACGGCCAACACTTACAAGACACTGAACGGTATTAGTAACACTGTAACTAGTAAATGACCGTTCCTATTAAGTTCATTATCAGTACAAGGTCATAAAACGACGTCGTGTTAATATCAAAACAACGTCGTATTTGGTTTTGGGAACGGGCTTAGGAACGGTCATAACAAAATACGACCGTTCCAAAGTTCTTATATAAATTGGTCCCTTAACAGAAATCTTCCTCACTCTTCCTCTCCTACTCTCTCGCTCTCTGTTTTTCTCTCTCTGTGCCTCTCTCACTCTCCCGCAAGCTCTTCGTCGTTGGCTGCCCACCACCACCACCGTCCGCCATCAACAACCGGCGGCATCCACTGACCGTCCGCCATCCACCACCACTGTCTGCCATCCACCACAATCGCCCTGCCGCCTCTCTCTTTCTCCCGCCTCCACTGTGCGCTGCCACCACCGTTGTCCACCGCCTCCATTGACGCCGCCATCCTCAACTACCAAGTAGGCTTTTCAAAAAACCTTTTTTAGTTTTTTTTTTTTTCTGTTTTCGCTTTTAGGGACATAAATTGCATGTAAATTTTCTGTAATTTTTTGGGATTTTTCTGTAATTTATGTAATGGTAGGGCATTTTTATGTAATTTCTGTATAGTTAGGGAATTTATCTGTAATTTCTGTATAGTTAGGGGATTATCTATAATTTCTGTATAGTTAAGAGATTTCTCTGTAATTTTTTTGTAATTTTTTTGTAATTATGTGAATTTTTGTAATTTACTGGTAATTATGTGAATTTTCTATAATTTCTTAAAGTTGTTGTATAATTTATGAATTTTCTGTAATTTCTGAAAAATGCCCATAAATTTGTGAATTTTATGGAAATTCATTGTGTTAAATTTAGTGTTGGAATTAGTGTTGGAATTTTCTGTAATTGTTGGAATTTCTGTAAATGTTAATTTTTTGAAAATTTCTGTAATTTCTGCAATTTTTCAGATTTTTACTGTAATTTTTAAGTATTTTCTATAATTTTTCAGTATTTTTTAAAAAATTTCTGTATTTTTCAGTATTTTTCTGAAAAAAACTTGTAAATTAAGTAATTTAAGTATATATTTTTTTCAAATATTTTTGTAATTTAAATTATTATTTTTATGTCACAATAATTATTATATAATTTTAGGGTTGGGTGCAAGATACACGAGCGCATGTACGCGGTGGTGCGAGGACACTATCCCCACCCTTGGGGCTGTTTGCGCTAGGTGCCGCCAGAGCACCCACATTTCTAGTTTGAGAGCCTAAAGGTAACGTACTTTAATTTCAATTTAATGGTATAAATTGATTTTTTTATTAAGTATTTTAATATTTTTTTCTTTTTTTGCAGATGACGTATTGGTGGGATTGTGACGATGAGTCCATGTTCAAAGTCTTCCACATGTTTGGGGGAAAGTACCTCCGCAAAAAGTTCGTTCTTGCCAGACAGTCTCTGGTGAAGCCTATCTGGCTGGCGAACAAAGTCTGGCGGCAGCTCCTGGTGTACTGGGACAGTTAGGAGTTCAAGGACGATTGCACCAAGAACAAGACCAACCGGTCCGCCAAACCCAGCAGCATCCTCTACTATCTACCATGGGGTTCTACCTCCGTCGGGATGCACAAGAGGAAGATGGTAAGAAATTTATTTTTTTCTAAAGTATTCATCATTATTAAATTAAAACTGTAATAATTGTTTCTATTTTTTTTTTTTTCAGAAGACGCAGCTCAGTCGGACAGTCAAGTAGATGGAGTTATTCTCCAGATGCTACAAAAAAGAAGGCCGACGACGGTTGGAGCGACCCGAGGGCAGCGGAGGTGATGGTAAGCTTTGTATTACATTTTCAAATTTATTTTCTTTTAATTTTTGAAAATAATAATAATAATTTAGTATTTTTGTAGGAGACGTTCCAGAAGTTGCTGGAGGATCACCAGCCTCAGGCTACGCCCGATCCTAGGGATCGTCCGGCCGAATCGGAGGGCTTGGTGGCGTAGACCGAGCAAGAGTTGTGGCTGACTACAGTTCGGGGCAAGAACAAGGGTCGAGTATTCTGTCTTGGTTTTGAGGCCCACGACCTTAGCCAAACCTTTACCTTGCCATCACCACCGCCACCGCCAGCGTCGAACTTGGAGGATCGCATGGTCCGGCTGGAAGAGATGATGGTCAACATGATGGGCATGATGAAGACTCTACAGACCAACAACTCCGCTGAAGACTCTACTGTTCCTAAAACCGTATAAAAGATTATTCCAAATTAGGGGCCAACCGTTCCTAAAGTTATTCCTAATTTAAGATCTTCGTGGTATAGTTAGTGTTCCAAACCAAATACTTAAAATCGATCGAAAAGCGTATTCCAAAATAAAGATTAAAAAATCGTTACTAAGTTCCTTAACTAAACAGGTCAAGGTGTGCTCCACCAACCGTTTCAAAATCTATCCCCAATCAAATAGTATACCGTTTCAATGTGTATTCCAGAGTCAGTTGAAAATGCATCTCCCATATATTTAGCACGATGCAAACAGAGTTCCAACGACCGTTCCAAATTACGTGAAACACATAACATTTGACCGTTCCAAATATTAACCATGTCTTCCGAATGCAGAAATTATATATTCATACACACAAATCTAATTAGGAACGATTTTTATCTTGTACACCAAAAACAATTCCAAAATAGAAACGGTCTTGGTGGAACCGTTCCTAAATATTAGGAATGTCTCCAATTTCAACGGATTGCTAACCGTTCCTAAGCGAGATCCAACTTCATCCAGTGGTCTTTTAACCGTTCCAAAAGGAAAAAAGACCGTTCCTAAGCCCACTGCAATTTTTGCATTTTTTTTGTAGTGTAATATTATGATTTAATTGTTAAACAACTTATATGAGAGTCAAACTTGAAGTAAGCTCTAATAAAAGTATTTCATACAAAAGTATTATTGTTTATCTTCATAATAAGTTATTCAATAATCATTAAAACCAAGCAAAAATAAGATGTTACCATCAATCAAGATAAAACAAAAAAGAAAAAAGATAAAGACTAATAGAAACATGGATTTAGATAACAATTAAGTTATAATATAGTTACTTACATTTAGTATTTTCAATTTGTTTTAATTTTTCTATATATTAAAATAATTTTTCAAAGTGATCAATATTTGGAGAATTAATACATTTCCTTATATCGTGAATTAATTAACATATTTTACATCTAATCATAGAATTTTAAAATATATACTATTATTTTTATCAAATCATATGACTTACGAGCAATGCACGTATTCATTACTAGTATATGGTATATATATATATATATGTGTGTGTGTGTGTGTGTGTGTGTGTTGCATGTTGTTTTCATTTCATTTTATTTGTTCTAGAATTGATTAACCACACACACTCTCACTCTCTCTATGATTTTCGTGCATATACACTTGATCAGTTAGAATTGCATCATTTTATACTGTTGATCTCTTGAGTTGGTTGTCGAGGTACAACTTGAACCCTTTTCATTAAAATGCAATTTAATTATTATAATTTTTTTATTTTCATGTTTTAATGTTACGTATTATTAGTGGAAATTAGTAATTATTTTATAGGCCGAAATATAATTATATATATGTATGTGTATATGCAGTGATCATCATGTTAAAACAATTGAGGTGATGGATGTATGAGAAGAACCTCCCAAAAAGAGTGTCTTACGCCAGAGTTTGAGAAGGATGTTAAGATTTTCATAATATGAGCCAACTGTCAGAGTGTACATATGGATGGAGAGAAGATAAAAAATGCCATCCTTAAATTACAGTATTAAATTGCATCTTTCTCGGTATAATTATATTGTTCGATCCCGTGTTCCTAATCTTTCTTTTCTCAGGCTGCCGACCCAAACTCTTGAGTGGGAGCGTCGTCCGTGGCAATGATCTGCATCATGTTGGCGTATCTCAAGACAATTCGGACAATGTTTTAACTCCAGTCCGGACCAAATAATAGAAATCTTTCTTCAATAATCAATCATCCATGCAGGAACACCTGAATATATTACATTAATTGTAGCAAATTAAGTACATGAATGGTAGGATCACCCACATTTGCTGTCCACATGGGCTTTGCCTCGTTCATTCAACTAATCAAACAAAAATGATACAACTTTTCTATAATTTAACACTTAGTTGCAACAACTGCACATGCAAGAATTCCTGTTCCACATTTCGTCATCACCCTATAAATACAGAAGCACTCTCCTTAGTTTCAAACACACAATATTGTCTCATTTCCTATTCCATTCCCTCTCTATCTTCTCCAAATTATCTTCATTAACTTCCTTAGTTTCAAACCATATGGCGAACGCAACAGCAACCGAGAGCTGCTTTTGGTATAACAACCGTGATGATATCGGTGATACCGAGTTCTTGAACATCGATAATTCACTTGTGATGTCTTTTCTCGATGACTCAGAAATCGAAGATGGAGACAACGAACGTTTGATGACTGTGATTCAGTCTCTTGAAACCGAGATTATGAGGCAGAATTCGTGTATGGGGAGATATGATTCGGAAGGGTGTTCAGACGATTATCGATCTTCTGATGTGGAGCAGCTGTCCAGCTGCTCGACATCACCTGATCGTTCTCTGGACTTTGAATGGATCGATGTGGAGACGGACTATTCCTGTCTGAACGACGAGGTGGCCGGTTACTTCAATGGTCAGTTTACAGACAAGATTGAGAATAGCATGTTTGAACTTGGAGGAGAAGTGGATTATTCACAAGTTTATAGTTACTCGATGGCCATGGAGGAGGATGAATACTGCGGTTTGTGGCAATAGGCTTTCATTTCAAGAATCAAGAATTGATTTGATTAATACTGTAGAAGCGAGGATAACCATTATAAATGTAAAGGTTTGCTAGTAAGGAAATTTTATGCTCTCATTCTTTGTTTTCATTACAGCAACCTTTGATTAGTATACCGTTTCTGTTCACTTGACACAGAACTGATGGGAAATCCAAAAACAGATATATGATAATTTTAGGGAGTGTCTGTGAAAATTTCTGTTTTTATAGAAGTGATTTTTTAAAAAAAATTGAAAATTGTAACAGAATCAAAAGTGGATAGTATTTGTAAAAAAATGAAAAGTTGATAAAAGTTAAATTGGGTAGTGTTATGGAAAAAAACACCTTTAAAACAACTTTACACTAGAAGAAATATTACATTTAACCATGGATAATTGTCATGGTTAAAACTAAAAAGTCATAGTAAAAGTTAATAACCACTGTCAAGCAACAGTTGTTGGTCGTGATTTTTAAAAGTGTGGTTAATATATATTTGTCATGGTTAGTCCATGACAAAAATTATTTTCGTGGTGGATAAATTAAGTATTTGTATCGATTTTTGTTTAGCCATGGTTAATATCAATTATTTACCACGGCTTTAGTTCATAACCACTAAAATCATAGGCAATAGTGATATTTTTCCAGTGATTTGATAAAAGATCTTTTTTATCCTCATGTCTTTAAAAATAATTTATCTTTGCATATTTGCAGTTGTCTTTTTTTAATAATAATTATTTTTCCTTAAAAAATATTAAATTTTATTTTGAGTAGTACTTTCATATTTAATTATTTATAAATATTTGTCGTATGCATTATTAAAATATTGAAAATAATAGAAAATAAATATTTAAATTCAATAACACTCCCACTAAACAATATAATTTTGAACCCGGTTTTGTAACATCTTTTTCTTGGGTAAGTGTAAATTGTATAAATGTGAAAAAAAAAAAGAAGCATGATACAGCAATGAGGCCCTTATCAGGTCCTAAAACGGGCGCAAGTAAAGAACCATATGGGGTAAATGCTACATTTGGTTCTTTAAGTTTTTATTTAAAATCACTTTAATCCCCCATGTTCATTTCTTGACTTTAACATTCCTAAACTTTAATTTTTGTCTCAATTTGGTCACTCTGACCATTTTTTCAACGAAAATGTGCTCGGATTTTGACTTTTTGGA